>VMOF01000024.1:12931723-13319191 GCA_011764245.1 Trialeurodes vaporariorum | reverse complement strand
AAGGATAGCCAACTTTGAAAACCTCACTGGAGGTAGAGGTTATGTGTTTGTTTACGTTGTGATTGGTTGTGATCGATATTGTGAGGTTGGCTATCCTTGGATGTTCGTGGTGCATGCATACATATTGCCCAATATTTCTCCGCCATCTTGGATTTTATTAAACGCCTCTTGTGAGTTTATTATTGCATTTAATGACTTTCTGATGCCACTAATGGACTTTTCATGCGATTTTACATTAGATTAATCTCTCTTAATCATTGTAGCAAAAGTTTGCAACAGACCCATTCCTTCAAATTTACTTTTTTTTTACCACAGAAAAACCGTCCAAGAGAGCTCCATTTTCTTAGTTATCTTGACATTTAGCGCTCATAATGTTGATTTATGTTCTCACAATCCGATGTCACGATTTTTCGTACTTTGTTCAAATGCACTGTGCCACTGTTCGGTTTGTGCTATATCGCACTGGCTGACTTCGGAGAAGATCTAATTCCATGTGCGTTCATTGAATCGATTAATATTGTCTAACCTATCCCAACTCAAGTCACGCATACTTCAATAGCGCGTACATCCGCCGCTCTGTTTTGAATTTAACTCGAGTCATTCATCCAATTTTTATGCGGATTAAAATAATGTTGTGTATTCCGACCACGGAACCGAGTGAAGTAACCAAGTCGTCCGAATATGTTGAATGAAGTCATGAATCATGGAAATTCATGTTGCTCCTCAAAATTCACCGAGTTTTGCAATTTCAAACCAATTTTAATGATACTCCCTCTTATTTTTAAAATTTTAAAAATGTATTACATTTTTTTTTCTCTCTCCTATTATTACGAAAATGATGGCCTCCTCCGAGATTGATGTCTGCAGTGTAGCTTTGAACCCTCTCCTTAGTTCCTGCGCCGCGCCACCGGTACAGTGGGTAAAAATGGCCAATTTGGCGGTCAAAACTCAGAACTTTAAAATGGCCTTTACCTACTTATGTTTTAAAAGCTCCCAGGACCGACGGACCAAATTTTACTCATACTATTGAACCACTTACAACTCACGAAATACACCTAAAAAATGTTCACAGACAGTCTGAAATTAGTTTAGCTTTAAAATGAAGGTAATTTTAACTTGCTGATTTTCGGCTGCCAAATTGCAAATTACTGCCTACTGGGTGCCGTCTACTAAAGGTATGGATAACCCAAGGTTATAGATTAAAGAGCTATGCTCATCTGACTTCGCGCCGAAAATTCAGTGGCGCGCAGTTCAAAATCACTGCAGGCAAGATGGCCGACAAAAGCAGAAAACGTATACTCTTTGCAGGAAACGTTGGACTGCCCTCTGCAGGAAAGCAGAAACTCCAATGTTTTCTGCAAAAAGTATATGTTTTCTGCTTTTGTCGGCCATCTTGCCTGCAGTGATTTTGAACTGCGCGCCACTGAATTTGTGGCGCGAAGTCAGATGAGCATACCTCTTTAATGTATAACCTTGTGGATAACCCACTAAATGAAGAGCAAGTTTTAAGCTTGAAAAATAGAATTACGGGACCCTGCACTTATATGTACTACTGTACGAAAAAAGGTGCGGATTAAAAGAAGTCACCGAGGAAGGGTTTTTTAAGTTTGTTGATTTTTTTTATACTTTAAATTTTATTCGTATCAAAAATAATGTCTCCCTCTTTGTAGGCTGCGCAATTTGCAATGTCTCGTAGATCGGGGCTCCACCATTGGGTCACCCAAACTTTAAGAAAAAGAGATCTTTGTACTGGTGTTGCAAAGAAAAAGACTCCTAGAGACATCCTGATTACGGCAAATGCGTAATCCTCTTTGGATCACATAGATAGTTTAATTAATTAACTAACGGTTGGTTCGTTCAGACGATAAAGGTTAGAAGATAGTATCTCGTTTTATCATGTTGTAACCCTTGTAACCTAGGGTAATAACGTACGTAAACAGCTATGACACTATACATATAAACTTCGATCAATTACGTAAACCTAATCGTCACTGGTTTGTTTCCTTCTATTTTTAAGCTTCCGATCTAGCCTTTCCGAAAATCATCTGATAAAGACAGGCGCTTCAAATGTAGTTCACACGTGTGTAGTGCATCAAGACCCAGACCAGAGACTATTGCATCTTAACTTAAATTAATGTCAGATGAATATTTGTTTTCTAATGTTTACAAACATGTTGACATTACTAACGAACAAGTCAAAATCTTTAAATGTCATTCATTCGCATACTTATTCAAACTATTCTCTCACTAATGGGACAGTTGCAAAGGTTTGAAATGTTATGTTTTTTATAAAGAAAATAAAAGTTCTTGATGAGCTGAGAACAAAGATGCCTTTTGTTTCTAATTAAGTCGCATTATTCCGGAGATAAGATATTGGCCCAAAATGCATTGTTTTCAATGGGAATTCCGCGTAGTGACGGCACTACGCACACGATTTTGTGCACCTCTACACGTGTCAGTGGCGTAGCGTGCAATTTGGCAACGTTGGATTTTGTACATTTAAACCCATGTAAAAAGTCGAATGCGAAGGTGTGCACCGAACACCCTATACTTCGATCTTTTTCATAGGTTTAAATAGACGAACTGCGACGTTGCAAAATTGCACGCTGCGCCACTGACACGCACGTGTGTATCTCCAAAACTGGGACACTTGGGGAAAAAACCAATCGCACCATTATTCTCAGCTCATCAAGTACTATCATTTTCATTTTCTTTCTTAAAAACACAAAATTTCAGACCCTTTGCAACTGCGTTATTTGGTAGACATTGAAGCGTACGTCTGTCTTCAATTCGCGTAAAAATTAAAACGTAGGTAGGTACGTTTTTTTTGTAACTCTCACTCGTGACATTATTTCTAGCTTAACGCAAGCATAATCTCAGGGCATCGAAAGTCAGAATTACATTTTTTTCGAAGTTGAGTTGGTTCATCAAATTATCTCGAAAGAAATATAGTTTCTTAACCGGCTCGTGTCACACGTACTATGACTTTTAAAAGAAAGTACTCTGGTCGAAATTTTTACTCCTTCTAATATCGGTAAGCTTTGAGCAATTTGGTGACTTTCAAGTGTTCAAGGACAAAGCAGAATATTTTGTTATTGTAATGACTCCATGGGACTCTATAGCTCAGTGGGACTTGAAAGTAGACCTGTGCGATGTTCGATGCATCGATCGAAGTTTCGATGTTTTCGTGCCATCGGATGGATTCAATGCTAATGTTGATGTCAATTGATGCATCGAAACTAGCTATTTATTAATCGATATTTTGACTAAATACAGACCTAAGAGTCGTTTTCCTTCTTTAACCATTTCAAAAGCGTAAAAAAGTTTCATGATTTCCAGTGAGTTCTCATTTTTGAGTTGTTAAAATTTGTTTCGATGCATCAATAAAATGTCGATGGTTTTTGGACATCCAACTTCGATGTACAAAACTGGACATCGCGCAGGCCTACTTGAAAGTGCCGTTGGTCAGGAAAGGGTTAAACATTGATAAAACTTTCTTCCCAGAGAGAGCAAAAAATGCTAATGGGGCTCTTGCAAACTTTTGCTATCGGCAAATGATTCGTCCAATCTGTTGTAAAAAACCAGTGAAAATCACGAAAACCGCACTGAGAAAGTCTCAAATTCAGCAATCAACTCACATAACTGCTAAAACGTCAAGTTCGTAATGGCGGTTCAACGCTATCATGGGAGATTCCTGTATAATTTTGTTTTCTCTAAGGAAACACAGAAATATATCTCAAATTAGATAGGAATCTCCCATGAAACCTGATGCTGCCATTCAGCCTGATTCTGAGAGTGAATTTCGTGATTTTTTAGTGTACTCATCGTCATATTTTTACATGTGTTTATGCAAGAATCAACTCTTCAAACCCGTGTCAAAAGTTTGCAAGAGCCCCATTTAGAGTATACGTCTTGAAAAATCGTAAATTTTATTAAAAAGAACGGAAAAATTTAACAATGAGAATTTTCTCTAGGATACTTTCTCTTGAAAGTCATAGTACTATCAACGAATTAAAGATTTTCACGAGATTTTGACACATTTTCAGTTATGGGTATGAATGTGGGACTGATCTGCAACGGATCCGGCGCCTCAACCGCACTGGCGGCCTCTCGCCTGCAAAGTGTGAGGAGTATGAAAAGTGGCCGAACCGAAACCTTGAAGGCGAAACTTACTATCTCATGAAAATCTCGCGACGATCTTTGATCCGTCGATAGTACATACAAAATAGTTTGCAGGGAGTGAGCGCTGATTGGTTCCCGCTCATCTTTTGATGATTCAATTTCCTCCTGCAAAGATCCTCTTCGCCGACCAGTCAGTCAGTCAGTCAGAGCCATAGCCGTAGCCAGGATATTGTCTTTCTCTCTCTAAGCCCATTTAAACACGTGTGTTAGAAAAGGATGGATATAGGGGCTGTCACGTGACTTCAGCCCCTGTCCTGTCCTTTTCTAACACATGCAATCAAATGGGCTAAGAGAGAGATAGACAATATCCTGGCTACGGCTATGGTCAGAGCCCACTCACTGCGAACCGCACTCGTCACGCCAAGCTGTGCTAATTTAGGATCTTCATCGCGCCTTCATTTTGTGAGGTATGCAAGAATGTTACCATCATGTACGAATAGTTAACTACCCAAAACTCTAAGACCATCTGAATCTCACCCATGCAGTAATAAAGGAGGAAATACGAATACAAGCAAGTTTTAACCCTTTTAGACCTGGATTCCATTCCAATGGACATTCGAATAACATTGAATCTTATGGAAAACATAATAATACAATATGCGCATCAATTTAGATGAGAAAACGGCGCTGAGATCAACACTGTTGATCAAAAATCCGTTCCTGAAAAAAAATATTTTCAGGTCTGAAAGGGTTAAAAAAGTAGACGTGAAAAGTTAAAAAAAAGAAAAAAATGTTTGCCTGATGGTACTTTGTTAGGCTCTTGCAAATATTCAAGAAACAAGGGGTACAATGGGGCTCTTGCAAACTTTTGCTAAGAGCAAATGAACGGTCCAATCTAATGTGAAAACAAGCGAAAATCACCAAAATCGCACGAAGAAAGTCTAAAATTCAGTTATAAACTCACATAACTGCTGTAACGTCAAGTTTGTAATGGCGGTTCAACGCAGGTATCATGGGAGATTCCTGTCTAATTTGTCACTTTCACTACGGAAACACAGAGATTTGTCTCAATTTAGATAGGAATCTCCCATGATAAGAGCGTCTCTCCGCCGTTAAGCCCGATTCTGAGAGTGAATTTCGTGATTTTTTAGTGTTCTCATCGTCATTTTTACAGGTTTTATGTAAGAATCAACTCCTTAATCTCCCATAGCAAAATTTTGCAAGAGCTCCTTTCAGAGACTAGACCAAAAAACCGACTTAAGATGGCCTTGGCTTGAGAATTCCTCGAGATTTTCCCTTTTAAACTGTGTGTAAGGAATGAAGAAGAGAACAAACCCATCAAGTGATGAAGCGTTTTGGAGGCAATTTTCCAAGGGAGCTCTAACGATTGGAACTGAACCGTCCTCCAGATTTAATTTCCAATTCAGAACGTGGGCGGATACAGGGAATTGTCTTTCTCTTTCTCCTCTCATCTAAAAACGTGCGTTAGAAAAGGACAGAAGAGGGGGCCAAAGTCACGTGATGGCCCCCCTCTGCTGTCCTTTTCTAACACATAAGTTCAAATGGAAGGAAAGAGAGAAAGACCATTCCCTGTATCCGCCCATGATTCAGAAACACATATTGAGCTAAAACGCCTTATGAGATTCTCAAGGAAGTTTCTAGAGATTTCCAAGTGAGATTGAGACACGAATTCAAAATTCAGTGACGCTCTGGAAACGCACAGTAGTGTACTTAAAGCAAATTTCAAGGAGAAATTATAAACTGGCTCGTCAGCTACACCTTGAACTAAGCTCAAGCTTTTTCAAGAATTGTCTATTCACGTTTCTGAATTGCAATTTTTCTCACCCGACTCAACTCGGCTTGAGTATCTCTCAAGCCAAGACAAGTCAATGAGATCTCGAGGAAAGTTTCTGAATTGCACCTCTATTCTTTGACATGGTGATGCAGAGGTTGATACAGATAAGTACCGTAAGGTCTCTAGACCGCGAAAACCTTCATCGTAAAAATAAATATTTTGTGAAATGACTTAGAATGCACAATACAGCGCATTACCAGTGGCGTAGCGTGCAATTTTGCAACGTTGTACTATGTCCATTTAAACAAATATAAAAGGTCGAATGCGAAGGTGTTCACCGAAGACCCAATAGCTCGATCTTTTTCATGGGTTTAAATTGAAAAATTGCAACGTTGCCGCATTGCACGATACGCCACTGAGCATTACTAGATGTCAGGGCTGCCGTTTTGCGTATAATCAATGCTATTTTTCAATTCACCCATGATTCCACCGATTGAGAAAAGATTACACAGTTCATTTCAGTGCATGACTGTAATAAACTAAAATACTCGCTTCTGTAATCTTTTCTCAACCGGTGGAGTCGTCGATGACTTTAAAAAACTTGCGGATATTTTAATTAATCAACGGAGTTTCCACCGATTAAGGAAAGATTACAGATCAGAGTATTTTCGTGCATTACAGCCATGAACTGAACTGAACTGTGTAATCTTTTCTCAACCGGTGGAATCATCGGTGAATAGAAAAATAGCATTGATTATACGCAAAACGGCAGCCCTGCTAGTTGTTATCAACCACGCACAAAATTGGTTTGAAAGGGGGGGATTCTTTTCCATTGTTTGAATTTTAGTAAGAAGCTCCGCTCCTGCGCTAATAACATGTGTTCAACCGCGTGATTTAATTCACTGAGATCTACTTGAAGATCAAAACAGTGCTGCCAATTTGTGAAATAAAATTTTATCTGAATCTCACAATCCGTAGCTGGTGGTACTTGTAAGAGCCGATGGCCTATTGACTCATAAGCGCAGTTTGTGTAGATATGTATATTAAATGGCGCTTTGAATCTATGTGGGTCGTGGGACTTAGAAAAGTCTGTTTTTTAGGAAAGTGTTAAAATCAATAAGTTTTCCTAGAGAGAGTAAAAATTGACGAGCTATGATACAACCACTGAGAGGCGTTCTATAATATAATTTTTCAGGCACCACTGATACGGCCATATGATTAACATCTCTTATGGACATTTTACAGAGGCTTGGTTTTTTTTTTTTTTTTTTTTTTTTTTTTTAACCGTAAATCAAAAGTTAGATCAGATCCATTCAAAATTGGTTTGAAGTGAAGGTGAATGTGTTTAAGGGCGCAATTCAGAGACTTTACTTGAGATCTCTTAGAACTGGATTGGGCTTGTAAAATATACAAGCCCAGTCTAGTTCAGTGATAAAAAATGCAATTCAGAGACGTTCACTATAAATTGGCAATCCTTGAGAAATCTTAAGTGTAGTTCAAGTTAGCTAATGCTTGAATTTTGACCCTTGATATCCTTTTCTTGACACCATTATCTTCAGTGGAAAATCATGTTCTTTTTAAAACGTCTCTGAAAATTGTTTTTTCGTGACTGCTCTTGCTTGAAAATCCCTTGAAACTTCCTTGAGAAATCTCAAAGCGTTTGGATTCAAGGTGTGTTTCTAAATTGCAGTTAAATCTGGAGGACAGTTCAAGTCCAAGCCAAGCCAAGGAGATCTAAAGTAAAGTCTCTGAACTCCCCCTCAGAGTGGCTATCTAGACACAGAAACCGATATCACTGTTTCTTTTGGGAGGATTTGCACGGTATAATGAAACTAGCCTTATGGCAGAAACACGCAGAATGCTCTTAACATGGATAATTGTTTTAACATTCTTTGTTTTGATAGCCACTCTAAAACACTTGCACTTTCATCTAAATGGACAGAGCCTTCACCGATTTAATTACAAAATTTAAGGTTAAAAAATAAAAGGTAAACAAAAGTCTCCTCTTTCCATGCTGCCTCACTGCTTTGGGATAGGACCTATAACAAGACGCCACCCAATACCATATAAACATACCGTATATAGCCCGGGTTTGAGGGTTTGAGGTTAAGTGATTAGGTTGCCAACTTTTACACAGGCTCTTTTAGGGGAAAGAGGAATTTTTGCGGTTTTTTCTAGTTTTTACTAATTTTTCGGCTGTAATAACCAGATTAACTTGGTCAGGGCACTTCCCTGGATGTTCCAGAGCGTTTTCGCGAAAAAACACTTTTTTCACAAAATTACGCGAAACACCAAAGGGTCCCCCTTTCACTTCGACCTAAAGTAAGCAAGGGTCCCGGTCCCGCTTTGGTGTTACATATTTTGGTGTGTAATTTTGCGGAAAAAGTGGTTTTTCACAGACACGCTCTAAAACATCCAGGAAAGTGCCCTGACCAAGTATGTATGGTTTTTACAGCCGAAAAATTAGTATAAAAACTAGAAAAAACCGCAAAAATTCGTCTTTCCTCCATAAGAGCCTGTGTAAAAGCTGGCAACCTAATCACATAACCTCAAACCCCCGGTTCCGGTATGTTTAGATGGTATTGCGCCACCCCTCCATCTCCATAGTTATAGCTCGCGGTGTGTATGTTATTGTATAATGGATCCATGGGACTCTATAGCTCACAATCAGTGGGACTTGAAAGTAGACCTGTGTGATGTTCGATGCATCGATCGAAGTTTCGATGTTTTCGTGCCATCGGATGGATTCGATGCCAATGTTGATGTCAATCGATGCATCGAAACTAGCTATTTATTTATCGAATACAATCTTATGTAAAGACCAGCGGAAATCACGAAAATCAGACTAATTTTGAGAAAGTCTAAAATTCAGTAATAAACTCACATAACTGCTATAACAAGATCGTAATTGCGCTTCAACGCAGGTATCATGGGAGATTCCTGTCTACTATATGTCACTTTCTCTACAAAAACATAGAAATATGTCTCAATTTTATTTAGATAGGAATCTCCCATGATACCTGCGTCTCTCCGCCACTAAGCCCGATTTTGATAGTAAATTTCGTGATTTTTTAGTGTTTTCATCGTCATTTTTACAAGTTTTTATGCAAGAACCAACTCTTCAATCCCCCATACCAAAAGTTTACAAGAGCTCTATTTTGAAATTGAAATTCCCGCGCTTATTTAAAAGTATCGAGGATGAATTTTAGAAGTGATACCAACCTTCTAGGATTTCCGAGGCAAGCGCGTCGGCGATTCTGAAGAAGACGGTGGCAGCAAGGACCATGCTGACGTAGATGGTGATTCGAATCATGCTGAAAGCACTTGCACTGACACTGGTAATGATAGCACAGAGAGACCACGCGACGGCGACGCGAAAAGATGTCGTCAGAGCGTCCCGACATGGACGGATAACGATTGTCGACTGGGGAACGCGAACGATCGCTGAACAACTAACAAGAGTAAAAACCGAGAGTCCAAAAGACTCTGAAGAGTGAGAGAGAAACAAAAGGTTTGAGCGATAGTTGATCGTTGATCGCCGATCGTCGATCTTGTGATAGTTCGGGAGAATGCGAAGCGCGCTGCGGTGTGGTGGTGTCTGATTCGGCTCCGCTCGCGGTCTCCCCCGAACTGCACCGCGCTTCTTTCGTGACCACTATCATCGCGACCGCGGGCCGCGGCGGCGCTGCCGAGTGGTCTGGGCGCGCGAAATCGCGCGCCAAGATCAATCATGGTTGCCCAATTGTGCTCGCAAAGTTAAGGGATTTTTTTTTAGAAAAGCCGTATTTTGCCGTATTTGAAGATTTTTTATTTTTTGTTAGTTCGTTTGTTCTGCTTTGTTTTTGTTTTTGTTTCTGTTTTTTTTTTCGTAAATTTGTTCTGTCGTATTGTAATTTTGTTTGTATAAAAAATCATTAATTTTGAATTTGTATTTTTTTGTTACAAAAATTGCAGGGAAATTTAGAGCTGTCGTTTCGCGTATGATGGGGCTCTTGCAAAATTTTGCCACATAGGAATTGAAAAGTTGATTCTTGCATAATAACCTATGCAAATGTCGATGCGCACGCGCACACTGAAAATTCACGAAATTCGCTCTTAGAATCGGGCAAAGTGGCGGTTTAATGCAGGTATCATGGGAGATTCCTATCTAATTTGAAACATATCTTTGTGTTTTCGTAGAGAAAGGGACAAATTAGACAGGAATCTCCCATGACACTTGCGTTGAAGCGCGATTATGATCATGCCGTTAGAGCATTTTTGTGAGTTTATTGCTGAATTTTAGACTGTTTCGTGGCTTTCGCTGGTTTTTACATCAAATTGTACTATTTATTTCCTTTCAGCAAAAGTTTGCAAGAGCCCCATTAAAGAAATTTTTCAATTCACCGATGATTTCACTGGTTAGAAAAGATTATACATAAATCAGTTCAGTGTATGACCGTAATGCACAAAAATCCGTAATCTTTTCTCAACCGGTAGAGTCGTCGGTGACTTTAAAAAAACTTGCGGATATTTTATTAATTGAACGGCAATGGAGCTGTTGCAAACTTTTGCTACAGGCTTAATGATAGTTGAGTATGAGGTAATACCCAATACCCTGTAAAATTAACGATTAGCGCACTAAAAAATCACGAAATCCACTCCTAAACTCACAAAATGCTTTTATATGCGAGACCGTAATGGCGGCCGAGGCCGCGGTTTTCTTATGGCAATCGTATGCTTCTTCTTCTTCTTGTGTGGTGTTGCGAGAACACCTCGTGTAGATGGCGCTGATTGAAGATAGGGAACCCCAATGAAAACCGCGGCCCCGGCCGCCATTACGGTCTCGCGTTTAAAAGAATTTTGTGAGTTTGGGACGAGATTTCACGATTTTTTAGTACGCTTATCGTTAGTTTTACTGGGTATTACCCCATTATTAACTATTATTAAGTTTGTAGCAAAAGTTTGCAACAGCTCCATTGCACCGATTGAGAAAAGATTGCAGAAGAGTATTTTCGTGCAGTACAGTCTTACACTTAACTCAACTGTGTTTTCTTTTCTCAATGCTGAAGCTGATCTGCGTGTGGGACCTTGTGGCACGATTGCTTCTTTAGGTAGGTAGTTAACTATTCGTACCTGACTGTATCGTTATTGCATACCCTACAAAATGAAGGCGCGAGGAAAATGCTCGCAAGTCACTGTAAATAACAATACCATTTTCTTGATATTGCGTTTGGACCGATTGCCTGTTGTCTTCGGGCAGGAGATAATTACGTCTAACGGAACGGATATTTTGCAATATTTGCGTTTTTCTGAATACAGATTGAGCTGGATAATTATTTTTGAAAGTTCTACGACAAAATATATCCTGACAAATCTTTGGAAACATCCTCCTTCTAAAGTCGAAAATCATGCTGTAAGTGAACTATATCAGTTTCGGCAACAAATGCGGGAGGAATCCTCTCGGAAATGCATCATTCCTGCCTTGGCTTTTTTTTTTTTGTTTCTTCATCATCTTTTACTCTTGAACGATTATTTCTCTCAAAAATACGTACACAATATCCTATGGTGTTCTTAATTGTGCCAACTGAGCCATGGTTCGTCAAGGGCGGATCCAGCAATATGGCAACCATGTATTCTTCCCATTTGAACGTATGAGGAAGAATCGATTATCGAGGGGGCCATGGCCCCTTGTCTAATCGATTGTTTCTCACGCATTCAAATGGGAAGAATACACAGTTGCCAGATCGCTGGATCCGCCCATGTGGTTCGTCCTATAGCGACTCGTGTATTTTTTAAAATACTATCGTATTTTGGCAACCGTACTTTTTTGCCACTAAGTGAAACCTTTGTGAAAAAATCTATTATTTCACATTGGTTTAAATATTAAAACAATTACAAACTAAATGGCCAAAAAAACATCACAGACAAACTAAGGAATAAAATGGGAACTAGACCAACAAATAACGTCTCGGAAGTTTTTATTTATTTGTTGGTCTAGTTCCCATTTTAATCCTTAGTTTGTCTGAGATTGGTTTAAATGAAGAACATCCAGTGTTGCCTAATTTTACAAGCCGCCTCACGGTGCATCTTTAAGCTCTCCGGTACCACTATAGTATCCCCTTTGGCGATGATCACGCACAATCTAATTATGAAGCTAAAAATGAAACCTTTGTATTAAAATGTTGATTGATGATCCTCGAAAGTTAACTGGCCGCTTATATTTGAGCATCCTCAATCAAGCTTATACTCTTGATTAAACTTGTTGAGACATATTTGGTGAAGCTCAAATCCAATTTGATCTTGTAATCAGCGCTTAGAGCTTACGGCTTGAATACAGTGGCATAGCGTGTAATTTGGCAACGTTTTATCTGTGTCCATTTAAACCCGTGTAAAAGGTCGAATGCAAAGGTGTTCACCGAACACCCTATCATTCGATATTTTTCATGGGTTTCAATGGACGAACGGCAACGTTGCCAAATAGCACGCTACGCCACTGCTTGAATATTTTTGGGTGTTCCAAAATTTGTCTAAAGTCCACGTAGCCATCCCACGGTTGGCAACACTGCTTCTTTATTCTAGTGTCACACACACAATACGCGAATAAATGTAGGTTCGCTGATTCATTCATTAACGTGGCACACACGCACACTTCGTTCATCATTCTTCGATGGTGGCTGATGTTATGAATGAAACGGAAACGGCGACTACGCGACGTTCGCGTTGTTGTAACAAACTCGCGCGGCGGCCGCGGCACCGCGCGACGGCAATGCACGCCACGACGCGACAGCGCGCATTGCGACAAGGCGGTCAGCTTTGCGAATCGGCACATTTATTTTGACGGCTGTCCGGCCGAAAATTCGCAGTAAGGTCAAAGATCATTTGATCATTTGCACTTAGTCGTTCGCGTTATGATGTATGACGCGTTCGCGCCTTGATGTATTAACGCTGAAATTTTTTCCCGTCTTCTTGCCCTTATCTTGACGCGGTGCTTTTCCCGCACTTCTTGTCTTCAGTGGTTGAGCGTGCAATTAGGCATCGTTGAGTTCGTCCATTTAAATCCATGAAAAAAATCGAATGGGTCTGTTGCAAACTTTTGATACAACGATTAAGAGAGTTTAATCTGAATTAAAATCGCCTGAAAAGTCCATTAGTGGCATCAGAAAGTCATAAAATGCGATAATGAACTCACAAGAGGCGTTTAATGAAATCCAAGATGGCAGAGAAATATCGAGCAATCTGTATGCATGCATCACCACGAACATCCAAGGATGGCCAACTTTGACAACCTCTCCTAGATGTAGAGATTATGTATTTGTTTACGTTGTGATTGGTTGTGATCGATATTGTGAGGTTGGCTATCCTTGGATGTTCATTGTTCACGGTGCATGCATACAAATTGCTCGATATTTCTCCGCCATCTTGGATTTCATTAAACGCCTCTTGTGAGTTTATCATTGCATATTATGACTTTCTGATGCCACCAATGGACTTTTTAGGCGATTTTACTTCAGATTAAACTCTCTTAATCTTTGTAGCAAAAGTTGGCAACAGACCCATTGTCGGATGTTCAGTGAACACCTTCGCATGCGACCCTATCCATGGGTTTAAGTGGACACATTATGAACGTTGCAAATTGCCCTCCGAAGATTCTAACACTTTCAGAGATTAGTTTAATTTTTCAAAGCTCTTCCATCGTTATTCCAAAGGGCGAATCAGTTGGGCTACCGTTTGATTCTAATCAGAAATCTTTGGCAAAGATTCTTTGCTATCCTTACTCTCTCTCTCTCTCTCTCTAAATGAGTTTATGCGGATATCTGTACATAAGTACAATCTCTCTTTCACAATTTTTTAATGAATTAATAAATGCAAATATGTATCGCCGCACTTATTATTGTAAGTACATACCTACTTTGTTCTTATTTTTCATCAAGTTGGTACTAATTAAATGCTTATCTTTAATCTGTAAGTACATTAAGTATAACAAAAAGACAGAAAGTTCTGTTCTTTTGATTATTTAAGACTTTGAGTCTCAATCACGTCCTATTTATTCCCATGCGAAGGCCCCGGCCGTGACCGTGAAGGGCTCTTATTTGAATCTTTTGCGCGGGGTCTCGCAATCTTTGTATCTATACGCGGCATAAAAATACAAGTATTTACTGTAGAGAGTCTTCCTTGTAAAACCCGAGAATATAACTTGTAAGTTGCAATAAATGAATATATCAGTGTAACATTTCGTTTTTTAATCACCCGTTTCTTTTGGAAAAATCCCGCCTTTTAGGACCAAAGAAGTTGGACCTTATTCATACAGCAATGAAATTATAAAAAATTGGATAAGAAAGCCACGTTAAACAAAAATTTTAACGGTCTAAGTACAACTTTTGCACGATTTCTTATTTATTGCATGGAAGTAAACATTTATGGACGAATAAACTTGTACGAAATTACCTTGTTAATCTTAAGACAAAATTGGAAAAAAGCGACATTGTCATAGAGACTAATGAAAAAACAACGAGTGGTTATGCACAGAAAAGGCAAATCTCCAATTGGGTAAATTTCTTGAAGCTGGAGAAGTTTTTTTCAGTAAACAATTCAGACTTGAAAAATTTGTAATCCTGGATCTCATAAAAACTATAATGACGTTTGAATGGAATTTTTTGTCGAATTCACAATTGTAATTCAGGAAAAATTTGAGTGTGGAGTTGTGCTTTTCTTGTAAAGAAACTTTTATTTTTTTGCTCCCCCCCCCTTATTATTTTACCCTTTCGTAGCTTTGATTTTGCGAATCGAGTTCTAAATTTAAGAAAAAGAAAAAGCAAGCATCCTCTGAGAAAGCCTACTTCCGGTGTCGCGAGTTCAACTGAATAGTCACTATCTTTACTCTTTCATCGAGAAACGATGAAAAAATCCCCTTCAAAATGGTGACATACTATACCAATGACAGCTGCTTCCTCGGATGGTTGCATACCTCTGCCGTAAAGGCATTTTAATCTCTTCACATAGCTCTTGATGGAAGCTGGAAGCATCGTCTTGATGACAAACAACCGCAAGAAATCATTAGATCATTATCGTAATGAATTTGAATAAGTTTCAATAGCAATTTCAATGCATTGCAAAGTGGTGTTCATTGACTTTAGTGGCGCTCAATCGTCAAAAAAATTAGAATGTTAACAACTTCTAATTTGTCAGTATCGTCCATGCGATCCCAGCAATATGGAATAATAATTATCATAATTTAGATGCGCGCCAATGTTTTTGTTTGTATTCTTAAGTCTAATCTGCGTCTATATAGTCTAATTGAATTAGCAATAGACTGTTTTACTGAGAAGCGGGAAATTTAAAATTGACCAATCTGATGTTGCTTTCACGTTTAAAAAAAAGCGTCTAAGCCAATCAGATTCCTGGATTTTAAATTTGTCACTCGACACTAAAACAACAGTGTAGAAACAAGTGAATTAATCTGAAGGCCACAATCGTCTTCATTGTTGTCACATCGTATGATGAATGCGTTCTTCCGCTCTTAATGGACTAATCGGTCAAAATCTTATCAAGCACCGAAGACACTCCTATTGAATAAAGGAATATTTTCTAATGAGGAAGGGACCTTTGACCTCTCTGAGGTCCAATCTAGAGAGTCTACGTCCTTTCCTTGCAAACCCACTGATTTTTGCTCTCATTCCTTTGATTCCCGTGACCTATTCATAGTCGGGGTTTCAATCAGCTGTTCAAACAGGAGGGGTCCAATATAAATTCTACGAGACCGTAGGAGCTTTGGATTTGAATGGAGCTGTTGCAAACTTTTGCTACAGGCTTATTAATAGTTGATTATGGGGTAATACCGTGTAAAAATAACGAATAGCGCACTAATAAATCACGAAATCCACTCCTAAACTCACAAAATGCTTTTAAATGCGAGACCTTAATGGCGGCCGAGGCCGCAATTTTCTTATGGCAATGGGTCTGTTGCAAACTTTTGCTACAACGATAAAGAGTGTATCATCGTAGGTAACATCGCCCGAAAAGTCCATTGGTGGCATCAGAAAGTCATGAAATGCGATAATAAACTCACAAGAGGCGTTTAATGAAATCCAAGATGGCGGTAAAATATCGAGCAATCTGTATGCATGCACCTTTAACATACAAGGATTGCCAACGTTGACAACCTCACAGCTCCAGAGGTTATGTGTTTATTTACGTTGTGTTTGGGTGTGATCGATATTGCGAGGTTGGTTATCCTTGGATGTTCGCGGTGCATGCATACAGGTTGCTCGATATTTTACCGCCATCTTGGATTTCATTAAACGTCTCTCGTGAGTTTTATACTGCATTTTATGACTTTCTGATGCCATTAATGGAATTTTCACGCGATTTTACATAAGAGTGAACACTCCATAGCGCTGCAGCAAAAGTTTGCAACAGACCCATTGTATGCTTATTCTTCTTCTTGGGTGGTGTTTCGAGAACAACTCGTGTAGATGGCGCTGATTGAAGATAGGGAACCCCAATGAAAACCGCGGCCCCGGCCGCCATTACGGTCTCGCGTTTAAAAGCATTTTGTGGGTTTAGGAGTGGATTTCGTGATTTTTTAGTGCGCAAATCGTTATTTTGACAGGAATATACCCCATTATTATCTATTAATATGCCTGTAGCAAAAGTTTGCAACAGCTCCATTCTGGAAGACCGCGTAGGTATTTGAGAGAAGCTCTTGCATTGACAATTAAGGACCTAGTACGCAAGGAGTCAGAGTTGCCAATAGTGGCTAGATTCGTCCACACGTGGACTATTTTAATGAGAATTTAGCCACGCTTCTGCCAGTGTTCCTTTCGATCCTCCATCCCTATCCACAGCGTGGCTAGTAACCAACTCGAAAACTGTCCACGCGTGGCTATTCTACCCCGTCCAAACCTGGCAACACTGCAAGGAGCACTCACATCAGCACAAGTGCACTTTTATGATTTTCTACAAATCGAACTCAACACCGAGAGAATTATTACTTTAATCCAAGGTGTATTTCGTTTGTGTTAAGGGAACTGCACAGTGAAATATTGACTAAGGGGAAATTCCTTTAACCCAAGGAAAATGTCTGCTGCTACAAGAAAAAGATTCCTTGTTGTGACGGTGGTTCTCCTTCATGCAACAGAACCTTACTTCGCGCAAGGAAAACTGTCACAAGTACCCAGTGGCGGATCCACGGGGGGGGGGGGCGCCCCCCCCTAGAACCCTCAAATTTTGCCCTTTTTCTATAGAAAATAGCCCAAATTTGCTTCCACCAACGCTTTAAATTTCAAAATTTCACAGGCGTGTCCCCCCAAAAAAATTTTCCGGATCCGCCACTGCAAGTACCTAAATGAGTTTCCTTCTTTTTGAAGAAGTGATTTCTCTCAGTGAAAGCTAACTTAAGAGTTGCTATGATTTACATGGTGAAATTCAATTTTAAAAGAAAAAAAAACTTGCTCCTTTTCTTGATGAAAGTTTCAATTTTATTGTTTCAGGAAGAGGAAAAATGTACCAACAAGCGGAACAAGCCCCCACTTCCACCCTTCGGCAAAGTACTGCGAGAACTCAGGAAGAGGGCCAGTTAGGTTATTATGGTCACTGTGCACTGTGCAGCACAGCAACCAGTAGGTTCTTATGATGAATGTAAAAGAACATTAGGAATAATCCCGCCAAAAATTTTATTATTTACGAATGAATTCACTCTACTTTCAGATTTTTTAAACAAACCAGCCACTTACAAGTTTTTTAGGAGGCCTGTTAAAGTGTGTGAAGATCCTTAGTTAAACGGATATCCGTTAATAGACATGAATGGGGGAAAAGTTGTTTAGGGAATCGTAGGAAGAAGGGGGAGGGGGTGGGTAGGGAATATTATGATTAAGACGGTGGGAAGGGGCCGTGGGGGGGTTTGGGGGTGGTGGTGGGGGGTGGGGGTGGGGGGGGGGGTGTATGCCTAAGGAACGTTATTTGGAAAAGAAAATGACGGGGTAGGAAAATGGAGGTTTAAGGTTTGGTTGGGGGGGGGGGGGTGGATGTTGGTATTGCTGGTACAACGGGAGGCGTTGTGGATTTGTGGATGGCAAAGGAGTCTTAAGCTTCTCAAGAAGTTCGAAGGGTAAAAATAAAAACTATATTCAATCTTAGTTCTTCCGTAACTTATTTCACAATACTATACTTTTCATCTTTTGAAAAAACCATTTCTACAATGATCCAAGTTTTGACAACAATTTGAAAACTCTAAAGATTTTACGCCATACTTTAAATAAAAATCTATTCCAAAATGTTTCAAATACGAAGTATGTCAGGGAAAACGCTGCAAATTGGAATTTCAAACAAAACTTTCATACTTGTGATTATCTAAAGCTAAAAGAGAATGGACAAAAACTCGAGTTTGTGACTTGCGACGAAGTTTTTGTAGAATTCATGTCTGTTTCAAATTAGGCAACGAAAGTATATTCAGAATAAAATGCGCAACTATTATTATTGCAGGGACATTTTTTTAATGTATTATAAGAATTAGATCACGTTTGTTTGTTTGTTTTAGATGGAGGTCTTGTCTGATTGCACGCCTTAAAAAAAAACACCATCTTCGCGATTTTTGGCCAAAGAACCAGAGTTAGAGTCCTGTTTAGCAGCGTTGCCATAACCAATACTTGAACTTGTAAGTATGAAACTATCAAATAGTAAACCTGTCCTGCCTAACATGACCTAACCTGACCTAGCTTAACATAATATAACTTATTACCTAATCTGACTTAACCTGACATAACATATCCTAACCTAACCGTACGTAAGCGCATTATTTTCTTTTTTCAGGAAGACATTTTACAGAGTGCAAGAGAGAAGTGCAACACATCAATTATAGCCTACACCTTTACTCATGAAACGTTATATCAAAAAATGCCTCTGTTTATTATTATTTTTAAGAGTACATAATTCACTGAAAAAGCTGTAAAAGTTTTTAGAGTTGAACACCAAAAATAACATTCTGCAAAATTGAAAAATTGGAAATTCAGATACGACAGCATGAGAATTTGTACTTCAGAAAGTTAAATCTTATAACTTACATTAATGCATATCTACAATCGCGCTAATAATGAGTATTTTTTTCTAAATGTTGCAGATTCAAACTACTCTAGGCGAAGGTCTAACCAGGGCTGCCGTTTTGCGTATAATCAATGCTATTTTTCAATTCACCGATGATTCCACCGGTTGAGAAAAGATTACACAGTTCAGTTCAGTGCATGGCTGTAATGAACTAAAATACTCGCATCTGTAATCTTTTCTTAACCGGTGGAGTCGTCGATGACTTTAAAAAACTTGCGGATATTTTAATTAATCAACGGAGTTTCCATCGATTAAGGAAAGATTGTAGATCACAGTATTTTCGTGCATTACAGTCAGACACTATAAACTGAACTGTGTAATCTTTTTTCAACCGGTGGAATCATCGGTGAATAGACAAATAGCATTGATTATACGCAAAACGGCAGCCCTGGGTCTAACCCGTCTTTCGCCAAGGACCACCGAGCTCTCGTCACCAACACGTGCTCTATCACTCACAACGCGAAGCCTTCTTATGTATGGATCTGCCCCCCCCCCCCCTTCTTCGTCATAAATCTCAGCATTTACCAGGATGGCACATAAAGCACTGCCACTTCCACATCCAACGTCTCCGCCACAAGCGCCGAAATTTTAGGAAAAATGTAAATACAGTTCCTCAAAAATTTAAAAAAAAATTTGAAAATTGAAAAAATCTAAAAATTTGTAAATAACTTTGTGCAAAAATAGTGTAAAAATATAATGTGTAAATAATTTTTAGAAATCTGCAGTGCTTTAACGTTAAGATACTTGTTTCTTTTTATGTTTCTTATAAGAATTTTTTACAAATTTTGAATAATTTATTTTATTTTTTTAAATTTTTATGAATGTTGTAAATATTGTTGTAAATAGTTTTTAGAAATCTACAGTGATTTAACGTTAAGATACATGTTTTATTTTATGTTTCTTGTAAGAACTTTTATGAATTTTGAATAATTTTTTGTTTTAATTTTTATGAACGTTGTAAGTATTGTTGTAAAAGATATGATGTAAATACTTTTTTGAAAGCAGCAGTGAACTAATGTTAAGTTGTCAATTTAAGTTTAAGTTTTCTTGCGTGAATTTTTTGTGAATTTTGATTTTTTTTTTTTTTTTTCAATTTTTATGAATGTTGTAAATGTTGTTGTAAAAAATTAGATGTAAATACTTTTTAGAAAGCAGCAGTGAACTAATGTTGTTGTTGTTAATTTAATTTTAAGTTTCTTGTGTGAATTTTATGAATTTCATGAATCTATGAATTTTAGTGTTTGAATTGAATATTAATATAAGAAAATGTCTAATCGTAACCTCTCTCACTCGGTTTTTCACTAATTTAATTTTTTCTTTAAGTACCTCTGCCCTCTTGTAAAATATTTCAGTTTTAATCATGAATCCTACGAGGAAATATCATTTTTCAGCAATAATAGCAGGTCCGTCAGGGTGTGGTAAATCTCATTTTGTCGTTAATTTTATAAAAAACCTCAGTGAGATTTGCGATTCTAAATTCAGTGAAATATTAAGGCATTATTCTATGTGGCAACCTAACTTAAATATTAATGGGGTACAGTTTATCAAGGTTTGCCTGAAACAGAGTTTGACTCTGATAAACCGAGACTTATAATTATTGACGACTTAATGAGAGAATCAGCCAGCAGTTCTGTTATTATTGATTTATTTTCGAAGGGGGAATATTTCACTGGGACTTCTTGGATTTGCAATTTTAAGTCCCTGAATCAGGAAAGAAGCCTTCATGAATTCCAAATCTTACCAGGATTAATTAAAAAGATTTGTGGAGAGCAGTGGGGGATCCTGAATTTTTTCTGGGGGTGGGGGGGGGCACGCCTGTGAAATTGCGAAATTTGAAGCGTCGGTGGAAGCGATTTCGGGCTCTTTCCTATTGAAAAAATGCAAAATTTGAGGCTTCTGCCCCCCCCCCCCCGTGGATCCGCCGCTGGTGGAAAGATAAACTGATTACAATGAGATAACTAAATACGAGGTCTGTCCCAAAAGTTCCAGGACTTTTGTTGTATCTCGGAAATTAATCGTCAGAATGACGCGTTCTTGGGCTTATCTGATAGCAGATAAGCTGCCAAATCATCCTGTTTTCACAGAATGTCGTTTTTTTGAACGGCATAGATTTTACATAACCTCAAAGAGGGCAAAGTCAAAAGTGGTTTGCGATTTTTTATTTGTGGTTTTGGATTTTTTTTTTTTTTTTTTTTTTTTTATCAAATAAGCAGGGAAAAGACAATTGCTCGTAAACAAATATGACTTATCATATTTACTGGGCAAAAATACTGATTTACAAGTTATTTCACAAGCTTACCAAAAAAATTATTTATCTCCTTCGAAATATTCTCCTTGTTTCACAACGCACGCTCTAAAAATGACTCCATGATACAAATCGCAGACCGCACCTGAGACGATCTCAATCGCACTCGATCATACAATGAGCACTGATTGAGATAATCAAAATCGGTCAATGTAGGGTGATTTGGCAACTTATCAGCTATTAGATAAGCCGAAGAACGCGTCATTCTGACGATTAGTTTACGAGATATAACAAAAGTCCTGGAACTTTTGGGACAGACCTCGTAAATATATCAATCAAAAGTTTTGAAAAAAAGAACTTTTTACGCTTTTCAGGGAAGTTTGAAGGTAGCTTGATTAAAAAGCGCCTTCAATATAAACTTCTTATTACATTTTTCGTCCCGGCAATTTAGCCGAGGAATTATTTACATTCTCTGGAGGCCTAAAAACATAAAAAAAAAGTTTACCTGTGATCAGTTATAGACGGCCTGTCATTGAAATATAATAGAGGAAAGAAAGGAAAGTATTTCATGTTGTTGCAATGTTACCCCTCAATTTATCGCGCCAGAACTGCTTGAAATTTCACGTTTATTTTGTTTTAAAACAAGATATTGAGATCAGCTTAAAAAGGTTGGAAATAACTTAAAAAAAAAAAAAAAAAAAAAAAAAAAAAAAAAAAAAAAAAAAAAAAAAATACTTTTTCTTTTCTAGTACGATAAGGGGTGCATAGACGACCCAAAGCATTTTTCGAGAGTAGGGGGGCGTGTGTACCATTCCTCCGGGTGACATTTTCTGGAGGCGGCAAAATCAGGGTGAACAGGCCAAAAAATACGTAGATAAATAAATAAATAAATAAATAAATAAATAAATAAATAAATAAATAAATAAATAAAATAAAGTAAAATAAAAAGTCATCATCATTCATAATTTTGAAAAACGCAAAACTGGCGAATTCGGCAAAAACACAATCCTCCCTCCTTTCCGCCGAAACCTTGGCACGCGCGCCTCTGTTCGAGAGACAGCTTAAATTGCTTGAAACGCTCTTGAAAAATTCGAGGGGTGCAGGTGGTGCGAAAAATACTTCAAGACTCATAAAATGGGAAAAACGTCTTAAAGATCTGGCTCATAAATTCGCTTGTTATGATGCTCCGTTTGAAGGCATAAGGATCTTCTATTCTTTTTTTATGGATCGATTACAATAAGTGAATAGCAGTGCGTTTCCGATGTATTTGCAGCGATGCAGGCTAATACGACGACTGCGTTGACTGGACCTTGAAAACGGCGCGTAATAAAAGTTTTACTTGATAATTAAAGGCGATCGATAATAATCGATGATTGACGTAACACTTAGAGTACGATAATAATTAGCAATATCATGACGCTCCGCGCGTGGCTCTTTATTTCATTTTGCTCTCGTCGAATTGCTTCAGCTTAAGTACACGCTCGCATATGATACATGGTTTGACGGAGGAAAATTGAACCTTTAAGTTTGCAATGTTTTGCTCCTTCAAGATGCAAACCTGTTTGGTTAAGTCATTAAGTACGGTCATAATATCACCCGTCGATTCACTGAAACTTTCTCGATTCACGAATATATCGATCGAGTTTTCAATCGAATTATAATGTGCATTGTGTGCATGGATTAATATGCGTGAGGATGCAATCTCTTTACTTGGAACAACTCTGAATCAAAATCACGTGGAAGAAATTTTTCGTTGATCAAAATTTACCATCATCGGACCATCAGTACTGTTGAAACGTTTCTTGGTATAACTTTTTTGTAAATTTCAACCAACCAGTTAAGTAATGGTATCTATTTTGCACTTATAGGTATTCAATGGGGCTTTAGCAGACTTTTGCAGTTAGCAAATGAATAGTCCAACCTAATCTGATGTAAAATCCAGCAAAAGTCACAAAAATCACTCTACAATTAGAATAAGTCTAAAATTCAGTAATAAACTCACAAAACTGCTAACGGCAAGATCGTAATGGCGCTTCAACGCAGGTATCATGGGAGATTCCTGTCTTTTTTGTCACTCTCTCTAAGGAAACACAGAGCTATATCTCATTTTAGATGGAAATCTCTCATGATACCTGCGTCTCTCCGCCATTAAGCCCGATTGTAACAATAAAAGTGAATTTCGTGATTTTTTAGTGCACTTATAGTCGTTTTTACTCATTTTTATACAAGAATCAAGTCTTCAATCACCTTCAGCAAAAAATGCAAGAGCCCGATTAACTGAATTACTTTTTTTTCAAAATTTAGGGAAGGTAAATTTGTACTAAAAATGAAGAGAGTATAATTTGTTATTTTTTGGCAGTAGCCGCGGCTATCCGTCTTGAGTATATTTCTGCAAGAAATTGAAATGCCCAAAAAACGGTCAAGTCGGGTCGTTTTCAAACTGACAGAATCAAATGTCATGTATTGATAGTCACATACTGTCAGTATAAGTTTCGCAGCCAAAATGTTATCATTCATTAGTTTCTGGGTAAAGACTCAGCATGATTGGATTCGCGTCGAAGTCTCGCAAATTAATATTTTGAGGGTATAGTGACCGTAAGCAATGAAACTTTTTCCAAATGGCTGTAAAGTAGCTTGCTAAAAGACTTTATTATTCACTGTTTTCAGGCTTTATCGTTCATGATAGATCTTTCGAAGGACATGAATCATCAACCTTTAAAAATTTAATCTATCGTATGTTACCATGTATTTGTAATTAATCAAGTTATATACAACCACTATAATTTTAATTTAATAAATTGAGTGCCGGACGAGTGACGAATTTTTCCTCTCAGTTTCAATGGTTTCAGAAACTAAAGGGTGGCAGCGCCGAGGTTATCAATTTTGGCCTAGATTTGCTCCAATCACCTCTTACCTCAATAAGTAGTAACGTTTTAAATCAGCTGTTAAGCTTTTTCGGCAAAGTTGGTTTCGTTTCTACTCGGCTAAGATTTTAGAATGAACTTCTTAAAACGATAACCCAAAATTCGTTCGTGCAAATGTCCCCTAAAATATATACGTACTAGAGGCCGGTGGCCGCTTCGCGGCCAAGCGTTCCGTTTCGCGTCTTGCGCGTGATTTTGTTTATTCGAGCTAAGACTTTGACTTGATATCCACTCCCTAATAACTCCGTATGCTATTCGCCCATCTAATCCTGCTCCAAAGGACGAAATCTAAAAACTTACTCTATTATTACTGCAATACTAAAGTGGTATTTTCTCATGTACACCAAATGTTTAGAAAACAGGAGTCATCATTTGGAAGGGGCATAAATAGCATAACCCCCCGTCCCCCCCCCCAACCGTTCTCAAGAGGGCCCGATCCAAAACCGTCAATTTTTTTTGGCGCTCATGGAGCCGCCGAAACCCTTAGAATCGGCGCATTTGGATGCACCGTATTAGCGCATGTGGATTATACGATTTAGAACAGTACAGAGAAAAGAAGGGAAGGAGAGAAAGAGATAGCGAGAGTGAAAAACCATGCTTTCACAATAAAATGAGAAGTTCGGGGTAAGCAAACAAATACGCATGACCGAGATCGCACACCTACGATAACCTTTCGTTGAACTGACATGACAATAAGACATTGCGTTATAGTAGGTAAATAAAAAATCTGTATAAAAATGGAAAAGAAACTTTGCGCGGGAAAAGTATGCCTTTTTCAAACAGCCCTTTATTAACGACAATAATTTGTTAAAATGGGTTTGGGCCCGGAAATTCAAGCAAACTTCATTTAACATTTTAATTTTTTAAGATTTTTGGACGTGAGGTCATTTACAACCCCTATTTTTTTGGGGTCATTCTTTCAGCGCTTTTTGACAATTGATGCTCAATGCTCAAAAGATGTCTCTCCATAAGTTTTTTGAAATTAGAGTGAGATAGCAGTACATGCGGGGGTTACGTGAGACCAAGAGAGACAGTTTGTCTTTCTTTGGAACCCTCATCACAAAGTCAGCACTAAATCAGTCTATTTCGAAAAAGAAAAAAAAAACGCCTTCATTTAATTTGACACACTTTGACTCCACAGTTTAAAAAAATAACAGGTGTATAAATCAAATGAATCTTTAAAAAACTAAAAAAATCCCCAAGAAATCTAACGTTTTTTTTTTTTTTTTTTCTTTTTTTTAAATTTGAAAAAACAGACCTTAAAAAAACATCAAACCCTCCCCCCGAGATGCGAACTAATACGAAACAGCTCAAATCGCCAACTTTGAAAGAGGATGTGAAACAATATTCTGGGTCCGTTGGACCCGTTGGTAGTATTCTTAGATAAATCACTTATACATTCAAAGAAAACAACACATTTTCAACGGGAAACCAATTATTTTCATTACTCAGTAATATCCGAGAGCATATTTTGATAAGAGAAGAATAACCATCGTCTCAACTCATCATCACTAATAGTTTGGTTTCTTTAAAAATTCTCGAAACCTAGCCCAAATTTGCGGGGTTACAATCGAGATATCAATTCAACGCACCGATCTCAACAAAGTCATCTCTAGTTGATTGTACTATTCTATAAATCTGCGTTTAATACTTTGATAAGTATCGAAGCTCTACTTCGCGAAGTTATACAGCAACCTCGTCGAGCCATCAATCAATGACTGTACAGTGCTGCCAGTTTTGACAAAAAATATACACTTTTTACATTAAGTCTCAAGTGCCTGAATATTTTACAACACATCTAGCAGCACTGTGACTGTCCCATTGTTTACATCTACGTAAAATCATGTGATAAAAAGTCGAAGCTATACATCGATATGATACGAAGTGACTTCATTGAACGCTATTAAAATGCTTCTATACCCGAATGTGTCCTTCCCAACGACCTCTATATTAGACCGGCGAACGAATACAAACCCAGCAAAACCCCGCAAGAAAGAAAGTTAGGTTAGAATAGAGATGCTTGGCCGGATAGGAGCACCTCTATTTACACGTTTTTTTATGAAGATGTTCTCTTCCGTTTTTCGCTTCAAAAACTCCTAATTTTACACGGATTTTGCTTTTCTTGGTCTTAATAGAAGGAGGATAGCTTGGGCTTTGACCTCCGCCCTACCGGGTCCGGTAACGTTTTTTCAAAAATATATGGAAAATATAAGTCGTTGAAGTGGACACCCGTTGGTATGCTCTGAAGACCTTGCAAATCACGTTCGCCTGTTTACGACGATTCAATCTGTCTACAAATCGGCTTTTAGTCATTTTTTGAGTCTACTCCTTCACTCTCAGTCCTTTTAGTGCTAGATTCTTCCAAATCCGAAAAGTTTTAGTGGCTGAGGAGGTAATTTTTCTATACTGTGTAGTGTGTACCAGAAAACCCTCCTGTGTTAGAGTTCGTAGTTACTTAACTTGAGTTCGTAATTTCTGTACACCCCCCTTCGGGATTTTTTCATTCCTAATATTGTTTTATCAATCTGCGCCATCATCAGTGTCTTTTAAAATACTGTGATTGTGGTGAAACCCGCCCGCCGTTAACTCAGGATGTCGGATCGAGCCGACCACTGAAAAGGTTCTGGTTAGTCATCATCAATTTTGTGAAGTACTCATCATGTCAGGAGTGATTCCCTCTTATTCCTTCGTTTAGTCGCAGCATAATTCAGCCTTGAATCGGGATTCATCGTAAAATTCCTCTCTTTGAACCATCCGTGGTTTTTGTGCATTCTTCGGAATCTTAAAAGGGGAGCTTGGAAGGGGAGGCAGAGAAAATGGCCTCTAAGATTTGTGTCAAGATTTCTACAAACAGCACCTAGAGGCTCATTCAGTTAAATTCATGAAGTCGTATCGGAAAGTATTAGATGGCAGTTATATGAAGGGCCATGTTCCTTCATCACACATTTCAGCATTTTTAGCTGCTGTGACTCGAAGTCACTTACGGGAATACTTTCGGAAAAGGACCGAACCACCATAAGACGCAATGAGTGCGAGAGAGAAGCCTTAAAAAGCGGAAAGGGGGTCTCTCTCTCGCACTCGCAGTCGCTTACGGGAACACTTTGGGAAACGGACCGAACCAACTTTAAAACGCAATGAGTGCGAGAGAGAAAACCCTTTAAACGCGAGAGGTCTCTCTCTCGCACTCGCAGTCGCTTACGGGAACACTTTGGGAAAAGGACCGTACCGCCATAAGACGCAATGAGTGCGAGAGAGAAACCTTGAACCGCTAGAGGTCTCTCTCTCTCACTCGCAGTCGCTTACGAGAACACTTTGGGAAACGGACCGGACAGCCATAAGACGCAATGAGTGCGAGAGAGAAAC
Organism: Trialeurodes vaporariorum; assembly: GCA_011764245.1. Lineage (NCBI taxonomy): Eukaryota > Metazoa > Arthropoda > Insecta > Hemiptera > Aleyrodidae > Trialeurodes > Trialeurodes vaporariorum. Next base: position 13,291,665 of record VMOF01000024.1, on the reverse strand, counting down.
CATGAAACGCGAGAGGTCTCTCTCTCGCACTCGCAGTCGCTTACGGGAACACTTTGGGAAACGGACCGAACCGCCATAAGACGCAATGAGTGCGAGAGAGAAACCATGAAACGCGAGAGGTCTCTCTCTCGCACTCGCAGTCGCTTACGGGAACACTTTGGGAAACGGACCGAACCGCCATAAGACGCAATGAGTGCGAGAGAGAAACCTTGAAACGCGAGAGGGTTTTCTCTCTCGCACTCGCAGTCGCTTACGGGAATAAATTTTGGGAAAAGGACCGAACCGCCATAAGACGCAATGAGTGCGAGAGAGAAACCTTGAAACGCGAGAGGTCTCTCTCTCGCACTCGCAGTCGCTTACGGGAACACTTTGGGAAACGGACCGAACCGCCATAAGACGCAATGAGTGCGAGAGAGAAACCTTGAAACGCGAGAGGTCTCTCTCTCTCGCACTCGCAGTCGCTTACGGGAAAAACTTTGGGAAACGGACCGAACCGCCATAAGACGCAATGAGTGCGAGAGAGAAACCTTGAGACGCGAGGGTTTTTCTCTCTCGCACTCGCAGTCGCTTACGGGAACACTTTGGGAAACGGACCGAACCGCCATAAGAAGCAATGAGTGCGAGAGAGAAACCTTGAAAAGCGAGAGGTCTCTCTCTCGCACTTGCAGTCGCTTACGGGAACACTTTGGGAAACGGACCGGACCGACATAAGACGCAATGAGTGCGAGAGAGAAACCCCTTTAAACGCGAGAGGTCTCTCTCTCAAGGTTTTTCTCTTGCACTCATTGCGTCTTATGGCGGTTCGGTCCGTTTCCCAAAGTGTTCCCGTAAGCGACTGCGGGTGCAAGAGAGAGACCTCTCGCGTTTTAAGGTTTCTCACTCGCACTCATTGCGCCTTATGGCGGTTCGGTCCGTCTCCAAATTATTCCCGTAAGCGACTGCGAGTGCGAGAGAGAGACCTCTTGCGTTTCAAGGTTTCTCTTTCGCACTCATTGCGTCTTATGGCGGTCCGGTCCGTTTCCCAAAGTGTTCCCGTAAGCGACTGCGATTGCGAGAGAGAGACCTCTCGCGCTTTAAAGGGTTTTTCTCTTGCACTCATTGCTTCTTATGGCGGTTCGGTCCGTTTCCCAAGTGTTCCCGTAAGCGACTACTAGTGCGAGAGAGAGACCTCTCGCGTTTCAAGGTTTCCCTCTCGCACTCATTGCGTCTTATGGTGGTTCGGTCCGTTTCCCAAAATATTCCCGTAAGCGACTGCGAGTGCGAGAGAGAGACCCTTCGCGTTTCAAGGTTTCCCTCTCGCACTCATTGCGTCTTATGGTGGTTCGGTCCGTTTTCCCCAAAAAATTCCCGTAAGCGACTGCGAGTGCGAGAGAGAGACCTCTCGCGTTTCAAGGGTTTTTCTCTCGCACTCATTGCGTGTTATGGCGGTTCGGTCCGTTTCCCAAAGTGTTCCCGTAAGCGACTGCGAGTGCGAGAGAGAGACCTCTCGCGTTTCAAGGTTTCTCTCTCGCACTCATTGCGTCCTATGGCGGTTCGGTCCGTTTCCAAATTATTCCCGTAAGCGACTGCGAGTGCGAGAGAGAGACCTCTCGCGTTTCAAGGTTTCTCTCTCGCACTCATTGCGTCTTATGGCGGTTCGGTCCGTTTCCCAAAGTGTTCCCATAAGCGACTGCGAGTGCGAGAGAGAGACCTCTCGCGTTTCAAGGTTTCTCTCTCGCACTCATTGCGTCTTATCGCGGTTCGGTCCGTTTCCCAAAGTGTTCCCATAAGCGACTGCGAGTGCGAGAGAGAGACCTCTCGCGTTTCAAGGTTTCTCTCTCGCACTCATTGCGTCTTTTGGCGGTTCGGTCCGTTTCCCAAAGTGTTCCCGTAAGCGACTGCGAGTGCGAGAGAGAGAGACCTCTCGCGTTTCAAGGTTTCTCTCTCGCACTCATTGCGTCTTATGGTGGTTTGGTCCGTTTCCCAAAGGGTTCCCGTAAGCAACTGCGAGTGCGAGAGAGAGACCTCTCGCGTTTCAAGGTTTCTCTCTCGCACTCATTGCGTCTTAAGGCGGTTCGGTCCGTTTCCCAAAGTATTCCCGTAAGCGACTGCGAGTGCGAGAGAGAAACCTCTCGCGTTTCAAGGTTTCTCTCTCGCACTCATTGCGTCTTATGGCGGTTCGGTTCGTTTCCCAAAGTGTTCCTGTAAGCGACTGCGAGTGCGAGAGAGAGACCTCTCACGTTTTAAGATTTCTCTCTCGCACTCATTGCGTCTTAAGGCGGTTCGGTCCGTTTCCCAAAGTATTCCCGTAAGCAACTGCGAGTGCGAGAGAGAAACCTCTCGCGTTTCAAGGGTTTTTCTCTCGCACTCATTGCGTCTTGTGGCGATTCGGTTCGTTTTCCCCAAAATGTTCCCGTAAGCGACTGCGAGTGCGAGAGAGAGACCTCTCACGTTTTAAGATTTCTCACTCGCACTCATTGCGTCTTATGGCGGTTCGGTCCGTTTCTCAAATCATTCCCGTAAGTGACTGCGAGAGAGAGACCTCTCGCGTTTCAAGGGTTTTTCCCTCGCACTCATTGCGTCTTATTGCGGTTCGGTTCGTTACCCAAATTATTCCCGTAAGCGACTGCGAGTGCGAAAGAGAGACCTCTCGCGTTTTAAGGTTTCTCTCTCGCACTCATTGCGTCTTATGGCAGTTCGCTCCGTTTCCCAAAATGTTTCCGTAAGCGACTGCGAGTACGAGAGAGAGACCTTTCGCGTTTCAAGGTTTCTCTCTCGCACTCATTGCTTCTTATGGCGGTTCGGTCCGTTTCCCATATCATTCCTGTAAGCGACTGCGAGTGTGAGAAAGAGACCTCCCGCGTTTCACGGTTTTTTTTCTCGCACTCATTGCGTCTTATGGCGGTTCCGTCCGTTTTCCAAATTTTCCCGTAAGCGACTGCGAGTGCGAGAGATAGACCTCTCACGTTTCAAGGTTTCTCTCTTCACTCATTGCGTCTTATGGCGGTTCGGTCAGTTTCTCAAAATTATTCCCGTAAGCGACTGCGAGAGAGAGACCTCTCGCGTTTTAAGGTTTCTCTCTCGCAGTCATTGCGTCTTGTGGCGGTTCGGTCCGTTTCCGAAAGTGTTCCCGTAAGCGACTTCGAGTCGCAGCAGCTAAAAATGCTAAAATGTGTGATGAAGAAACATGGCCCCTCATATTACTGCCATCTAATACTTTCCGACACGACTTCATGAACTTAACTGATTGAGCCTCTAGGTGCTGTTGGTAGAAATCTTGACACAAATCTTATAGGCCATTTTCTCTGCCTACCCTTCCAAGCTCACCTTTAAGATTCCGATGAATGCGCAAAAACCACGGATGGTTCAAAGAGAGGAATTTTACGATGAATCCTGATTCAAGGCTGAATTATGGTGCGACTAAACAAAGGAATAAGAGGGAATCACTCCTGACATGATGAGTACTTCACAAAATTGATGATGACTATAACCAGAACCCTTTCAGTGGTCGGCTCGATCCGACATCCTGAGTTAACGGCGGGCGGGTTTCACCACAATCACAGTATTTAATAGACACTGATGGTGGCGCAGATTGATAAAACAATATTAGGAATGAAAAATCATCCAGAAGGGAAATGTACAGAAATTACGAACTCAAGTTAAGTAACTACGAACTCTAACACAGGAGGGTTTACTGGTACACACTACACAGTATAGAAAAATTACCTCCTCAGCCACTAAAACTTTTCGGATTTGGAAGAATCTAGCACTAAAAGGACTGAGAATGAAGGAGTAGACTCAAAAAATGACTAAAAGCCGATTTGTAGACAGATTGAATCGTCGTAAACAGGCGAACGTGATTTGCAAGGTCTTCAGAGCATACCAACGGGTGTCCACTTCAACGACTTATATTTTCCATATATTTTCGAAAAAACGTTACCGGACCCGGTAGGGCGGAGGTCAAAGCCCAAGCTATCCTCCTTCTATTAAGACCAAGAAAAGCAAAATCCTTGTAAAATTAGGAGTTTTAGAAGCGAAAAACGGAAGAGAACATCTTCATAAAAATACGTGTAAACAGAGGTGCTCCTATCCGGCCAAGCACCTCTATTCCTAACCTAACTTTCCTTCTTGCGGGTTACGCTGGTTCGTATTCGTTCGCCGGTCTTATATAGAGGTCGTTGGTCCTTCCGCGCAAAAAACATATGATCACGATCGCCACGGTAACGTCAAATCGCTCGATCAAATTTAAAAAAAAAAAAAAATTGACAGAGCAGCACGTTTCTCGCTCACTCGGGTACAAAATCGTATGCTCGTCCGCACGTATGCATTTAAAAAAGGATGACAAAATCTCGCTTCTCTCTCCCTCCCTTGCAAAACGAACTGATTCGCATCCTTTTCGCACTCGCACAACTTTTCCAGAGAAAAGTTTTTAGCATTTTAAAATGGGACGCGGGGCCTGCACGGAAAAACTTATATTTTTCCCGAAGCATTGAAGCCGAGCCCTACCGATCGGTACCAGGCCCCTACCGAACGGTGCAACGGTTCTCCAGGAACTTAGCTTCATTCTTACAAATATAATATAGGATAAGTATAGGTACTAACACCTCCAACAGCTCAACATTTTTCTCCCCGAAGTCTCGTCAAGTGTTTTCTTGATGTAAGTTCTTATATACTGTTAATAAATATACTGTTCTGTTAATAAATGTTCGCCTTAAAAGGCTCGACACCCCCCCCCCCCTTTCTTCCACTATTTTTGAATCATGGGCATTTTGTTCTAGTTTAAAGTAGGTTTCGAGGTGATTTTGATTTAATCATATGTTATGAATTATCGTGATTACAATTTCGTAATGCAGTGGCGGCTCGTGCAATGTGGCAACCATGTTTTTCTTCCATTTGATTCTATGTAAAACAATCGATCCGATGGTGAAGCAGCGCTTCATCAACAATCGATTGTAACGCATCTATTCAAATGGACGAGGAACATTATTGCCAAACTGCACGAACCGCCACTGTCGTAATGCGACTCAGATTGTGAGATGCAGTTACAGAATGGTTATAGTCGCAGTGACGTAGAGTGCAATTTGGCAGCATCGTAATTTCTTTATTTAAACCCATTAACCATATCGAAGGGGTGTTCGATTAACACCCTCGAATTCGACATTTGACATGGGTTTAAATAGACTACAAACATAACGTTGCCAAATTCCACGCTACACCACTGGTTATTGTATACTCAATCAATTACGCAACAAGTAAGTTTTGGAAGTATTTTATTTTACTTTTTCAAAATATTTACCTAACACAAATCGCTACGAAGTTTTACTATCTCTAAAAACAAAAAATAGAAGGTTGTTAAAAGATGTTAGCTCCTTTATAACCTCTGTATTTGGACGCATTTTAAAAAGAAAATTCGTCCTTTTATGTTCTTTGTAGACGCAAACAATTTGAAAGCAAGTAACTTAGTAAATACTTGCTCTAAAACGTTGGAAAAATTCGAAGTAAATAATAGTATCCATTTATTGCAACTTGCATTTTTTCTCGTGTCTTTCAAACGTTTATCTACTCATTGTGAACAATTTTTTCCTCGAACAATCTCTTAAAATGTTCAGAAGATATATGTCCGCTTGGCTACCTACCTAATATATGCGGTCTTGTAAAAAGTCTCTCTTTTTAAGTTTTTATATTCCTGAGCGCTTCAACCATTTTGACGAAATAGCTTTGAGATACAAATAAATATCTTCATTATAATATACACACTTATAAATACAAACTTACTAACAAACTTATAAATATATACACACATAAAAATGAGGAAAAATCGAATGCCTGGCCGACGCAATAGTCCGGTAGTTTCTAAAGACTCACCCATTATCGCTTATGGCAAATTACTCCAACAACAGTTACAGGATATGCCTGCTTAGGTAAGAAATATTAAGTACGCAAAACAATTTGATAAAGGAAAAGGTTGATATCACAGTACAGCTATATAAGGCTTTTTGACTAGCAACGGTTTTTTTGTTGTCTTTATTTTCGGGGAAGGGTCAGTGCCATTCGCCCTGCGTAAGGAATCCTGATTCCTGGTTCTCACTCGATTATTAGTTTGGTCTTCGGATCTTCAAGGTATTTGTCTTTGTTGGTATCAAACAAGTCTACAAGTTCGTCCATAAATATCTGATGGTATTTGTCCACAAGCTCCGAAGAAGGGTTCTTCTCTTGGGGAAGAATGATAGGCTTGCCAACTGAAAAGAAAGATACAAACAAGAAGCAAAATTAATGTATGTACTAGCGGGGACAAAGCTACCTAGCCGGAGTATGCAACAAGCAACGCACGTAATACATGTGTTGAATGGTATACCGTGCATTGCGTATTGCATACCCTGGTCATATATCTTTGTCTTCGCTAGTACTATCTATGAAAGACTCACAACGGAGTTTTCTGGCCCTTAAATGCGTGTTTTAGACATTATTTTTAATTGCGCAGCGCCTTATATTGAAACTATAATTTGTCTCCGTTGAAAGGACATCTATTGAGAGTTGTCCATTTTTCAATGGGCACATCGTTTTTCTCGTGAATTCTACCCTTCAATCAATATTTTTGACTAATCAATGATTGCGCCTTCGCCCTGCGTTCGGTAAAATCATGTACGAACTTTTTTCTTCTAAAAATTGCTCTATTTTATTGCGTTGAACTAACCCAGGGCTGCCGTTTTGCATATGATTTTACGCACTTTCTTGTAAAACTCAATGAAACTTTTTTGAATAGGTCTGCTGCTTTTTGCCACTGCAGTATAGAGGGTAAATTTCCGTGTAAAATCACTCGAAAATAACATTATTAAGCATCGGAAAGTTCCCAAACATACTCACAAACTCCAAGATGGCTGTCATATGATCGAGTCAATGGGGGAGTCCCTACTAATCGCAATTGCTTTGCAGAGAAAATTGATTTCATCATAAAGAGAAAGTTATTATTAGATGGGACTATTCCATTGTGACTCGCGCATATGATATCATATAATTGTAAGACACGCAACTTGGCTTGAGGATAGTTTTTCCTCTCAACATCTCAATATCAAATATTCAAAGAGAAAACGGGTTAGTTACTTACCCACTGTAGTTATGGGTGATCGCCTAGGTGCGAGGCCGAAAGAATATTGGAATATGCCTCGTCCGATCGGGATGCAAGGTGCTACTCCCAGCACTTTTTTCATCGTGCTCTGTAACCATAACAACCAAGACCCGGGAGGATTTGACACCTGATCGAACACATCCGTCTCGCCGAAAGAAAACACGGGTACCAAAGGAGCTCTAAGGACAATAAAAGCAATTCTAAATTTAGAGAACTTTTACTGGGATGTGAGTGTTTTAGTTCTCGATATATCGATCCATAGAGTGTGCTTTAGTTCCTACTGTTAGTTTCGTATTCCTGTTGAGCGTAAAACTAATCAATTCGTGAAGAAAAAGTAGGAAAAAAAAGCGTTTTCAGTTTTTCTTATTGCCGTTTACCTTTCAGCACCAAAGTAATGTAGCATCAAATTCTTCTGTTAATATTTCTGCCGCATCTATACTGGCGTTTTTTTCTTTCAGCTCAAAAATATGGAAACACCCCTTGTTGCATGAACTATCCAGTTTCTTTGTTCGATTTCAGTGAATTATCGGAACCTAGGCTAGTCAAGTTGTAAAAAGCCGAGTAATAAAGAAAAAAGTAATGGTACATGATTTTTTTTTTTTGCTTACAAGAAACAATCAGCCGTATTTGTTTTCCCTCGTTCAGAAACGCACCAATACCAACATTTCTGCTAACGTCAAATGAGCTCTTCTTTGGGGGGGGGGGAGGCCCATTCTCTGGGACCGAATAATGTTACGGCTTGACGGTCCTCCGAAAGACGTTGGATGGTGCGCACGTAAGTATGATTGCGTGTGGTTTATACCCCCCGTAAGTACTCACCGATCATCTGCGTGCGGCCTGCGGGACCGTGATGAGGACGTAACATTATTTGGTCCCTGGATATTCTCTGCAGCTACGTCTTACAATTAGTCCAGCTCTCAGGTTTAACCGATTTGATTCGTTCTGATTTGGAATTTGGAGAATGGGGATTAAACAAGGGATGAAATTAATAACTAGCTCTTGAGCGTAAAAACCCCCCCCCTCCTCCCGAGGACGTATTTTTCTCGCACCGAACAACTCTTTAATTTTAACTGCTTTCGTGAGACAACCGATGAGTCCTAGGTTGAAAACTTTGCTACAGCGTTATAAAGGGTCGATTCTTATGCAAAATCACGTGAAAATCACTTTGAAAGCATATCGATCAGTCCCAATATCCGTCTATATACTCTCAATAAATGCCTACAACCAAATTCACAAAGAAGGAGTCCCATCTAATTGCAGCTTCCTCTATGATGCATCACTTTTCTTGGCATAGAAAGTTGCGATTAGACGAGACTCCCCCATTGTGACCATTGTCATTCCAATGCCATCTTTGAGTTTTGTGAAACGCATTTATTCGGTTTGTATGAGTACCTGCTTCGAGACTTTTCGATGCATTTTAATAAAATTTTCACGCAAGAATGGACCCTTCTTAATGCTATAGCGAAAGTTTGTAACAAACCCATTAGTAACATTTATTTCAAATAAATGAATTTGACTTTTTGTTTAATCTATAATTAAAATGACTTAAATAAAGAACTTACCCTGTTTCTAAAGCGAGCCTTATGAATCCTTTCCTCCTTTTAAGGATGATTTTATACGAGCCAGGATGACAATATAAGGATTCTGAAGCACCGCCGACCATTAGCACCACAGCTTTACCCTTCTTTGGGTGGCCAAGGAGATATGTCATGCTCTCCTTTGAAGATGAGCAGCTTCCTGCGACAAACAATGAACACTCTTATTGTTGAAACAAATATCTCTCTTATTGTTGAAGAGTTTTATTCAGACTTGCGCTTAAGCGTATAGGTTGCGTAATAGATAATGGGTTTGTTGCAAACTTTTGATACAGCGCTAAAGAGTGTACAATCTAATGTAAAATCGCCTGAAAAGTCTAATGGTGGCATCAGAAAGCCATGAAATGCAATAATAGACTCACAAGAGGCGTTTAATGAAATCCAAAATGGCGGCAAAATATCGAGCAATCTGTATGCATGCACCATGAACATTCAAAGATACAATATCCATATCACAATCAATCACAACGTAAACAAACACATAACCTCTACCTCCAGTGAGGTTGTCAAAGTTGGCAATCCTTGGATGATCACGGTGCATGCATTCAGATTCCTCAATATTTTGCGGCCATCTTGGATTTCAATAAACGCCTCTTGTGAGTTTAATATTGTATTTCATGACTTTATAATGCCACCAATGGACTTTTCAGACAATTTTACATTGGAACAAACACTTTTCATTGCTGTAGCAAAAGTTTGCAACAGACCCATTGAGAAGTTACTCTGAATATCCAAACGCTGTGAATGCGTGAATCCAGGGCATGGCGTGGACTAAAAACAAATGTTTTGACAAAAAAAATATTTTAACCATTTACTGCATGATATGGTGTAGTGTCCCTGAGCCACGTGTACTGTCATATTTATCGCTCGCTCATTAGATTTGAGTCAGTGGCGTCGCATGCAATTTTGCAACGCGGTATTCTGTCCATTTTAACGCATGAAAAAGGTCGAGCTATTGGAGGTGCACAGTGAACACTCTCAAACCGATATTTTGCATTAGTTTATAAATGGAAAAATTATGACGTTTCTAGTTTGCACGCGATACCACTGATACTGATTTGGGTTGAGGATGTTGATTCGAAAGCAAAGTTGCTAGTCTCTGGGGATTTCAGGACACTCGTAATCTTGATAATCGATGAGGGATTTTTTTGGGGATTTCTTGGGCTATCAAATTAATACGACGTTTTTCTCTATCTGCAGGCTGATCCCGCTCTTTTGAAACAAGACAGCGGGAATGGGTCTGTTGCATATTTTTTCACACTGGCGGCTCGTGGAGGTGTGACGACGAAAATGAGAGGTGCGCAGGATTTTTTTTGAAACGCTCTTCACATAAACTTTTTTGAAAATTTGATGTTCCATTCGTACATTTTGGACTATTGAAACAAAGGATGATGAAATAATAACCATTTAAACCTTTATATGTTATTTTTTTAACATTTTTTCTTTCTCCAACTTCAAAAAATGTGAGGCGATGGCTCCCTGTCGCCTCACTTGCCTCACCTGGCGAGCCGCCACTGCTTTTTCTATGGAGCGGCTTTATATAGAGTTGATTTTGGTAAAAAAAATTGCATGAAAATCACATTGAGGGCATTAAACAGTCTCAAAATCCACAAGGGACGTTTCGAGGAAAGCCTAAGATCGTGGTCGAATGCACCACAAGCACAAAAATATGGCCGATGACGGTAATATTTATATGCATGTATTGATGGTTAGAATGTAAACAAACGACTCACTTCCTCATATTATCTACATTTTGTGTCAATCTGCGTGTTTTTTCCCCCCGGTAAATTTTACTTCCTCGTTTTTGTTCATGATTACTATGAATATTCCACGTTTTGTGTCGATATGCCCGAATTCTGAGAAGGAAACGCCGCACTATGGTCCGAGATCGAAGAAAGGTGGCCAAAAATCAGTGCACAATCTAAAGTGATCAAATATCATCGTTTTTGACCTTTAAAGCTCGAGCTAAAACTTTCCAGGAACATCTAGGAATAGTTTTAAATTACTTGTTAAAAGTGTTCTCTGTGATTAACATTGGATATGTTCAAGCTTAAATATAAAAAACTGATGAGAAATACGTTTTCTGATTTTTGGCCAAGTTGTGATGATTTCAGACCAAAGAGCGCCGGTCGCGTGCTGACTTTGTCGAATGCCGTAGTCGGCCAACTTTGCTGCTCGTGGTGCATGCATGCACGGTTGATTCGCCCGTTCGACCGCCATCTTAGGCTTTCCTCAAAACGACCCTTGTGGGTTTATGAGCGGATTTTGAAACGTTTTGATGCTTTCAATGTGATTTTCACGCGATTTTTTCATTATAGAACCAAATCAACCCTCCATAACGCTGTAGCAAAAGTATGCAACAGACGAACGACTCTCTTTCTGCCACGTGACTCCATTTAGACTAATGGGATTAATCGATTCCCGCTGTTTACCTCGTTTCATCTCGTCTAAAATAGCTGACCCATGTAGCATGGATTGCAATTTATCGCAAAATGGTTGTCAAATTTTGGCAATTTTATCATCTGACCATGAAGTTGCAAATACAGTAAAAGTTGTAACAAAATTTTTCAATTCGTTGATGATTCCACCGGTTGAGAGAAGATTGCACAGTTCAGTTCAGTGCATGACTGTAATAAACTAAAACACTCGTATCTGCAGTCTTTTCTCAACCGGTGGAGTCGTCGATGACTTTAACAAACTTGCGGATATTTTAATTAATCAACGGAGTCTCCACCGATTAAGGAGAGATTACAGATCAGAGTATTTTCCCGCATTACAGTCATGCACTGAACTGAACTGTGTAATCTTTTCTCAACCGGCGGAATCATCGGTGAATAGAAAAATTGCATTGATTATGCGCAAAACGGCAGCCCTGAACAAAATGGCATACAAATAGAAACTTTTCGGAGCTGGCTTTTTTTCCTGTCCCAATTTTTGCCTATGTTTCACTTCCACCTATGTCCAAGTATCTATGAGTGTCTATGCAACTTGAACTTGAGGGTGAAGAATTGTCCATGTGTTGTCAAAAAATTGCCATTTTCTTGCAACTTTGTTGCCATTAATTGCAACATTTAGATTGAAAAATGCTACATGGGGAACCAGCCTGCTGGCCTGGCAACATGGGTCAAATGCAGATGCAAGGGCTGAGGCTGGAAACTGGAGAGAGAGAGAGGGAGAGAGAGAGAGAGAGAGAGAGAGAGAGAGAGAGAGAGAGAGAGAGAGAGAGAGAGAGATAAAGATGATACACAGCAACACAGTCCGAGAGACATGCTTCCGCTCTGCGGGTCGCGCCGACTCGAAGAATGCCGAAGTAAATAACTTGGTTTATTAGCACCTAAGTATCAAAATCTCAGGTTCAAGGTCGATCACAAACTTATTGCGTGGACGTAATTGCAGTCTGTGATTCCTGGAGTGCTCATGTCAATTTCTAGCAGTGCTAAATGCTCACGTCCGGACTACGGCTTATTGTTACTACTCGGAAATCGAATCTGGCTGATGGACGAACAAAAAACAAACAAACAAAAAGTGCGAGACATAAAAATGACGAGGCTTTTTAGTGGGAATCCAGACTTTGTCACGCCACCAGTTTCAAAGTGGCTAGAATTTTGAATTTTTGCACCTTTATACACGGGAAAAAAAACTGGTAGAATTTACCATCTGTATATAGCTGATTTTGGCGTCTGCTTGCAAGTATGGTTAATTTGGTAAATACAACGTACCTTGTGGTAAATTAAGGTAACATGTTGGTAAATTTTACCGTAATCTGGTAAAATTTCGCTGAAAGAAAGCCTCGCTAAGTATAGGTACTTAACTCAGGTACTATGACTTTCAAAAGAAAGTTCACTCAGTGGCGTCGCGTCGCGTGCCATGTGGCAACAGTGCTACTCATCCATTTAAACTCATTAAATATATCCAATTTTCCTCGTGCACTGTGCACCCCCTGAATTCGACCTTTTGTATGAGTTTAAATGGATATCATGCTGTGTTGCCAAACTACACACTACGCCACTGAGTTCACAGGTTGAAATTTATACTCTTCTAAATCTCGGCTATTTTTAAACAATTTTGCAGCTTTCAAATGTTTAAAAACCAATTAGAATGCTCTTTCCAGAGTACGTCATGAAAAATCGGAACTACTATTGGAAACAACGGGGAAATTTATCAATAAGAATTTCCACTGGACAGTTTTCTGATAGTAAGTACACAAGGCTCGTAAAGTGCCTCGATGAGATACTCACCTAATCCAAGCAGAAGGTCCCTGAAAATAGGCATGTTGAAATGAATATTCAACGTGAGCAAGTAAGGTTCCAAACCGGGGAAAAGCTTTTCGAATTCAGGAGAGGCCGATACAAAGTTTCCGAAGGCGCCACTGCAAAGCATTCCGTGCGGATAGGCGCAGAAGAGGTAGTTCTTGTCCGCAGGAAGGTCATCCGTCTTTTTCAGTTGAATGGGAAAATATTCTCGCATGTAGTGCCAAATCACCCAATTGCGCACCCATTCCGACCTATAATTTGACAGTAAATACGTTTATAAATCAAAATACCTCAAATAGCTTTGAAAGTTCATTCGTCATTTTTGAAAAGACAGACTGTCAGTCTATAATCTTTGAGATTCTTTCGGATGTTTGTTCCTGCAAAACGCAAAGAAAGTGCATCAATAATTTTAATGAATATTTTGGTTGTGTTAGCCAAAGTGCTAGGAATGTTATAAAAAACTTTGGTGATTAATTTACTCACATTTTTATTCATAATATTTCAGTCGAAGCTTTTCGGCATTGACGCCATCGTCAGGACTAGCGAAGTATCAATGAACTTAACATTCATTACGAAATTAAAATATTTAAGCAAATCTAACACAAAATCACAGGTGAAAAATCTGATCAGTAATCCCTTTGGCTAACACAACCAAATTTTCATTAACAACAAGTGCTACTACCTGCAAAGCTCAACTTTAATAATAATTTTAAGAGTAATTCTTTTCTTTATAGTTTCGCAAAATAGAGTACATATCGTGTTACTATGTCGCCTCTCTATCTCTGCTGAACTCTCGTCAGAATAGCCGAGTTCATCCAAAAAGCTATGACTAAAGGTTAGGTGGTTCGTAGTTTTGAAGACACCGAGGAGGCTCTCTAAAATAAGTAGACACTTTTACGCAGGCTCGGTTTTTTAGCCTCTTATTTTTTAACCTTAAAATTTGTGACAGATCCATTTGAAATTGGTTTGAAGTGAAGGCAATAAAATTGTTTAAAGTATGGCTATCTGGACACAGAAATTGCTTTAATTAGGTTTCACTTGAAAGGATTTATACGATATAGAAACTCACTCATGACAGAAACAAGCAAAATTCCCTCACCTGGATAATGGGGCTATTGCACACTTTTGCTATAAGCGATTTAATAGTCGATAATGGCGTAAAAACCTCGAAAAATAACGATGGAGGCACTAAAAACTTCCAAAATCCACTCCTAAACTCAATAAACACAGTTATTTGCGCGAGCGTAATGGTGGCCGAAGGCACTAACAATGGGATATTCCTATCTTAATTTCGTCACTCTTTCTATGTTGACAAGAATGATTCACAGAGTAATTAGTCATCAGAGTGATGATCCACATCCGATGAATGGTACCGCAACACCAAGTGACACCGGTGTCAAATGAAAGTCGTCTTTTATTGGTCACTTCTTCATGGAGTCTCAAAATTGTTAGATGGGAATCTCCAATTGTTAGTGCCTTCGGCCACCATTACGCTCGCTCAAATAACTGCGTTTATTGAGTTTAGGAGTGGATTTTGGAAGTTTTTAGTGCCGCCATCGTTAGTTTTTGAGGTTTTTACGCCATAATCGACTATTAAATCGCATATAGCAAAAGTGTGCAATAGCCCCATTGATGAGAAATTTAATTTTTTAATTTTGATCACTTTTTGACGATCTTGGAACCATACGGGGGATTTAAGAGTTGATGCTTGCATAAAAACCTGTAAAAATTACAATGAATATTGAATACACTAAAAAATTAAGAAATTCACTCTCAGAATCGGGTATAATGGCGGAGAGACGCAGGTATCATGGGAGGTTCCTATCTAAAATGAGACATATCTGTGTGTTTCCGTAGAGAAAGTGATAGATTAGACAGGAATCGCCTATATGATACCTGCGTTGAAGCGCCATTACGATCTTGCCGTTAAAGCAGTTTTATGAGTTTATTACTGAATTTTAGACTTTTTCAGTGTGATTTTTGTGATTTTTGTTGGTCATTACATAAGATTGGACCATTTATTTGCTTGCATCAAAAGTTTGCAAGAGCCCCATTACAAGTTTTGTTTTAATGTTGAAAAGTAAGAGGCAAAACAAACCGTCCATCAGTGGCGTCGCGTGCAATTTGGCAACAATGTATTTTATCCATTTAATTTCATGTAAAATATCGAATACAGGGGGTGCACAGAGCACAAGGAAAATTCGATATATTTAATGAGTTTAAATGGAGCAGTTGCATTGTTGCTAGATGGCACGCGACGCCACTGCCGTCCATGCTGCTTCACTTTGGGGTAGAACTCATTATACGGCTTCCCCTGTTATAGTTACAGCTCCTTGAGTTGATCTCAAACTCTTTTAACCGGAGTTGAAAAACCGTTGTCACAAATAACTCGACGAGTCATGTTCTTATGAAATATCTCGCCCGTAATTATGTAATTTCAAACGTCTCCTTATGGAAGGAATACTTCACTAGTCACAAATAGACTGACAGTCGCGTCAGAGAATTTGAAGTGTCATTCTGGGAAGGAGTTAGTGTCCTCTGCAGTTCTGCGTTCCCCCCCCCCCCCCCCAAATCAGATATCTTTAGTTTGATTCACTTCAGCTTAGAAAGCATTGCATTTGTCGCCGTTTGCAGTGGAGTATTTTTTACTCAGCAAGCGTATTTTTTTCAGAAGTGCGTAACTGAATCAGCGAATTTGAAACTAAACTGAATCATTCCTCTTGAGCGAACAGAGTTCAAATTTTCTTCCAGGCGGAGGAAGTCGGGAAAAATTTTGCGGGGCAGCTCTTCCCAATAAAATGTTTTTTTAGGTTGTAATGGGTGAAATGGTTGTAAAGCCCGCTTTCATATTTAATGGGGCAGTTACAAGGATCTAAAATGTGTGTCTGTGTGTGTTTTTTAAAAAATTAAAATATTTGATGAGCTGAGAACAAAGCGGTGCATTCAGTTTTTTCCGAGGTGTCACTATTTCGGAGCTACAAATGTGTACAATTGCGAAAAACCGTAAGTGTTGTGACGTCACAACGCCGTATTTTCATTTAAAACAATATTTAGTGGGCCAAAATCGCATCTCTGGAGCTATAAAAATGAGTTAGAAACCAAACAAATTCTTTTTTTCAGCTCACCAAGTACTTTCATTTACTTTCAGACTTTTTTTTTTCATTGAAAAAAAAAAAAAAAACAACAAACAAACAAACAAAAAAGAAACACCGTAACTCAGACACTTGCAATTTTTTTCAGCTCTCCTAAATGTACACTAGTAATAAAAAAAAAGAAATGGGGGGGGGGGGAGGGGGGATCAGAATTTCGTCTTTCAGTGATAATCTTGCGCCCGAGATCTTATGAGGATTAAAAGTGGTCAAAATTGCTAATTGAAGCGACGAGACGCATATAAACAAATCAACGTCTCGTTTTAATCCCAGTCAGTTTTCTTAAATTCCAATTTCTGGGTATGATGCGTTTCTCTCAATCAGATGACACCAGCCTGGAATAAGACCCCCAACCTACGTCGTATCTTCAATGCAAAAATTGATGAAAAGCAAAATGTATTTCAGCACTCCATCAGGAATATAGCCGTCGATGTAAAAGCAAAGCATGACAGGTTCAGTATCATATCAATATCATTTTAACGTGCATAACTAACTCCACTAGCAGATCCATGAATCTATCCTTCTCTCTCTCTCACTCTCTCTCTCTCTCTCTCTCTCTCTCTCTCTCTCTCTCTCTCTCTCTCTCTCTCTCTCTCTCTCTCTCTCTCTCTCTCTCTCTCTCTCTCTCCTCAATAGAGTGCGTGTGATAGAATAGGACAGATAAGGGGCAGTTACGTGATTTTCGCCCCCTCTTCTATCCTTTTCTAACACATGCTTTCTAACGGGGACAGAGAGAGGAGGACGATTTCTTGTATCCGTTGGTGTGCATTGTGCAACTCGAACGAACGCAATCGTTTAACCAATGGCGCAACCAGAAGCTTTTCTATCTCTCTCATTTCCCCATTACGTGTATATGAGTTGGAAAAGGATAGGAAGAGGAGGGTTTATTCCCCTTGTCCATCCTTGTCTAACACACGTGTTTCAATTGAGTTAAGAGACAGGTAGGGAATCACTCGTTACACTAATGTTTTAACCGACATGCATTATGGTCAATTTGACATTTAATTTGACTAAATGAAATTGCATGCACTTGGCCGTGAGTTGAAAAATTGATGATTCTCATTACGATGACATTGATGAATCGGCAGATAATGACTTTAAGATTGTGATATGTTAGTCTGCAGGTATCAGCGACGACAAAGACGATTTTACTGCGCTCGATAAATGATCGTATAGCTGTAGTTATTAAATGTATGTTTTATTTATTTTTTATTTTTTATTTTTTTTTATCGTCGGATTAATTTCAATTGAAAAGTTCTGAGACCCAGGAAGAGAAATTAAATATGCAATTAGCTTCCCCGCCCCCTTCATCTTAAATTCGCTGTAATTAATGAACTTTATACGAAAATAATGAGGTAAATGTTAGAATTTTTAAATACACTTAAATATGCAAGATCGGACATTTTTACCGGCGCGTGTCACACCTCGGACACTCATCTTACAAATTTTGAATTTCCTCTTTCTTATCTCAAAAACAAAGGCGTCGCATCTCAAGAACTAGTGAGGAGGGGGTCTATAGCCCCCCCCCCCCCATTTTCTGAGAATGGGGTGATTGAAGGAGCCGAGGGGGCTGAAGAGGCCGAAGGGGCTGAAGGGGCTGAATCGAAGAGAGGAACTTTTGACAAGAAAGCAGAAAGTCAGTAAGAATTTAATGTCCAAAAATAAAAAAAAGGTCGTCGATTTTTGACTTTTTATCCCTTCCCCCCTTTTTTTGACTCACGCGCCGCCCACGCTCTAAATGCGGAGCAGTGGCATAGCGTGCAATTTGACAACGTCGTATTTTGTCCATTTAAACCCGTGTAAAAAGGTCGAATGCGAAGGTGTTCACCGAACACCCAATAGTTCGATCTTTTTGATGGATTTAAATGGACACATTACAGCGTTGCCAAATTGTACGCTACGCCACTGATGCGCAGCGAGGATTTTTTTTTATTCTAGATGAACAGAAAATTGGTTACCTGCGACCTCCTAGAATATAGACCTTTTGGTCGTAAGCCATCCAAAGCATGTACAAAATTGCAAGTGGGTACAATCGTGTGAAGAGAATATTGTAGATAATGATCCAACCAACAAAACCGCCGAAAACGAACGTGACGAACCACGAGGCGGCTGCTAGTGTTTGCAAACGTCTCTCCATCGGCACGAACAAGGGTGCAAACTTGATTCCAAACAGCTCCATTCTTTTGGTTCAGACTCTGAAACAGTGTTTGATATGCTTAGTTTTCGATGCAATAAATCATCCGAGGCACGCCTATCTGTTTTTTGGTGCATGATGGGTTCAAATAAATCAGTCTGCTTAAAAAAAATGTCTAACTCCCCTTAACCCTTTAATGACCACGTTAGTTCAAGAGAACTCCACTCCTCCGTTTATACAGGGTAGGTAGTTAACTGTTCGTACTCGGAGGTGTTGGAATTGCCTATCCTACGTATTGAAGGCTCCCGACCCAAGTATCCCTCCGCTACATTCGATAAGTCATCGGCTGCTTGAAACACCCCGATAGCTTATTGAATGTAGTATGGGTTAATACTTGGTTAAACCAAAGATTACTTATACATAAAGATACGGCATTAGCCATCTCGCCCGTGTTAAGTGAAAAATGGATAAAACGCCGGCCGTGATACAACCGGGCATACAGAAGGGATCATAAAGATTACAGAATTCTGGTTCGAAAAGATTACGTCTCCCACTTTTCCTGTGTTTGTTTGCGGAACCAGGACAAACATGGAACGTGAACAGTGGAACGTGGAACATGGAACAGTTTTGTAACCGACAAACATGGAAAATGTAATCTTTTCTCTGTAATCTTTATGATCCCCTCTGTATGCCCGGTTGTATCACGACCGGAGTCAACTGAACAAAATTCGGGCTTATGCCATATCTGTATGTATAAGTAATCTTTGGGTTAAACATCCCTTCTTTTTGATAAACATGTTAAAGGGATCAATAGCAGCTCTCCATTTATCTAGTCAGCCAGCCTTATCTAATGATTTCAAAGATCGGCCCGCTGGAAGCATATGTGATGGATTGAAGTCTCACTTTCGATAAAATCGGCCCAAAATCACATTTTCGTTTTTTTTTTTTTTTTTTTTTTTTTTTTTTTAATTTTTCACAGCTTTATTGGTTCGTTTTCCCTTGGGAAACCATATTTCAGGTGATTCCAGGCGAAATTTTTCATTTCTTCAATCCGATGGATAGCGCCCCTAGCGTTTCTCAAGAAGTCAACAATTTTTGGCTGAAATCGATAATTCACGCTAAATGTACAATTTTGAAGAACGTCAGTACCTACATGCAAGCATACTTTCGGAAGATACCCTGAAAGTTTCAAGCTGAAACACTCAAAAATAAAACTGGAAATATTTTGAAATACAAAAATTTTCATAAGCCTCAGCTAGTGCGAGTGAGGCAGGTAGACATAGTATTACTCGCACTCGCTAAAATGAATGGGGAAATGAATTTTCTAAATTGCGGCTTTCATTCTCAACCAATTTTCCTCGTTTTGGGCTCAAAAATCCATAAAACAATTACGCAGGTGCTGATGTTCTTGAATTTCGCGTTTTTTCTTTGGGATTTTGCGATTTTTCTTTGGTTTCACTTTAAAATGCCAAAAACACGAATTTTCCCAAAAGGGACTATAGGTGCTATTCATCGGATTGAAATCTGGAAAAGTTTCGCCTGAAATCACCTTAAACAGCGTAAATAAAACTGCATAGCTTGATTCTGAAAGTAACAATAAAAGTTTTGTGTGTCAAAATAGTACCTATACTTCACAGTTTGACGGGGCAGAGACTTAAACGCCAAAAAAATAACCAATTGTGAGATCTGCCTGGCCCTATGAGGAAAATAGATAGTTTGAGAATGCGGGGCTGTTGCACACCTTTGCTATGAGCGATTTCAAGCGATTTTTCTAATGTAAACCCCTCGAAAAACAACGATGACAGCAACAAAAACTTCCAAAATCCACTCCTACACTCAATATACCCTTTTATTTGCGCGAGCGAAATGGTGGCTGAGGGCAGTAATAATGGCAGATTCCCATCTAACAATACTATGTAACTCTATTAAGAAGTGACCAATAAGAGACGACTTTCATGTGACACCAGTGTCACTAGGTGTCACAGTACCATTCATCGGACGTGGATCACAACTCTGATGACTAATTACTCTGTGAATCATCCTTGTCAGCATAGAGAGTGTGACGAAATCAAGATAGGAATCTCCCATTGTTACTATCCTCAGCCACCAACACACTCGCGCAAATAACAGCGTTTATATTGAATGGAGCTGTTGCAAACTTTTGCTACAGGCTTATTAATAGATGATTATGGGGGTAAAACCCTGTAAAAATAACGATTAGCGCACTAAAAAATCACGAACTCTACTCCTAAACTCACAACATGCTTTTAAACGCGATACTGTAATGGCGGCCGGGGCCGCGGTTTTCATTGGGGTTCCCTATCTTCAATCAGCGCCATCTACTTGAGGTGTTCTCGCAACACCACACAAGAAGAAGAAGAAGCATACAATTTGCCATAAGAAAACCGCGGCAACGGCCGCCATTAAGGTCTCGCGTTTAAAAGCATTTTGTGAGTTTAGGAGTTGATTTCGTGATTTTTTAGTGCGCTAATCGTTATTTTTATAGGGGTTTACCCCATTATTAACTATTAATAAGGCTGTAGCAAAAGTTTGCAACAGCTCCATTCAGGAGTAAATTTCAGAAGTTTTTAGGGCTGCCATATCCTTATGGAATAAAATATCCATACATATTCGTATATACCAAAGCATATCCGTACCGTATGAGGAATTGGTTATGGACATGTATGAGCCATTTTCACCAGGGTAGTTTTTGAACCAAGAAAACAAACAATTTCTATGTCCAGAAAAATCAATTTTTTTGTCCAAATGCGGTTGTCAGATTCATGTTTAGAGAAAAATTCATTAGATTTTACATTGATTTTTACGAAGGCAATAATGTACCGATTTATCGCCTCTATCTGGTAACACTGCATTCACTATGGTCTGAGATCGAGAAAAAGAGGCCAAAAATCAGTGATGGAAAGTCATCAAAAATCATCGTTTTTGACCTTTTGAGCTCAATTTAAAACGTTCCAGTGACATTTCTATAGGTTTAAATTACTTGTTAAAAGTGTTCGCTGAAATTGAAATTGGTATTAAAAGTTTATAAATAATAATTTGATGAGAAATCAAATGACTGATTTTTGGCCACGTTTTGACGATCTCAGATCATCGTGCACTGGTCCAGTGTGCGCTGCGATCCAAAGTTTTGTGGGAATTTGTTTCTTTTTTAACGATGGACGGAACGCAGTTTTGAGGAAAGTTTACCAAGTTCTCGTAGTTGTATACGCATTGTGTTGTATGTCTTGTGTTTTGTTCATTCATTCATCCGCTGCGCGTAGCCTTGAACCGCGAGCACTCCTACAGTAAAGCAAACATTTGCAACCTTGTGTGAGTCTTATCTAAACCGCAAGCAGCACACAAGTGTTGATTTAAATGGCCTCGCGTGCTTAACCCCTCCGCTTAATGCTCGCTCCCAAACGAACTGTTTCAGCAAAAATTTAAAGTCTTTCTTTTCTATGCCTTCTTCTTTCTACTCTTACTTCTTTAAGACAAACAAGTAACGCTCGTAAAATCGTCACTCAAAAAATGAATGACTCACCATGCAGTTGACCGAATGATTTAGAAATCATTTCACAAATGCCGCACTTGTATCCACGTATCTAGAGTGTTTTACAAAATCCGATTTTAATCGTGGCTCCGCGGCTCCAAGTCTGTGATCCAAATAGAGTACTGGATGGACGCACTATGGTCTGAAATCGGTCAAAAGTGGCCAAAATTCAGTGAAAAAAAGTCAACAAAAATCATCGATTTCAATCTTTTGGGCTTAACCCATAACATCCTGAATTATTTCATTTTTTTTTTTTCAACCATTTTCAAAAACAACCCTTAGTAAAGCAAACCCCCGAACATTAAAAAAAAATTGTTACGAAATTCTAGAATGCCCAAAAAAGGCTGATGCTAAAAGACATTTAATCTATGGCATCTGACTGTCAATCTAATACCCCCTAATTTAAATACCCCTAAAAAATGAAAACTACCCCTCTACTGTAGTCATATGGCTACGCTAGGATGTCATGGGTTAATTTAAAACTTTCCAATGACATTCCTAGGTTCAAATTACTTTTTTAACGTGTTTTGTGTAATTTAAGTAGGTATTGAAAGTTTATAAAAGTTAAATTTTAGTGAATTTGCGTTTTATTTTTGGCCACTTTTTGGCGAACTCAGACCATAGTGAGACGGTCCTCCGATTAACGTAAAACCGGGCGCAAGTTGTGTATCCACCAATCAACAGAGAGAATACACGACGTAAAAATGGCGGCGAGGACCGTGCACTCTATTTGTGGGCGGGGGGGCAGAGCCCTTATCAGCTCTCGTCACTGACATCTTTCATTGGTGTTTTCAAATACGATGAACTGCATTTTAGATGACAGTTTCGTGCAGTGGCGGCTCGTGCAATTTGGCAACCATGATCTTTTGCCATTTAAACCTAGTGGAAGTATCGATATCTTGGGGATGAAATTGCACCTCCTGGAGACCGATTGTTTTACATTGGTTTAAATGAGGAGAATACGTTGTAGCCACATTTCACGAGCCGCTACTGGTTTCGTGTCTGTTGAAAATTAGCATTCGATTAAAAAAAAAAAAATGGTTTTAAACGTAAAGTTCGTAATAATTTTTTTTTCGCCGATCAACTGTTTATAGGGTCAAAAGAAGGCATTTCAGATCGATTCAAAACTTTTTCAAAATTTCCTTCAAATGTCCTTCGAACGTCCTGGCATTGACGGATCCAGCCCTCAAGAACGGGGGGGGCGAAAATGGGATTTTTGCCCCCCGGTGACCCCTTTTTCCTTTTTACTCTCCTCATTTCCCCCTTCTTTCCCCTTCCCTTCCCCATTTTCACCCTTTTCTGGTAAAACGGGAGGGGGGCGATCGCCTTCTTCAGCCCCCCATGTATCCACCAATGCGTTTTGGGAACTTCAAACGCCCATTCGTTTTTTGCCGCGCAACGTTTCAAGTTTAAAGCGCTGTATAGTGTATGCGATCAAATTTCGACCGAAGTTTAATGAAGAATTCATAAAGAATAAGTCTTATAATCCCGTTTTAAAAGTTTTAAGTGAAATAATTGCCTAATCCATACTATTGTATTCAGTGGTGGATCCAGAAAATTTTTCTGGGGTGGGGCACGCCTGTGAAATTTTGAAATTTGAACGCAATTTCGGGCTATTTTCTATTGAAAAAAGGCAAAATTTGAGGCTTCTGGGGGGCACGAGCCCCCCAGATCGCCCCCCAGAAGCCCCTCCTGGATCCGCCACCGATTGTATTCTTTGTATATTCTGTTATTTTTGGGCATTTTTGCCTTTTCAGTTTTCAAATAAATAAATAAATAAATAAATAAATAAGTAAATAAATAATCTAACAAGTGGCAACTCTGCTCCCGAGGAAAAGAATATCAACGTCTTATCAGTCATTGAGTAGCAAATAATTGATTCGGGTATCTCGACTCATCGTTTTCGTCTCGTCAATTAAGTGAAAAGAAAAGTGGCGAGAAAGTTTATCAATTTTCTCCTCACGTGACCCCAAACCTAGTATTTTCCTGGCTGTGGTTCATCACTCATCAGACTCGCGGTTTAAGGTCAAGCTGGCCAAGTAGTTAAATTTTTAAACTCCTGGCGAAAAAAAAATTGATGAGACATTGACCTGGTTTCTGAGCGCTCTTAATTCTTTATCCGTAATCCGATCTTCGATAAAATGAATTATTTTGAATTGCAAGAAAATCTAAAGCGTCATTAGAGCGTCTAATAGCATAAACCGGAGTCGTCATCAACTCCTTACTTACTTATACTCAGGGCTGCCGTTTTGCGTATAATCAATGCTATTTTTCAATTCACCGATGATTCCACCGGTTGAGAAAAGATTACACAGTTCAGTTCGGAGCATGACAGCAATAAACTAAAATACTCGTATCTGTAATCTTTTCTCAACCGGTGGAGTCGTCGATGACTTTTAAAAACTTGCGGATATTTTAATTATAACGGAGTTTCCACCGATTAAGGAAAGATTACAGATCAGAGTATTTTCGTGCATTACAGTCATGAACTGAACTGAAATGTGTAATCTTTTCTCAACCGGTGGAATCATCGGTGAATAGAAAAATAGCATTGATTATACGCAAAACGGCAGCCCTGCTTATACTCTAGTTGCGGCGAGTAGTTAACCGTCGAATAGTTACAAAATAGACTGACATAACCGACCTAATCTCCATTTCCGTGCGTAAGTATCGTTCGCTCTATACATAGAAGATTTATTTTGGTAGTATTTTTCGTAAATCACTTATCTGTTAATTCAAAAACAGAAAGATGATTTACAATTTTCATTTTTGTTGACAAAATGATGCCCGCGATGACGCTGTTTTGAATCATGTTATATGATCCTGCTGTTTTCCATGGTGATGCGGGTTGTGCAGTTGGAATCCCTCAAAATGATTTGGGATTTAAATCAAAACACAACATGACTTCAGTTGTATTGCGCTCTTTTTGTAAATCATCATTTTTGAATTAACAGCTATGTGGTTTACGAAAAATACTGCCGAAAGAATTCTTCAATGTGTATAGCGAACGATATTTACGCACGAAAATGGAGATGTTAAGCATACTATCAATTTTCCTCGAAACTTTGCGTCCTGCCCCCCCCCCCTCCTTCCTTTTGCAAACTCAAAAGCTAAACTCCTTCTCCTTAATTTTTGCAGATTTTTTAATTATTTGTAGAATGTAATTATGTCATATTGCACAGTATTTTTCACGATAGTAATTGTAGTTGTACTGTTCGTGAATACTTAAAACTTTGGGGATGCACTTATAAGTCTTTTCCATGCGCTCCGCCGCTTTGAAATTCTCTCTCTCTCTCTCTCTCTCTCTCTCTCTCTCTCTCTCTCTCTCTCTCTCTCTCTCTCTCTCTCTCTCTCTCTCTCTTTCTCTCTCTCTCTCTCTCTCTCTCTTTCTCTCTCTCTCTCTCTCTCTCTCTTTCTCTCTCTCTCTCCCTCTGAAAATTACTTTTTTAACGTGTTTTGTGTAATTTAAGTAGGTATTGAAAGTTTACAAAAGTTTTTGTGTGAATTTGCGTTTTATTTTTGGTCACTTTTTGGGGGATGCGGGGTTGTTATTGTTACGACACTGCCCGCGAATTTTCTTAACACCCGAGACGAAAGAAATCTGTGCATTTTGACAAAAATATTATTCATATTTGCTGTCTCTGCCTTCATCTCGAAGAAGAAAGCTTTATAGCGTCATCATTCACGGAAAAAAAAAGATTAGTGAAAATAACCATACGGATACCTGATTTTGGCACCTGCTAGATGTTATGGTAAACTTGACCAGAAGTATGGTACATTTACCAATTCTTTGAGTAAATTCGACATGCAATCAGGTAACATCACCTAGTACCTAGTCAAAACATAGTATATTTCTGGTTAACATTACGATAACATCTAGCAGGTGCCAAAATCAGATATCCGTATGGTTATTTTCACCGTAGTTTTTTTTCCGTGTTCGTATTTTCTTACGTATCAACGAAATGGCAGTGACGCAATTTAAAATTATTCATTTTCTTTTTCTTTCTTTCTTTTTTGAAGGCGATTCCTTATCGCTTAACTTTTTTCTCTAACAGAGGATGAATCATTACAGTCAGAGAAACTTGCGAGTATTTTCGAAAAATAGAGACGGTATAAGTATTCGTGAGATGAATAATGATGAGGTGAATAAAAAATAAAGAATAGTTGCTAAATTAATGCAACATAGCAACTGGCTTATCGTGTTCTTTCCATGTTTAGTCTTTCATTTAGTGAGGTTGAGAGCAATTGAGGAGTTCTTCGGTATATAAGGGCGGATAAGCAAAATGGAGCTGTTGCAAACTTTTGCTACAGGCTTATTAATAGTTGAATATGAGATATTACCCTGTAAAAATAACGATTAGCACACTAATAAATCACGAAATCCACTCCTAAACTCACAAAATGCCTTTAAATGCGAGACCGTAATGGCGGCCGAGGCCGCGGTTTTCTTATGGCAATTGTATGCTTCTTCATCTTCTTGTGTGGTGTTGCGAGAACACCTCGTGTAGATGGCGCTGATTGAAGATAGGAACCCCAATGAAAACCGCGGCCCCGGCCGCCATTACGGTCTCGCGTTTAAAAGCATTTTGTGAGTTTAGGAGTGGATTTCGTGATTTTTTAGTGCGCTAATCGTTATTTTTACTGGGTATTACCCCATAATCAACCATTAATAAGCCTGTAGCAAAAGTTTGCGACAGCTCCATTATAGTTGTGAGAAAAACGCGTTTCTTTGTTAAAAAAGCCTGTAGTTTCAAAAGTTCATGAAATTTTTTCAATAACTGAAGTTCTATGGATAGATCAAACCATTAGGAATAAAATGCAACAAATCGCAAACCTCTAGCACTTACGGTTTTTTTTACAATTGCGTCTTTCAAAAAACAGTTTATCCGCCCTTTTACCGGCGATCGATTTTTTGATCAATTTTTTTCAGACTTGTAACGATTTTTTTTCGCATTTAAAGTGGAGGTTGAATAAAAAATGAAGCTTGATGTTACTTATGTTGTTCCGCCGCATCTTTTGATAACCATGCGTTCGCGGTGCGCGGCGTATCGTTGATGCAATCGGTGCGATAGTGACTTAATTTGTGCATAACTACAATAGTGTTGCCAAACGTATTTACAATAACGATAACTTCCGCTAAACTCCCAACAAATATTTTGTATGCTTTTTTCCCGTTTTCAAACACTTCATAAAAAGAAAAAGAGAGAGAAAAAAACAAACAAAAAATCATCAGAACCGAGTCTGCATTTGAAATTTTTCCGAATAATACGTGATTTTCGGCACATATTGCTTGTTATTTTTGTGGGAAACGTTGGGAACATGTACACACTATGTATATTCTGGTAGCTTAGGGTTTAAGGATTCCAGTTAAGCGATCTCCGCAAGGGGCGAATACGCGTATCCACCCTTTTACCGAAGAACTCCTCAATGGGTCTGTTGCAAACTTTTGCTACACCGATTAAGAGAGTTTAAGCCAATGTAAAATCGCCTGAAAAGTCCATTGTTGGTATCAGAAAGTCATAGAATGCAATAGTAAACTCACAAGAGGCGTTTAATGAAATCCAAGATGGCGGAGAGATATCGAGCAATTTTTATGCAAGCACCACGAACATCCAAGGATAGCCAACCTCACAATATCGATCACAACCAATCACAACGTAAACAAACACATAACCTCTCCCTCCAGTGAGGTTGTCAAAGTTGGCTATCCTTGGATGTTTGTGGTGCATGCATACAAATTGCTCGATATTTCTCCGCCATCTTGGATTTCGTTAAACGTCTCTTGTGAGTTTATTATTGCATTTTATGACTTTCTGATGCCACCAAAGGCAATTTCAGGCGATTTTACATTAGATTAAACACTCTTAATCGTTGTAGCAAAAGTTTGCAACAGACACATTGAACTCGACGAAGAAATGAAAAATGAAAAATGTTTTTATTCACGTAGAGCACATGGCGAGTACTTAGTCACGCTAGAACCCTCAATGATGTTATTGGTTTATTGTTGATTCCCGTAAGAGGATCTCATGAAACATGAGGTGTGCTTTTTCCTTAGGACCATTTACTACGATCAAAACAGGATCTACCCGGAAGAGCACACCTCTTCACCCTTGTTGAATGAGAATGAGCCCTTTCCTCCTGTGAATTTCTCGATTGCCTCAATTATTAAGTTTCAATACTTGCGGGGCGGTATGTACGAGGGTGGATTTTAAAGTAAGTTTACCTATTTTTTTCTCTCAAAAATTATTGATGTTAGAAAAAAAAACAAACCCAGAACTGAAACGTACGTACTCTCAGCTTTTTAACGAGCTACAGTCTTTCAAATTTGGATTACGCGTTGCGGAGATATCGTGGATTTTCCACACCCGCCTCTCCTTCAAACGTGCCCACCTTTTTAGCCTCACAGAAAACATGAGTTTAAGACTTTGAAAAAGTATAATAGAGCTATTATTTTATTGAAACAAGTTATAACATTGTTGTGAGGCATCTCTCCTCATTTTTTGACATAGTCACCCGCTAGATTCTTGAATTTTTTATATCGGTGCAATAATTTCTGTATACAGCCGTCGTAAAATTCTTTCCCCATACTCCTCAACCAGGTTTTGACGCAAGCTGTTAATCCAGTGTCAATTCATGATGATTGCACTTTCAGTACTGACCGAAATTTTGAATATCGATACAAATTGGATCATTTTATCAGTAGAAGATTAGTCTAATTAGTAAAAAACGTGCATTCAGGTGTTATTGAGATGTCTGATCTGGAGATAAGCGCATCGCCTGCCGAAACTCGCAGTTTTCTATAGCGCGTGAAAAGGTGGGCACGTTTGAAGGAGAGACGGGTGGGGAAAATCCACGATATCTCCGCAACGCGTTGGCCAAATTTGAAAAACTAAAGCTCGTTAGAAAGCTGAAAGTACGTACGTTTCAACGCTGGGTTTTTTTTTCTAGCATTGATAGTTCCTGAGAAAAAAAATAGGTAAACTTACTTTAAAATCCACCCTCGTAAGTAATATTTTCAGCAGAGCTGGCGTTTTGCGTATAATTAATAACATTTTCAATTATCCGATGATTCTACCGGTTGAGAAAAGATTACACGCTTCAGTTCAGTGTATATGACGGGAATGCACGGAAATACTCGCACCTGTAATCTTTTCTCAACCGGTGGAACCATCGGTGAAACTGCCATTAATTATACTCAAAACGGCAGCGCTGATTTCTAGGCGCTTTCCGGACGATGCTGTCCAATTATTAGACCATTCATAACTCTCCCCTTAACCCTTTTAGGACCGAATCCTGATCGACCTATCATAATTATGATTATATAATCTAGGTGATTGATCAGTCAATGATATAACATTTTTAAGGAGTAAAAAATAACCATATCACGATTCCTACCTTTGAGTGAGGAAAGATGCACTACAACAGATGCTTCTAAAGTTTCAATCACTAGAATTATAGAAGAGCCTTATATTCTAACTTTTTTCGGGAGTTCAATGCCGAACGGAACATTTAAACTGAAATGAAACACGCACATTTACTGTAATTAGAAGAGCCACTTAATTAAAAATAAAATAGAGCGAGCGAGACAAATTTGCACAACCTCCACATTTTAGAACTGCGTTAGGAAGTAATATTGAGAATATTTCGTATAAAATTTTGTTAATAGTCCATAAAGTAGTTTGAACCTCATGATCAGTGGTGGCTCTTGCGATCTGGCAACCATGCATTCCCCCCCCCCCATTTGAACTTATGTAACACAATCGATTCTTGAAGAGGCTGATAGCCTCCAGAAGAATCGATTGTAATACATTCGTTTAAATGGGGGAAAACCAATGTTGCCCAATTGCGTGAGCCGCCACTGTTCATGAGAAATTCTCTCGGGAATCAAATATGTATAAGAAAAAAAAACTTTGCGTGGTTAAATTACTTAAAGAACGCCAGATGAAATTAAAGATGGATCTAAAGGAATATTCCAACACCGGTTGAATTTGAAGTTTAGGCGAACAGCAACTTTCCCGAACTTTGAAAACTTTGTACTGTTTGCATTTGCATGAATTTTCATCCGAAGTTGAAACTAAAGGACAAATATTATAGTAATAGGTCTAAAAAAAAAAAAAAAAAAAAAAAAAAATAATAATCTGGGTTTGTGTCAAAATAATTCAAACAACACCGGCACTTTTTCAATGCGAAACCGAAAGAAACCTTTAATCGTAATCGAAGTATTTGATCAAGTTAATTCGTGGAGTAAAATTCGCGTGGAACACACTTTCACGTGGAAAACTTTTAGAACTAGAGCAAATAATAATAATAATAAAAAAAGGAATCCCAGATTTTCGTGAAAATAACACTGGCACTTGTTGAAAATGAAAGTGGGAATAAAAGACTTTATTCGTACCGAGCTGTTTGATCAAGTTAATTCGTAAACTAAAATTCGCGTGGAGCACTGGGTTCAGAGATAAGAAATCTAGGGTGAACAACGGCCAACTCGAATTTCACTTACCGGCGAGGTACTCACAGGTTCTAATTTCAATTTCTTGCGCAAGCCGTGCTTAGTTTAAGGGAATGTTTTTAATTGTTTTTATTTTTTTCGGAGGGAAAGCTTTCTAGGCCGAACTTTTGACAAAACTGTTTGAATGGGGCTCGATAGATAATGAGTGACGAGTGATGGGATTTTTTTTACTGGGCCTTGACTCGTCGCTCGTCTTTGCTTGCATTTCTCGGTCAGTGTGTCTGTTGGTCGCTGATGAATTGTGTTGTGTTTACCGTGAAGCGTGTGAGAATGCCTATGATAACAAACACTCAGTCAGAATCAGACTTACGGACGACGCGACGCGACGGTAACATACACACCACGCGCTTATTTATCATTTTGCTCCTTGCGGAAACCTGTTAACGATGCGCGATGTCCCGCGGAACCATCTCGAGTCATTCATTATAGCTTTGAGTTTGAGTTTGAGTCAACTAACTATAGCTTCTCCATATGCACAGAGAAGTTATCATGAAGAGGGGCTAGAAGAATTCAATTGTCCCACCCACCCTCTCTTCGATCAATACCTCCTGTAGAAACAAAGTATTTAAAAAACAATCAATATTTTAATCTTTTCTACATCGTGGTACTCCTGGGACCAAATAGTGTTACGGCTTGACGGTCCTCCGAAAGACGTTGGATGGTGCGCACGTAAGGACGCAACACTCTTTGGTCCCTGAGGCATACAATCAGTTTTCCACTTTTTGAACCCTTGAAATTTATCAGAAATCGGAGGCAGGGACAAGGGCCGTGGCTAAACCTCTGAGGGCCCCGAGCCAAGATGCATTTCGAAAGGCCCCTAAAATTGGGGAGGGTGGCTCACCTAGACCCACTTCCACTTGCTCTTCCAGGGCACCGCCAATGTAATTTTAAATGGGATTACAAACTTACGAGCAGACCTGTCGTTTTCGTGGGCTTTTATTCGCTGATAAGGCGCAGGGCTCTCAAAATGCCCCCTCTGCTCTACCGGGGCTCCGCCAATGTAATTCTAAATGGGAAAACAAACTCACGAGCAGACCTGTCGTTTTCGTGCGCTTTTATTTGCTGACAAGACGCAGGGCTCTCAAAATGCCCCCTCTGCTCTTCCGGGGCACCGCCAATGTAATTATAAATGGGATAACAAACTCACGAGCAGAACAGTCGTTTTCGAGGGCTTCTAATCGCTGACAAGGCGCAGGGCTCTCAAAACGTCCCCACTGCTCTTCCGGGGCACCACCAATGTAATTTTAAATGGGAAAACAAACTCACGAGCAGACCTGTCGTTTTCGTGGGCTTTTATTCGCTGACAAGGCGCAGGGCTCTCAAAATACCCCCTCTGTTCTTCCGGGGCACCGCCAATGTAATTATAAATGGGATAGCAAACTCACGAGCAGAACAGTCGTTTTCGAGGGCTTTTAATCGCTGACAAGGCGCAGGGCTTTCAAAACGTCCCCACTGCTCTTCCGGGGCACTGCCAATGTAATTATAAATGGGATAACAAACTCACGAGCCGAACAGTCGTTTTCGAGGGCTTTTAATCGCTGACAAGGCGCAGGGCTCTCAAAACGTCCCCACTGTTCTTCCGGGGCACCACCAATGTAATTTTAAATGGGAAAACAAACTCACGAGCAGACCTGTCGTTTTCGTGGGCTTTTATTCGCTGACAAGGCGCAGGACTCTCAAAATACCCCCTCTGTTCTTCCGGGGCACCGCCAATGTAATTATAAATGGGATAGCAAACTCACGAGCAGAACAGTCTTTTTCGAGGGCTTTTAATCGCTGACAAGGCGCAGGGCTTTCAAAACGTCCCCACTGCTCTTCCGGGGCACTGCCAATGTAATTTTAAATGGGAAAACAAGCTCACGAACAGACCTGTCGTTATGGTGGGCTTTTAATCGCTGACACAGCGCGGCTGCGCGGGTCTCTAAAAACGCCCCTTCTGCTCTTCTGGGGTACTGCCAATGTATCAGTCAACAAATCTTTGATTTTATTCCCCTCTTTTTAGAGCCCGCCCCCCTCAGGCTCCAGTCCCCCAGACCTGCGCATCACTGGGTGGTGGGTGTCCCGGGTCCCCTGGACCTTCCATTGTGGTTCAGCATTTTTTCCTCTCCTGGAAATTTGTCTGAGGGCATCCATGTCTCTGATATACATAAAACTGTCACTGATTGGAGGTCGATACCGTTTTTCGCATTCGAGTTATCGAATTTTGACATTAGATATCTTGAGTGCGAACAACGGTATCGACCTCAGATTTTCGCCAACAGGCTCAGTTTTGTATGCCCTTTCGATCTATGAACCATTAAATAGAGGTCGTCCATTGGAATTTCTGAAATAGCCCTCCCTCCTCCCCCCACCCATAAAGGGCAAATACATTGGACATTTTTGAGGGCTCTAAATACAAATTTTAACAAAACTTGTGTCAAAGCTGTATTTTTATCTAAAAAAAAAAAAGTTTTGCTTTTCAAAGTATTTTATCCTAATTGTTTTTGAAATGGATGTTGTAATTTGCTGAAAATGGGTCAAAATCGGACTTTATGGCCCTCGATCTATCTAAAGCGAAAAACTGTATCGACCTCCGGTTTGCTAGTAGGAGTGAAACTTTTACGTCCTTTCAAACAAGGTATGCCAAAATTTAGGGGTTGCCACTTGAAAATGTTGAATTTGGGGGTGATATTTCATCTATAAGGGGCGCCCTCGGATATTTTGGATACGCTATAAAATAGTTCCCATTCAGTTATGAATATCTACAAAGTTTTTTTTTTTTTTTTTTTTTTTTTTTTTTTTTTTTTTTTTTTTTTTTTTTTTTTCATCCGCAACCATTCAAAATTGAGGAAGGGGAGAGATACTTTTGCCACACTCTGTATGCATATGTACATTGTACATACATGTATGTGTATGTAATATGTATGTTCATCTGTCTATTTTTCTTGCAATTCATTCAATGTTTATTTTTAAGTCAATCTAGCCACTCAGGCGAACGTTTATAATTAGAAATAATTTTATTTGCGACGAAGGGTTCGTATCACAAAAGTTAATAAAAATTGCAATGGGTTTGGTCATTTTATTAATAAATTAATCGAAACTTAAATAGATAAATAAATAAATAAATTAATTAATAAATATTCTGAGCTGAATTAGAGAAAGTAGATTCCTCGAGTGCTTATAAAATTATCGTTTTCCACCCCTGTGGGTGTGGAAAGCGTTTGGTCGAGTTTGCTGATAACCAGAGTTATAATTGGTGTTCAAATTGTAACTTTTCTGATTATAATCATTTTGGTTTTGGTTTTGATTTTGGTTCGCACTTTGCTGAAGACCCTTGAATCGATTTACTTGCGCGGCTTCTTCCCAGTCTTCACAATTCTGAAACAAAAAAATAACGAATTAAGATACCCAAGTTAGTAAAGCATTTTTCGATTGGGGGCCGGGGGGGGGGGTGGCGTGTGTTTGGAGAAGAGAATCTGTGCATATCTCATGAATGATTGCACAAAAATGCGCACTTTTATTGAGTGTTACCACGCCCAATAACTGATAGCTGAATTAGATCAGTGACGTCAAATGCTTAATTCTTGTCCGTACTTGCTTTCGGCTTCTCCTTAACTTAACCCTCTAAAGGCCAGCAGGTTAGTTCAAAAGAAAGCCACTCTTCCATTTATACAGGAAAGGTAGTTAACTGTTCGCACTCGGGGGAGTTGGAATTGTCTATACGATAAATTGAAGGCGCCTGAACAAACCTTATCTTGTGAGTGTATTTTCATTGAGATTGCTTGACCGATAATCTTTGGAATTTGTCAACATTCTTTCTGATATTACTCGATGAAAATGACTAAAAATGAAATTGAGAGTTCACTTTTCAATGAGGAAAACTTTAAACACAAAAGAATTAAGTCAGGAGCAAATTCGGTATTGATTTGAAGGAATGTAAGTTGAAAATTCGCCAAAGATTGTGGTTTTGGTCCGCCTACACTTCTGAAACTACCTCTATCTTTAATTAGAAATCTAGTAATGCTCAAGATACTCTTACTCAAGATGATAATTCTCTTTGCAAATGCCAGGAAGTACGCGTTGACAACATATTTAAATATCCATCTGGTAACCGATCAGATACACTCCTCTCCGTCAGAGAAGGGCAACCGAATAATCAGAAATAATGAAATGACTCCGGCAACTCTGAAAACTGGGTTTGCTAACTGAGCCGAGGAAAGGGAAACACACGGAAGGTATAGGTCAATTGTAGAATTATTCGTCGAATAATTCGATTGACTCGGCGTTGCCTGACTCACCGAATAATCTCCGAATAATTTTTTGCCCAACTCTGCTCTCCGTGTAACTGTACACGTTGTATGATATACTAGCCGTTCCAGGCACCCTACGGGCGCACAGTGTGGCCAAAGGCCAATCTGGGAGTGCAAAATTATTTCCGGTTTCCTAAATAATGTTTTATCGGTTTGGCGGATTCCGAGGTGCCCTACAGATGCCCAAGACTGATTTGAATCGAAATTTAAACATATTTGAGCATTCGATATATCGATTTTCATGAATTAAGGTGGCTTTTAAATTGAGTTACAATAATATTGATACTAACGGTTTTTTTTAATGAAACAATGTTGATCTAGTACACTGAAGTATGTGAAAAATACATGTTACACTGCTCGAATGTAGCCGCCAATAATTTTGATGCAGTTTAATATCGATATATCGATTGGTCGTAGTGAGTCGTTTTCCTAGCTTTTTAAATTTATCTTAATAGATAAATTGGTTGAAAGAAGTAAAGAAGAAATACAACAAAAATCACTCTTCGTTACAAAGGAGCAAAAGTGCTCTAATTGTAACAATAAATCGATGCATCCATGTATCGATTGTTAGCAATACCCTTCGAACTGTGGCTGAGCAAAAGTATTATACATAGTTTCAAGTGATAAAGTGTATAATTTGGCAAACGTAGCCTTACTTCATCCGAGCCGAAATAAAATAATTGATTTATGTTGGAAACAAATTGGTCTATCAAGGTTCGATTTTTTACATAGCATCAAATGGAGTGACATTTTTGTTGCCAAGTTGCACGCTTCATATCTCATGTTTCTGCTTTTCTGAATTGGTGCTTTTTTGTTTTTGTTTTTTTTTTGTTTTTTGTTTTTACGAGTTAAGGAAAGTAAGTTATAAGGCTCTGGGAATAGATTTCAAGTCCGATTGACCAATTTTTAAGACATTTCATGAGCACAAAATAAAATTTTATCATTTTCAAAATTTAATGGGAAAAAACAATAACATTAACAATGAAAAAGCAGATAAGTATATCTTAAAAAAAAAAAAAAAAAAAAAAATGTGTCCATTTCACAATCCTCTTCCACAATAAATTTATTCTTCTCCGGTCCATTAGGTCCAGTCCGCGCTATCTTTCAGTATAGTCGTATTTTGCTTTGTCATCGCGATGGCGATTCTGATTATTTTTTTACGGAAATATGTTTTGTCGTATTTTAATTCTGTTTGCACGCTCAAAATGTGCAAACAGAATTAAAATGCGACAAAATATATTTACGTAAAAAAATAATCAAAATTGCCATCGCGATGGCAAAGCAAAGTACGACTTATATCAGTGATGCACCAAAACAAACCAACTTAACCTAATCTTTCTAGTGACAAGGCTGGGCTGAATCCTTGTCAGATGATGGTAGTGGTCTGTTATCTGGCTATTTTCCTCCGATCAGCTGTGCATCTCCGCGGGTTGCCAGATTGGACCAAAACTCAATTATTTTCTCGTTGAATTTAATAGAAAACGAAATCAAATTTTGGGCAATCTGGCAACGTCGCAATTTTTGTTTTAAATGGAAGTTTACCGCACGCTCCAGATGAGCTGATTATTATGAGTGCAATAATACAGTGTTTTATCACCTGTTGCTCATCTAACTATCGACAAAGGTTTATTTCTCTAAAATCTTGGACTTTTTAAAACGGCACTACGCTTCACAAAAACTTACTTTTCTCCAAGTTTGGGCAAATTTGGGCAAAAAAGCCGGCCATATTCCTTTTCTTCACCTTATTTCGCATCACTCAGTACAAATTTGAAGGCTGATATCGGCTGATATCAGAAGATGCAGTCTTACAAACATCAAAAAAATTGTGAATTTTAGTGGCTGGGCCCAGAAAAATCTCAAGACACCAAAATAAAGGTAAAATATTGTAATAGGTCCTTTTTTTTACTTTCTTGGGATCCTTCTAGCAGGAAAAAAATACAAAAGCAAAATATATCAACATTAACAGCGTCAACGATACGATTGCGTAATGTGAACGGTACCGGCGAATTTTCGACGTTCGAGCTACTCGTCACTTCTCTTATCATTTTACCTGCGAAAGACACCTCCATGACCCATATAGGCCCGGATATCATCTCAGTAGACGTCTGAGAGTCCATTTTCAGCACCATTAAGTGTTATTTGAACTTTGAATTTTGCACTCCCAGATTGGCCATTGGCCACACTGTGGGGCGCCCTCCGCGGCCAGCATTCTAGGGGTATAGGCTAGTTGGTAGTTGGTTTAAGCAAGTTTGTTTTTATGATTGAAAAAAATCATAATTATTGGTAAACGAACGATTGAAGAAGTACGGTAAAAATTACTGACAAAAAATGACAGATCGAAGCGCACAGGTTTAACCGATGAGCGTTAGGACCGAGGTAGTTGCGACAGTCTTAAGATGGGCTACGAAAATTAAAAATTTTGAAGACCAAGTGCTTAAGAGATTCACGAGGACACGAACTTCACCCTCCACCACTCTCCTACATTGCCTTATGAAACTCTGCCAAGCGTAGAGCTCGCGGGGGAAGGGGCAGATAAGAGAGTCCAGCGCAGCAACACGGCTCGAAGGAGGGAAGGCAAGCGACAGAATATAAGTTCCCCCTCTAATTTTAAACTTCAATTTGTGGCGCTCACAGACGAATTTTTTGAAAAAAAAAGTTCACGGATCTCCTTGAAATATCCTAAGGAATCATCATGCCAAATTTGAGGGAAATCGCTTCGGCCAATTTTCGGGAAATAGAACAAATATTTTGGAGGGGCGTCAGCTTTATTTACATAAAATAATGACGCATCTTTAAGTTGCACTAAAAAGAAGAATAGGCTTTTAAAGAGTATAGTTCTTTTTACAGGATTCAGAATCCTCCGCCAAAGAAACAGTAAATATGGAAGACTATTCCCCTAAACCCCCCTTACCCCGTAAACCGCACCTTCCACCTGTTTTTTGGTCAAAATTTGTTGCTCACTATACAGCCCCCATCTTAGATTTGAAAATATTGAGAAACGGACTTTAAATTCATGATCAGCGGCCCAAAGAACCCCTTAAACAACACCTTCCTCCTGTTTTTTGGTTAAAATTCGTTGCTTACTATAAAGCCGCCATCTTGGATTTGAAAATTTTGAAAAATGGACTCCAAATTCATGATCAGCGGCCCAAAGAACCCCTGAAACGACACCTTCCGCTACATTTTAGGTCAATCTAGACTTTATGGTAGTTAAACGTGCATATTAACACAGTGCGTCAAGCGTCGTGCGATGAGAATGAGCTCTCCCCCTCTTATTTTAAAATTCAATTTGCGGCGCTCATAGACGACTTTTTCGAAAACTGTTCGACAGATCTCCTCGAAATACCCTAAGGAATCATCGTGCAAAATTTGAGGGAAATCGCTTCGGCCAATTTTCGGGAAATAGAAAAAACATTTTGGAGGGACGTCAGCTTTATACGAGGTGTGATCAAAAAGAAACCGAACTTTTTCCACTGTGTGCAGAGAAATGATCCAATCAACGTTTTTTTGGTCTTATTTGATGGCTAATAATCTGACAAACACGCTGGTTTTCACGGATTTTAATTATCTTTATTTGTTAGGCCGCAATATTGCTTTGAATACAGGGTGTTTCTGTACAATCTGCGATGAGCGTTATCATGCTGGAGAAACCACGAATTTTCGGCCCACAGTTCTGGCCTTTTTTGGCGCACATTTTCTCGAAGTCTACGCAAAACATCATTGTAATAATGGCGATTCACAGTCTGATTGGGGGGTAAAAACTCGTGCGAGTTGCAGCAAAGTGGGTTCCCCGGTTACTGACTCAAGATCAAGAAGCTAACAGAGTTTTAATCAGTCAAGAGCTTTTGGAGCGCTCAAATGCCGGTGCAAGTTTTTTAAATAAAATTGTTACAGGCGACGAATCATGGGTTTATGGGTATGATGCAGAGACAAAAGCTCAGTCGTCGTAGTGGGTTGAAAGGTCGGCCCCTAGACCATAAAAAATTCGCCAAATCAGAACAAAAACGAAGGTTCTGTTGACAGTTTTTTTGATGCGCGAGGTGTCATCCATCACGAGTTTTTACCCCCCAATCAGACTGTGAATCGCCATTATTACAATGATGTTTTGCGTAGACTTCGAGATAATGTGCGCCGAAAAAGGCCAGAGCTGTGGGCCGAAAATTCGTGGTTTCTCCAGCATGATAACGCTCATCGCAGATTGTACAGAAACACCCTGTATTCAAAGCAATATTGCGGCCTAACAAATAAAGATAATTCAAATCCGTGAAAACCAGCGTGTTTGTCAGATTATTAGCTATCAGATAAGACCAAAAAAACGTTGATTGGATTATTTCTCTGCACACAGTGGAAAAAGTTCGGTTTCTTTTTGATCACACCTCGTATATATAATGCTTGGTTGATTATTTGTGTAATATTTGTCATCAGTTAATATGTTTTGTTGCTAATTTCAAAGTTACTAAACATAATTTCATACCATGTTAATTGGAAATAAATGGAATACAGTACAAATTAAAATTATCCAGTCACAGATTTTCGTGGCCGGATCACGAATTTGAAATCTTCTCATGAGAATTGAGATGGCATCTCTCTATGGTAGACGCACCGTCGCACCTGTTTGACTGGACACGGACAAAAATATAATTTTTGCAAAAGCCTTAGTAGCCGGCGGTATACAAGATACCATCTATATTTCTTTTTATCTATACCATGGTAGATTTTTCGTCTACCGCGGTAGTTGCGTATTACTAGTATGGACTTGCAATTAAGCAATCTACTGTGGTAGAAAAAACATACTCGATGCTGCAGAGGCTTTTTCAGCAATCCTGTTGATAGATAGTATGAAGAATTTTGGGTCATGCGTTTTTCATGAACAGTAAAAAAATGATCTAACCCGGTCACTTTAGATAAAAGTTGCTTATCATATAGAGCTTCTTGGTTATCAATAGACTGTTTTAAATAGTAAATAGCGAGAAATTCAAAATTGACCAATTGGATGCTGATTTTGCAACAACAACAAAAAACAGACATCTACGCCAATCAGATTGCTGGAATTTAACCCTTTGTATCCTGAAGGTACAAATTTGTACCACCAACTTAACATGATTTTAAATGTATTTTTAAAAAAAAAATAACTGTGCACATCAAACTAAGCGAGAAAAGTTCACCCTATATTTCTTGAGATTGATAAAGAATTTGTGAGAGGGGTTTGTAATAGTGCCGGATTTAAAGGGTTAATCCCGCTCAGTAGCGCACCGAGAGTTTCTTCATCTCTCTCTTTTATCCATTAAGAAACGTATGTTAGACAAGGATGGACAAAGGGATAAAACCCCCTCCTTCTGTCCTTTTCCTACTCATGCATTCAAATGGGAAATGAGAGAGATGGAGGAGATCCTGGTTGCGCCAGTGATCCCGCTGTACACTAAAACAGCCTTTACTCACGATTCAAGACGTAAATATTTCGCGTTTTCATGTCCATCTCTCTCTCGCGTAGCCGTTTTTCAAATAAAGACGCCTTCAATTTTTTTTGTATGCAGTCAGCATTGCATTTGTGCGATGGAATTGAATATTTCAAGGAATGGAGGAGCTTTTCTCCGTTGTGGCACTCGTGGTAGAGAAAACTTGAATACGCGAAATTCCCAGGTGTCACCTCCTGATTTATTCTTATCGAGATTGTTTACTTTACTCCGATGTAGTGTAAGTAACAGCTTCATATAGGGCATTCTCCCCCCCCCCCCGAAAACTACTGAACCAAACGATGAAAAAAAGAGAAAGTCAGATAGGGAATTGACCCGAAATTTTTCGTTTTTGATATTCTAAGAAGCCCCCGACAGTCCCTTGGGGGGTATTTGGGGGAAGGGGGGTCAAAACAAATGTTTCCAGTTTCATGGCCAAACTTAGCTCACGACAATCTTTAATTCGTCGACTGTGCATGCGTCTTTATTTAATTATTTTAGAATTGGCCCTGGGAAATAGAATAGGTAAAAACCATCAAATTTTCTTACCTTTCTTCCCTTTTCTTCTAAACACATAGCAAAGCTTTTCGAATATTCACATTGCCCTCCTTCACTGTCTGCAAATAAAAAAAAAAAGGAATATGGGGGAAAAACAAAAAACAAAACAGAAAAACATACACAGTATTAATAAACTTGTCACCTTGTTTTTGAAATATCATTGAAACAGTAAGTATAGTTTCAAAACCAGCAACAACTACCACTAATTATCCTTAATTTGTGGAAAATCGCGAAAAACTACGAATTTCTTATCAATAATGCGTTGCAAATAGAGTGGTCGGAAGTTTTAATGAGTACCATAGATAGACTCTCCATAGAATTGTTCATTAAAATCACTAAAAAGTCTGTTTTTAGGTTCAGCCTCTCTTTCAATTTTGGTTTTGGATATTGCTGGTTTTGTTCCTAACTTACATGATTTTACTGTATTTTGGCAAACTCATCAATTTTTATTCCAAACAAGAAAAAAAGGGAGTGCTTATTTAAAACTACGCAGCTATTTTTACTCAATAAATAATTACAAATGTTCAAGATTTATCTAGCCCCGAAAAAGCCAAAATAGTTAAGTGTCAACTGCCTTACTTTGAGTCAAAGTATCCTATCTGACGAAAGTGAGTTCAGAATTTTGTATGAAATAATCCATGAGCATGCTGCCATCTTATTTTCGAGATTGTTTCGATTTTCCGGACCTAGGATTCCGTCAACTTTTTGAGTTTTTAACTTAAACAATACTTGATCATAACTTAAAAAGCGAAGGAAAAGTGAAGCTATAGATTCGCCTCTAGTTAAGTTGTTGATACTAAACACATGTGCTTCAATTAGAACGTGAGACATTCCAAATTGTTTGCAAACGGTATTTTGTTTGCTACTTTGCTGAGCCTGGAATGGAAATTTAAATTAGCGAACATAGGCGTTCTTATCCGCATACTCAAAACTTATTCCAACCAGTGAAAAAAAACTGTAATAAGTCTTAACCCTTTCCAGCACGCATTTTGGATTTTGACTTTTTTTGAGATTTGTTTAGACCGTTCAACAGAGGACGATTTTCTAAGACTTTTGATGGGTCACACATGTTTTTGCAAAATATCCATTTAAATTCCATTGAAACCCATGTTACAGAAAATGGTACACATGTTGTACCACCTTGCTGGAAAGGGTTGAGGAAAAGCATCCCAAGTCAAACGAAGCGACCGTTAAAACCTCTCGAAGTCAGCTGTATTAGATAATAAAAAGATGGCAACTAAAAAATTCGGTTTTAAATTGTTGGATCTCGAATTTAAAAAACCAATCTCACCCGCTTCGATTATATCGAAACATTCCTCGATGGATTCCTGTATGAACTCCTTGAGCTCAGGATCACGTATTCTTTGCGTCATTACACTAATTACTGAGCCTTTGTCCGGTCGTGCATCTTCCGTCAACTGAAATGCATTAATTAACAAATTCGATTAAGCAGTTTCAATATTCAATAGTTCATCTGTATAATTAACTCGTTTCAAATTATCAGCGGCGGCTCGTGCAATGTGGCAACAATGGATTTCCTCCATTTAAAACTGTGTAAAATAATCGATTACTTGGTGAGGCGCAGCGCCTCACCTAGTATCGATCTTTTTGCATACGTTTAAATGGCAAAAGTGCACGGTTGCCAGATTGCACGAGCCGCCACTACAAATTATAAATATATAGCGTCGCAGGTTTACATCTACAGATAAAACTTTGTTTCTCGTCAGTCCATTGTTAAATGACGTAAAATTTCAGTGTTACCTTTTTGTGACCGTTGAAAGAAAAAAAAAAAAAACAGTTTAAAAATATGAGTACCTATACATATATATATATATATATATATATAATGGAATATATTTTCAATATGGCTAATTCAATACATAGTGGTTGAAATAAGAGCTAAATAGCCAGTTATTTTTTTGGTACTATTTTCACATAATTTATTCTTTCTTTAAAAAACACAGAAGAGAAAATAATAATAAATGAAGGACATGGGTCATGTTTTTGATTTTGAACAACCTCAGGTCTTAGCCAAAGAGAAAAATTTGAAAGCTAGGCATGTATTGGAAGCTGTACATATAAAAAAGTGTCAAAGTGCTATTAATTTTAGGACTGATACATCTGGTCTCAGTTCAAGGTATGATCAATTTTTCATTGAAAATCAAATAGATAATTAATTATAAAGTTTTTTTTTTTTTTTTTTTTTTTTTTTTTTTTTTTTTTTTTTTAATAATAAATATTGCAACAATGTAAAGTTGGCAACATGTGTAGGTATGCACACTGATTATTGTGTTGTTTCTTGATTTACCGGGCCTCTTGGGTCTCGCGTCGTTTATTGTATATTAGTCAGTTAAGTTTCTGCTTTGTTATGGTTTTCGATTTGCTGTATCGGTTCCCAATTTGGGTTTATTGTTTTTATTTGCACTGAGGATGGCTATGATTCAAGCCGAAACGTTTGCTAAACTCATTTATTATTATTTTCTCTTCTGTGTTTTTTAAAGAAAGAATAAATTATGTGAAAATAGTACCAAAAAAATAACTGGCTATTTAGCTCTTATTTCAACCACTATATATATATATATATATATATATATATATATATATATATATATATATATATATATATATATATATATATATATATATATATATATATATATATATATATATATATATATATATATATAAAATACCTTCATGCGGATTCCATGGTAACAGAAGTTTTCGCTGACGCCGATGCTGGTTGTCATCAGTGTTGCCAGATTGGGGTGAAAAAGCCGTAGGTTTTACATTGATTTAAATGGGGACGATACGGGTTTTTACCCTCCATCTGGCAACACTGGTTTTCATCGAAATTGCATCAGTAAAACGTTGAAAGCTGCCAAACTAAAGAATATTTTTGTCAAAAGTGTTTCTTTCAGCAAGTTCAAAAAAAAAAATACTGTCCTTTCATGAAAAAGTGGAATCACACGGCTTTGAGGATTCAATAGGTCACTCTGCCTTGACGGAGTGACCGTATTCATTCTGCAAGGCATTCCGCTTGATCAGGCTCTTGAAAAGGCGAACAGCTGTATGATTTCGCAACGATTTATTTTATGGTCCATTGTAGAATTTGCTAAAAAGAACGCCTTTAACAGGTATGTTCATTCATTTCTTAGCTTTAGACGTTTGTATGACGCAATTTCGATGACATTTTTGGGCTACAGCGAAAAGTCGTACCACCGCTGAATTATATGCATTTTTATCCATGCATGGTTTGGTTATAAGTGAATAATAGGTACGCATATTACTTTTTGGCCATGAGTCTGTTGGGTTTTTTCACGTACCGAATTTGAGCATTGAATCTGTTGTGAACGATGGAAGAAAAAGCTTGCTCTTAAAATAGGTCAAATTCACTCTTAATTAAAAAAACAGCAAACAAAAAGTCGCTTACATGATGTCGCCGAAGGATACTTTCAGACAGTGGCGTAGCGTAAAATTTAGCAGCTTTTTAATTCGTCCCTTTAAACCCATGAAAATAAAGATTTAATTATTGGGTTTTCGGTGGACACCCATTCGACCTTTTACATGGGTCTAAACGGGAATTCACTGGTCAGTGGTGGCACGTGCGTCGTGCAATCTGGCAATACCGTGTTTTTTCTGCCGTTAAAACTAGTGTAAAAAAATCGATTCTAGGTGAGGCACGTCGCGTTGCCAATTCATCCAGAATCGATTATTTTACACAGGTTTAAATGGAGAAAGCATCTGATGCCAAATTTATCCTGCTAAGGATACCTCCGGAAAAGTCATCTTTATTGCAGACAAATACCTAATTTTAGCGCCTGTAATCGGATGGAGAAAATCGTTTTGAAAAAAAGGGGGGAACAAATACCTACAAAAAACATCGTTTTGCAAACTATACCGATTGCGGGTGATTTCACGGAAGGACAATCTTTTGAATGAGTTTGGCTCTTCTCTTTCATAGTAAAGAGCTCCTGCGGTTGCATGCACTCACCAGATAGATTATATGACTGACAAGAAAACAAGCTCATGTGATTTAATCTATTTGTCCTTCTACCACGAGATATCGTGTAAGTGGACTTTTTGTCTGTTCGTTCA
Source organism: Trialeurodes vaporariorum (assembly GCA_011764245.1). Classification (NCBI taxonomy): domain Eukaryota; kingdom Metazoa; phylum Arthropoda; class Insecta; order Hemiptera; family Aleyrodidae; genus Trialeurodes; species Trialeurodes vaporariorum. Next base: position 13,246,972 of record VMOF01000024.1, on the reverse strand, counting down.
ATGGAACTATATCCGTAACAATCTCTAAAATGTGTACATAGAATACAAAAAGGACTATTTCTGTCTTACTGACAGAGTGACACGCATTCAGCACATGCTACCTCAAAATATGGTAAGTATGACTTACCGAACAGTTTTGGTAGTTTCACCGCTACGCTGCAGCGGCCTGCGGCCGCGAACAATACTTTTACGCCTGGCGTTGATGGTTAATGGTTATTTCAGAATAATTATTTCTTATTCTACCGGAAAACAGCAGTTTTTAGAAGTTTTCAGGGGCTTACAAACCTTCGATTAGAGTTTTTAATCGCGAGTCGTCAATTGTTGTGCATCGTTGCAATAGTTTTGACTGCACTGTTTACCAAATTCGACCAATCAGATACAATAATTTTATTTATCGAATGATAGTCCGAGAGAGACTTATGACTTATAAGTCGGTCACCAACAAACATTTTTGATGAGCACCGCGCAAAAATCTTAATCGAGATGCGACTTTGAGAAAATTCGAACGCTTTGAAATAGACGCCTTGATGTCCAAACCCGAGCAGCAAAATGGGGCTGTTGCACACTTTTGCTGCGAGCTATTCAAGGGTCGCGCGATTCAGAAGTAAAAACCTGCAAAAATCACGAAATTCACTCTTAAACCAATAAATTGCTTTTAAATGCGCGCGCGTAATGGGGGGGGGGGGGGGGTTGGGCTCTAATAATAATGGGAAATTGCCATCTAATAATACAGCAACTCCGTCGATAAGTGACCAATCAGAGACGACTTTCCTTTGACAATGGCGTCATAAATTGTCACGGTACCATTAAGTAATCGGATGTGGATCGCTACTCAAGTGTGTTATTATACTCAGTGAATCTTAATTCCTTGTCAGCATAGAGAGAGTGACAAAAATAAGATAGGAATCTCCCATTTTCAGTGCGTTGGCTTAAATCGGGCTTAATGGCGGAGAGACGCAGGTATCAAGGGAGCCACTGATAAAAATGTTCCATGAACTCTGTTCCAATTTTCCATGTGGACATGGAAATCGCCTTGATTTCCATGTAAATTAGGTTGATTTCCGTGTGAATTTACACGGAAATCACAGTGATTCCCATGTCCACATGGAAAATTGGAACAGAGTTCATGGAACATTTTTACTAGGGAGATTCCTGTCTAAATTGAGACATATCTCTGTGTTTCTGGAGAGAAAGTGACATAACAGACAGGAATCTCCCATGATACCTGAATTGAACCACCATTACGATCTTGCCGTTATAGCAGTCATGTGAGATTACTATACTGAATTTTGGACTTTTTTAGTTCGATTTTCGTGATTTCCGCTGGTCTTAACATCAGATTGGACTATTTAATTGCTTATAGCAGAAGTTTGCAAGAGCCTCATTAGTCGGTTATGAGTTCTTCGACGTTAAAGATCAGAGAGTTCAGAGACTTCATTAAATGTGCAACCGTGTGTCGCGTCGATTCGGGCTTTTTTGCTAATTTTAGATTAAAAGACGTATCTTTTACATTGAATAATTACTGTGGGAAAATATATACGGAATAATGAGCATTATTCCGCATTATATAGCACTGTAAGTACATTTGGCAATTCAAGGTTCGAGTTAAAATCGTCTCCCGAGCCGGATTAAAAAAACTATGCGTTTTGAGTCCTACATCATAGCACGATGGTTTTTTATGTTGGACAGTGGCATATTACTCGAAAAATATACCTATTGAGTAAACATGCACTGCGGTTATATTTTAAGTAAAAGAAAATAATAATTTATTTATTCTTGCTTTGTTCGTTTCTATTTACGCTAAAAATGCTTTTATATGTACATAAATACAACTTCATCTAATTTATTTAGGATGATTCGATTTACATGGACAAAATATGTCTTAACGTGTGCAATACTCTAACCCTCACGTTTCAGCTTCAGCTTATTTATTTCATCCGAAAGTCTTCAAAAATGTGAAGTTACATCCCACCACTTTCGGTTATGTGAGCTATGTATCTTTCGTTTTTTTGTTTTTTGTTTTTTGTTTTTTTTTTGAGGAAAGTCAGTAAACCGCATTTTTGTTAAATTGACAAAATGAAACCTATGGTAGTTTATATACTATCTTTTTTCTTAAAAGTTCATCAGAATACTTACCATTTCCATTTGCCTAAATATACATTGCACCACACACTGTAAGAAAATAATAAGAAAAAATAGTAAGCTCTTTCATAACTGAACAAGGCTATAACTTTCAAAGAAATTAATGGGAAAAGTGCCCATCACAGAAAATCAACCATCTTCACTTCTTCGGGCAAAAATTGGGTTGCAATTTTCAAATTAGTTTGATTTCATAAATATACGAATGCGAATAAAGTAAAACATGCTTTTTTTATTTCAAATTGATTTAATCCAAAAAGTTTCAAAGAACTCAAATTTTCCAACAATTTTCTACTATATTAGTATCACAAAACACCCAAGGTTACTAAATTCTTTGGGTTTGTCTAAACGAAAAATATACCTAAGGGTTAGTATAAATGTCTATCATTCTTAACCATGGTTAATCACACAAATTCTAGCTTTCAGCAATGTGCAAAAGTCTTGGATCACTTGCGTCCATTCGGGTCCTTTATTGCGAAACGTTTCGATTCCACCATGAAAAGTCTAAACATTTTTCTCATTTCCCCCCTCATTATTAAAATAAAAGTTCACATATCGTGCATTTGTTGTGCCCATTCTAAGCTCTTCATCGCAGGAAATAGGAGTCTTGCAAACGTCTGTCTTTGCACTTTTACTCTTGAATTCTTGCATGGATTGGTACATTGTACAAGAATGGGGTTCTTGCAAACTTTTGCTATCGGGGATTGAAGAGTTGATTTTAGCATAAAAACCAGTAAAATTAGTGAATGAGTACACTAAAAAATCTCGAAATTCACTCTCAGAATCAGGCATAATGGCGGTTCGACGCAGGTATCATAGGAGATCCGCTATCTAAATTGAGACAAATCTCTGTGTTTCTGTAGAGAATGTGACAAATTAGACAGGATTCTCCCATGATACCTGCGTTGAACCGCCATTACGATCTTGCCGTTATTGCAGTTATGTGAGCTTATAACTGAATTTTAGACTTTCTTAGTGTGATTTTCGTGATTTCCGCTGGTTCCGCCATCAGATTGGACTATTTATTTGCTTATAGCAAAAGTTTGCAAGAGCCCTATTACTTTGAGCACTGCTCAGAAATTCAAAATTTACTCCCGAAAGAAACATTTGTAAAAGAAAAAAATTATTCTTAATTATTCCAAATAACTTGAATCTGCCAAGTCTTTGCAAAAAGTTGCATGATAAATTGAAACCGTAAGCAGTCGTTCAATACGCACAAAGGAAGCCTCAGGAGAAAGTCTGGTTCACATAAATCAAGATATCAATGAGCTATAACTTTAGAGTGGCAGCGGGCTGGTCCACCTTGTGCCACACAGGGTAGAAGGAATCCCGGGAAAAAGCGGAATTTGGACGGCAGATTCCAAGGTTTGAGGTTAAATTTTGTAGTTCGTTCGGAATTTGGCGGGAATTTAGACGGCAGATTCCAAGGTTTGAGGTTAAATTTTGAAGGCCGTTTCCGGCAATGCCCGAGTTTGTTTACGAAACGACCGGAAACAACCTACAAAACTTAACCTCAAAATCGATTTTTACGGCAAGATGGCAGCGCCCTAGGTGACAACAATGAACCAGCGGAACGTTCCTTGATGTGCCACTCTAAAGTTATAGCTCATTGCAAGATATGGGCTAACATATCATGCAAGTAGACAACTCCCCTACCGAACAGCCATCAGTGTATGACGTTCGCCTCCAAAAAAGAAAATTACAGTGAAAACTGATGAAGGTAAGATAAAACGTCAAGGAAGATAGATTTTGCAAATAGACCACACTCCCTCACTAAAAGAAACCCCTGTGAGAAAGCAAAAATTCGTAATTCACAATTATCTCCTAGTTTGAGCAACGAGCATTAGATAACGGCCTCAAACAAAGATTTTTTGTAATCAGATTCACAATATTTGTCTTCTAGGTGTATAGTTCTCGTAATTAACCCTTAACTGCAGATGAGCCCAGATCTGGAACAATTACTTTGAAGCCTTATCTAAAAGTAGGGGACTTGAGTTGTACTGTCGCTGCATGGTGCGTCACATGTGGAACAGATACTAAACGAGTAAGAATTGTCGATTTTGTCCTAGAGCGCGCAGCACAGGATAGAGAACGTGCAGAGTGGTTGAAAATAGCTCACTGAAAATCTGATAGAGATTTTCCTATTTTCATTGTTATGTTTGGGAGTAACGCAGGGGTACCATATACAAAAAAAAAACAACTATTGAAACTTACTAACTTATTTTTTAATTACTTTAATTTTTTTTTTTTTTAGCCTGAAAACTTTATTTTCAGTTGCATGGATACCTAGAAATTCGGGTAAGGCCATATTTGGAACAATTAATATTCAGGCTCTTTACCATTGAAATATAATGGAAATAATTTTTTCACTATTTTTCCCTGTCTCAAGGATCAAAATGGGGCTATTGCACACTTTTGCTGTAAGCGATTTAATAGTCGATTATGGCGTAAAAACCTCTAAAAATAACAATGGCGGAACTAAAAACTTCCAAAATCCACTCCTAAACTCAATAAACGCAGTTATTTGCGGGAGCGTAATGGTGGCCGAAGGCACTAACAATGGGAGATTCCCATCTAACTATTCTGAAACTCCATCAAGAAGTGACCAATAAGAGACTACTTTCATTTGACACCGGTGTCACTTGGTGTTGCGGTACCATTCATCGGATGTGGATCATCACTCTGATGACTAATTACTCTGTGAATCATCCTTGTCAGCATAGAAAGAGTGACGAAATTAAGATAGGAATCTCCCATTGTTAGTGCCTTCGGCCACCATTACGCTCGCGCAAATAACTGCGTTTATTGAGTTTAGGAGTGGATTTTGGAAGTTTTTAGTGCCGCCATCGTTATTTTTTGAGGTTTTTACGCCATAATCGACTATTAAATCGCTTATAGCAAAAGTGTGCAATAGCCCCCCATTAATATTCAGGCTCTTTACCATTGAAATATAATGGAAATAATTTTTTCACTATTTTTCCCTGTCTCAAGGATCAAAATTGTACTGAAAAAAAAATTATTTTATTGAAAAAAAAAAAATCATGCAGTAAAGGGTTATACGAGCTATTTTAAAAGCACAAATAACTCAGAAACGTTACTAAAAAATTCACTAAATGTATATCAAACGTTTGCAGTAACATTTTTGATACTCACTGCATCCATTTCTTCGAGCAGCGAGGTTTTGCCCATTTCTCCACCGATGCTTGATTGCGAGCTATTGCCATTCTTGTTGTCGTTGCCCGGCCTCAAATTGGTGATAATTTTGGTGGCCCTTTTCCCCCGAGCAGGATAGGGTAATGGCCTATCACTATCCGTCCCGTATTGAACTTTGACCCTGTATTGACCCTGGCCCTCCCTGAAGCGATTTTTATCGTAGAAATTGTTTTTGTTTTCGTTCAAGTATTTGTTATCGTCATCGTTGCTGGTACTTCCACTCACGCCCTGACCTGAACCGCCGCTAATGTATCTCGGTCGATCCATGCCAGAATTACTGGGACAGTACCCTAGAATTGTGAAAGAAAAGAAAAAAGAAATGAAAAAAAAAAAAACAAAAAATGAAAAAAAACAAAAAAATAAAACGAAAAACAAAAAAAATGGCTGTAAATTATAAAATTGACCAATGGAGCTCTTCGCGGTGTTTGGCAAACAGTATACTTTGAATAATCATGAATAATTTAACTAAACTTGTCCAATTCGTTTTTTATTCTCTCGTGTTATACACGGAAAAAAAGATTAGTGAAAATAACCATATGGATACCTGATTTTGGCACCTGCTAGATGTTATGGTAAACTTGACCAGAAGTATGGTACATTTACCGATACTTTGAGTAAATTCGACATGCAATTAGGTAACATCACCCCAGTACCTAGTCAAACATAGTATATTTCTGGTTAACATAACCATTACATCTAGCAGGTGCCAAAATCGGGTATCCGTATGGTTATTTTCACCGTAGTTTTTTTTCCGTGTACCTATGTCTATACATTGTTAATTTTGCATTGTTATAATTTCACCGTCTTAATTTTATACATTGTTATTTCAATCTTTCACCAACTTAATGGTAGGAGGGAAAAAAAAAAAAAAAAAAAAAACACTATAAAATTTGCAACCAACGCACAGAAATAACGAGGACGTGTGATCTCCTCCCCCCCCCCATTCAAGTTTAAGGGATTTATCTACTACTGTCATAACAGCTATCGGCACGATTTTTTTGCTCGATCCAGCTTTCATTATGGGGCTCTTGCGAACTTTTGTACACGGGATTGAAGAGTTGATTCTTGCATAAAAACCTGTAAAAATGACGATGAGTACCTACAGTAAAAAATCGCGAAATTCACTCTCTGAATCGAGCTTAATGGCGGTTCGACGCAAGTATCATGGGGGATTTCTATCTAAATTGAGACATACCTCTGTGTTTCCAAAGAGAAAGTGGCATATTAGATAGGAATCTCCCACGATACCTGCGTCGAACCGCCATTACGATCTTGCCATTTATGTAGTTATGTAGGTTTATCACTGAATTTTAAACTTTCTCAGTGTGATTTCCGTGATTTTTGCTGGTTTTTATATCAGAACAGACGATTTATTTGCTCACAGCAAAAGTTTGCAAGAGCCCCATTGTCAGGGGTGAGTTGCATCAAAATTATCAATTATTATTGATGATCTATTAGTCTGTTCACTTTCTATTACCAGTCGTTTTGCTGCACGAATGTCAGTTTCTCCTTCAGTTTAGAGTATAGATGACACGCATGTCAAGTATCCACTCTAACCACGAGTCAGCCGGCATTGAGCTAGTCCGTAGCGCGCTATAGCGCGAGCGCAGCGTAGAGTGGGGCGAATGTAATCAGGCGTGCTGATTTCTATAAACCTCATTATTTTTTATAAGTACCGATGGGGCTGTACACACTTTTGCTATGCGCGCTTAAATAGTCGATTCTCTGGAGTAAAAACCTCCAAAAATAACGATATAACAGCACTAACATACTTCCAAAATCTACATAGGTACTCCTAAACTTAGTCAACGCTTTTATTAGCGTAAGCGTGGCGCAGCTGGGCAGTATCACGGAAAAAAATCAGTGGTAAAATTAACCATAGCATAGTTGATTTTGGCACCTCCTACAAAGTATGGTAAATTTCACCTGATGTTTGGCATGATGAGGTACACTTTTGGTCAACGCATCCATCTGCGCGTTATATTAAACTGGTAGTGTGCTTCATCATACCAAACATCAGGTGAAATTTACCATACTTTGTAGGAGGTGCCAAAATCAACTATGCTATGGTTAATTTTACCACTGATTTTTTTCCGTGTAATAATAGGAGATTCCTATCTTAATTTCTTCACTCTCTCTACTAAGAGAGTCGCAGAATAATCAGACACCAGAGTTGTGATCCATATCCGATTAATGGTACCGTGACAGCAGCGGCCCGTGAGATTTGGCAACCATGCATTTTTCCCACTTAAACTTAGGTAAAAAATCGATTCAAGCGGAGGCTGGCAGCCTCCTCGAGTTTCGAATGTTTTTCATGTATTTAAATGGGATAGAAACACTTTTGCCAAATCGCACGAGCCGCCACTGTACCGTGATGACGCCATTGTCAAAGAAAAGTCGTCTCTTATATTGTTCACTTCTCGATGGAGTTAATATATCATTAGATGGGAATCTCCCATTTATATTATTATTGTCCTACGCAACAATTACGCTCGAGTTAATTTAAAGCGTTTATTGAGTTTTTGAGTGAATTTCGGAAGTTCTTACAATTATAGTGCTGCCATCGTTACTTGTGGAGGTTTTAACTCCAAAATCGATTATTAAATCGCTTATAACAAAAGTGTGCAAGCAACAGCCCCATAACGTAAAAGTGCATACATATACTGTAAGGGTGCAATTCAGAGATTTTGTTTAAGATCTAATCAACTTGACTTGGCTTGAGAAACACTCAAGTCGAAAAAGAAAACTTGCAATTTAATGGCACTTTTTGTAAATTGGCAATTCTTGAGGAATTTTAAGTTTGTTCAAGGTAGCTGACGAGCTACTATGAAACTGTCTCATTGAGATACTCATCTTAAGTCAATAACCTTGAGTTTTTAAATCTGTTGAAAATCCGTTGAAACATTTTCGAGTAAACTTCGAGGCGTTTTGGTTCAAGGTTTGTTTCTGAAATGCAAATTGAATCTGAAGGACTTTTCAAGTACGAGTCATGACGAAGTAGATCTCAATTAAAGTATCTGAATTGGACCCTAATAATTGTATGTCGGGTGAGCGTTCCCCGAAAATCTTGTAAGCCAGTTCCTGACTTTATCAATGAAAATTAACTCCTGGCCTTTCAATGAAGAGTGCCCTCCGCAAAATAAACTCTCTTTCAGTAAAGCGAACTCGGTAAGTTTAAGTAAAACCTAACCGACTTTATATAAAGTTTATCACTAGCCTATGGCTTTATTCGTCTCTCCTCTCATGTAATACAGTGGCGTAGTGTGCAATTTGGCAACGTTACAGTTTGTCTATTGAAAATCATGAAAAAGATCGAACTATTGGGTGTTCGGTGAACACCTTTGCAGTCGACTTATTGGCATGGGTTTAAATGGGAAATATACAACGTTACCAAATTGCACGCTACGCCACTGATGTAATATTATAAGGAATCCCCCATCATATTTTTCAAAATTATTTTTTATTTTTTTTGCGCGATTCCGCAAAACGAACATGATGTATAAAGTCAAGATTGTCCTACTTGGGTCATTATTTTGATTTCCGTACTGATTGTTCTGTTGATGTTGCTGTTGATGTCCACTGTTGCCTTGATACTTGATGTTGTTCTGATGTTGAGACCAAGGTCTTTGCTGAGACCCGCCACCGTTGCCAAAACCACTGCCACCGTTGCTCCCTCCTCCTCCTCCTCCTCCTCCTCCACCACCCCCTCCGCTTCCACCGTTATTACTACTGGATGTTCCGCTGTTCTGAGAACAGTCTCTGGCTATGTCGAAAAACCCCTCGTTCTGTCTGTCATTCAGTTCAGTCCGGCATTTTAAAGCCTTAAAACAAACAAAACGTATTTGAAATCATTATATACATATCTACGAGGGTGGATTTTAAAGTAAGTTAACCATTTTTTGTTCTCAGAAACTATTAATCTTAGGGGGGAAAAAACAAACCCAGCGTTGGAACGTACCTACTCTCAACTTTTTAACATTTTTTGCATTTTTTGCATTTTATCCCTAATGGTTTGATCTATCCACAAATTTTTAGTTATTGAAAAAAATCCATCAACTTTTGAAACCATTAACAATAAACGCGTTTTTCTCACAACTATGATTTTGCTTATCCGTCCATTTACCGAAGAACTCCTCAATTGTGTAAAATTCGAAAAATTATCAATATAGATTACGTGACCGATATCGTGTTTGTTTACATAACCAGCCAAGACGATCATTATGAATACTTATAGCACAGAATAATACAATCAGAACGGAAACTCCCATAAGAGCCAATGGAAGCAAGTTTGGAATTTAACGGCACCAATAGGCAACGCTGTGGTCCTATATTCCAACATGGTGGACGTGTGTGATTTGTGTTGAAACTCATTTATTTCTGTAAATTCTGGAAAGAAATCTTAAGTTTCCGCCCTCACTTTTATTCTAATGGCATTTCAGAATGAAAATTTCGCGGATCATGTCCTATATTTTTTTTTTCACGCGCGAATCCAGATGTAAGCATCCTATATCCCAACATGGCGGACGCGAAACGAATTTGCTTCAAAATCTGACAGAGCTAGTTTCCGTTCTGATTGTATTATTCTGTGCTTAAAGGACAAATAAAAAGAAGCCAAAATCACCAAAAATGGAAAGACATAGGTATACAGGTTATTACAAGTATACCGATGGTGCCATCTGAAAGTGTCTTTTCGTTTGTCGTTCATGAATTTTGGAGTTACCTTAAGTATAATTTTAAATGTGCGCATCGAAATGTTTGCCCTGTTTAAGTATTTTTTTTTTTTTTTAAATTTATTTATTTACTCTAGGAGGCTAAACCTCAATTCTCTGGTTATACGGGCCTAGTGGAACTTATTAGACAACTATAATTTGAAGCGTTTGATTCCAAAACCAGCAATATCCTACGCGATTTTCTCGACTGTGCAGCTTTTACATTTTTATAATCGTTTCTGATGCACCTAAACGACTTTTCCTCACCAAAAAATATGCTTAGTCACAGCTTTGTTGATTGACAGAATGTTTTAAAAAATTGCAAGATGCATAGGTTTTTGAAAGAACAAAGAAATTATTGAACTTTCATAAAAACATTGCAATGAATATTGATATTATTGACATCGCTGGTTTGCAACTTGCTGATTTTTGGCCGCCCAATCCGGGAGTTGCTGACCACTGAGCATCGTTGCTCTTCTATCATTTCCACGCACTTTTGAGATAATTTCTAATCTTTTTGAGAGAAATAGAGATATTTCGACAATTCTAATTCGTTAGCTTATAAAATCGCTAATAGATGGCATACCGTGTTAAAAACCACAAGAACCCGAGTAAGAAGCTGAACATGCATCGTTTAAGACTTTCAGCGACGCTATTTGTTCTCGGTGTACTTAAAGAAAATAGTACGGTTAATTTTTGAAAGTCTTGACGCAGTTTACTGCGTCTCGGCGATAATCTCCTCATGCTCCCTCTTAATTCGATCGATCGTTGTTCGATACCCAATTATCTGTTTCACATCGATAATATATCAAAAACCAGTGGCGTAGCGTGCAATTTGCCAACGTTGTAATATCTCCATTTAAAAACATTAAACAAATCGAACTATTGAGTGTTCGGTGAACACATTTGCACTCAACCTTTTACTTGGGTTTAAATGGAATTAAAGAAAATTAAAAAAAATTAAAGACACATATGTGTCTTAAAAGTTGCAACTTTATTGCAACTTGAGGGTGGCGAACTGTCCATATTTGGTTAAAAAAGTGCCACTTTATTGCTACATTATTGCCATAAGTTACAACATTTAGATTGAAAAGTGCTACATGGGACCATAAGGAATTAAATGGATCAATTTTCACTTGTTGCAACCATAGCCTTTGTAAAAGAGACGTTTGTACTGCATCTTGCGTCATAGGCTTGTATCTTATCTCATTATTGTAATGTATTGCTTACCTTTGTAAAGGAGACACAGAGACATACGAGAGAAGTGCACACAAATACTTTGAAGAGCGTCATGCTTTATGCCCGAAAACGGAATGAGCGCACGCATCCAGAGTGTAAGTTAGTGGGTTAATTTTAATCCCCATAAATCCCATTATAAATCTCGGTGAGTGGCGTTTCCTTGGTCAGACGTGATTAATTAGCCCTGCATTGGTGAGTTCTGATCCGGTAGACTGTTTGGGGGGGGGGGGGCACTCACGAGTGTGACAAGTGAGGTTGAATTCGTCTCGTGTTTTCGGAGCATCACAATTTCTGATTCGGTCATTGTAGGGAAAAAGATGATCACGTGATTAACCGAGGCAGCCAAGTGTAACACGTATGTCGCATGTATAGCGCTGTGCATCAGAGCTGCCGATTTGCATAGATTCAATGCCATTTTCCAATTCACCGATGATTCCACTGGTTGAGAAAAGATTACACAGTTCAATTCAGTGTATGACTGTAATGCACGAAAATACTCTGACCTGTAATCTTTTCTCAATCAGTGGAAAGGCCGTTAATTAATTAAAATATCCGCAAGTTTTTAAAGTTATCGACGACTCTACACCGGTTGAGAAAAGATAAAAGATGCTAGTATTTTCGTGCATTACAGTCATTCACTGGACTGAACTCTGTAATATTTTCTCAACCGGTGGAATCTTCGGTGAGTTTCAAAATACCATTAAATCTACGCAAATCGGCAGCACTGCTTCATACGTACAGAAAGAGGTAAACTCAGGTTCAAGAGAGGTGACAAGTGGGACATTGCACGCGCGCTGAAATGCACCATGCGATAGTGATTCACCGACCCTTTTCAAAATTGAGGCCGTCGCTGGAAAAAGGAGCCATAAAATGAGACGTGTGCTCGTCTGAATGAATTCTAATGAGATCGGAAGGCTTATTTCTTCGGGAGGGCATACCTGATATTTTGTGGGCCCTCCTTCTGAAGACCGGCCTCAATTTGAAAAGCAAGGTTTCCAACGCAGTTATTAGAGGGACGGTTCGCGAATCTTCTCTCATTTAAAATACATTGAAAAATTGCCCTTCTCCGACCCAACTCTTCAATTAAGAGAAAGAGGGGAAATATCCGATCGAGAATTATTGTCTGTTATTTTTTTTTTTTTTTTTTTTTTTAGCGCTGTCATCCTGTCAACAAGGGCGGATCCAGAAATATGGCAACCATGTATTCTTCCCATTTGAACCAGTGGCGTAGTGTGCGATTTGGAAACGATACAGTTCGTCCATTTAAACCCATGCAAAATATCGAACTATCGGGTGTTCGGTGAACACCTTCGCATTCGACCTTTTACATGGGTTTAAACGGGCACAGTTACAACGCCGCGAAATTACACGCTACGCCACTGATTTGAACGTATGAGAAAGAATCGATTCTCGATGGGGCCATGGCCCCTTGGCTAATCGATTGTTTCTCACGCATTCAAATGGGAAGAATGCACAGTTTCCAGATCCCTGGATCCGCCCATGCCTATCAATTGTCTTCCGGAACAAAACTTGCGCTCAAAAACTGCGGTGCAAAGCAATCCTATACGCAAGACAAACGAAGCCGATTTCAATTATTTGAGTCCGGAGAAAAAAGAAAGAAAAAATTGATTGATCGTCGAGTATTGATCACGCGAGTCTCTGGTTGCGTCACCAGTCTCCATATCAAGAGTGAATAATAGACTATAGCTCATTCATTTGAAAACTTGCGAAATAATCTTGAGCCGTCTCACGGTCCCAGAGAAATTGCAACTGGGACCCAATTGTTGCAGATTTGAAAAATCATGAATCAGATCATTTCTATGACAGAGGAAGGCACAGATTTGTACTCATGCTTACATGTATATGTAATTGAAACACGTATTTTGGAATATTTTTGATTGCAAACAGCTGCGATACGTATAATCTGGCAACGCCGAGTTTTGTCTATTTAAACGAAATAAGTAGATTGAACCCAGTGGCGCGGCGTGCTATTTGGCAACGTTGCAGTTCGTCCATTTAAACTCGTGAAAAAGATCGAACGATAGGGTGTTCGGTGAACACCTTCGCATTCGACCTTTTATACGGGTTTAAGTGGACAAAATACAACGTTGCCAAGTTGCACGCTACGCCACTGGTTAAACCTATAGAGTCGCACAATTCACGCTCTCAAATCGGTAGTTTGAATGGGTTTAAATTCATGAAATTCAGCGTTGCCAGACCGCAACCAATCCCACTGATTGCAAGATGCATAATGTACAATGTTGCCAGATTTGAGGTTAAAGAGCGTATATTTTGCATTGATAATTAGGGGAAATGTGCGGCTTAAAGCCGTACATTTGGCCGCACTGATATATTGTAACTACTCAAAATGTGCTGTTTTTAAAGAAACGTGTCCCTTGTTTTTGTATCATACGAAACCTCTTTAAGATAGTTCTTTGACACTTCACCATGGTCGAAGTTATAACTTTTAGGACTGCTGACTTTTTTTTTTTTTTTTTTAGTTCTGATGCCAGTGCGCTTAACAGTCATTTGTGGAACCATTCGTGCACCAGCAACGGTCCCTGAAAACACACATTGATTAAATAGCACATTTCCCTTGAGTCTACAATTAAAATAAATCTACTTATTAAGAGCGGCGAACTACTGGTGTACTTGGGACCAAATAATGTTGTAGCTTGACTTGTCGGTCCCCCGAAAGACGGCGGATGCTGTGCTTACTTGCAGTGACGGGTACAGAAAAATTTTCTGGGGAGGGGGGGGGGTGGTGCACGCCCATGACATTTGACATGTGAAGTGTCGAAGGAAGCAATTTGGGGCCATTTTCTATTGAAAAAAGGCAACATTTGTGGCTCGCGCCCCGTGCCCCCGCTTGGATCCGCCACTGCGTGCTTAAGTGTAGTTGCGTGGGGCAGTAGCGCACCGAGAGTTTATTCATCTCTCTCTTTTCTCCATTAAGAAACGTATGTTAGACAAGGATGGACAAGGGGATAAAACCCCCTCCTTCTGTCCTTTTCCTGCTCATACATTCAAATGGGAAATGAGAGAGATGGAAGATATCCTGGTTGCGCCAGTGGCGTGGGGTTTTAATTCCCCGCAAGTGCTCACCGATCATCTGCGTGCGGGGCTGTGGAGACGCAATTTTATTATTCTTGTCCCTGACCTGACTCAGCACATCAGAAATCCAAATTCAAACTTCAAATCCAGGTCCGTACCGTTAAATTTCCCGAAAGGATTGAAGCAAGTTTCTGAGACCGCTACTTGAGCGCGCTTGTGTCGGTCTAAGATAGGAAGCCGGCAGTCCTTACTTGCACTTTCTTCCATGACTTCCTTAGCGAATTTTCGCGATCGAATATCATAAACAATACCAACCTAACTACAAGCAAATTTTAGCGATCGAATATCATTCACTGTCGTATGATATATATTCGATGGATTTGCATTTTATTTTGATGATATTCGATTGTTTCGTTGGTCTCACCGGAGACCGTTGAATTCCAACAATTGGAAATTTCGAATTCACCTCCGGAGGTAGATTCGATTTTCGAATTGTTGCAACCGTTGTCAGAAATCTCATCTTCTATCCTTTTTGACTCCTTTCGCCACAATAATTTCGGAAATGACGTACTTTTCGAATAAAGTTTATTGAACAAACCATGCGTAGAAGTCATTTTCCTGTGAGACAAACATAATTTTAGCTTCGAAAACGCTAGTTTTTGTTGTTAAAAATGGTCTTGTCATTCAGAGCTGATTTAGAGGTTATGTTATTGAATATTAATATCGCAGTTTTCATTTTCACGAGAATATCATTCAGAAGTTCATTCTCGACTCTCATTGGCTAGCTTTTTCACCGATCAGCAGCATCAGTTAGCAATCATCAATTCTAGAAGTGAATGATATTCGATCGCTAAAATTTGCTTTACATATTCCAGGGAACTCAATTGTGTTTTTAAATGTGTTTTCGGGGCATCGATGGCATCAATTCGATTTCGAATTCACCTCCGGACTTGAATTCAAAATCGAATTGATGCCATCGATGACTGAAAACACCGAAAAAGTTCGAAAAACACGATCCAGTTTGTCATCCACTGTGGTCATGCGTAGGTTGGCGATGGTTTTGTCGAATATGTTCGTCGCGAAAATTCTCTACCTATAAGACGAATTGGACAAATGGTCTGTGAGGAAAAATATTTCTCTTGCCAGGGGAGCGACGCGACATCCGCAGAAGAAAGAGAACGAAATGAGTCCTCGACGAACCTACACTCTATAGTTCATCGTGCTCCATCGGAAGAAAATAGATTTTTTGGTCGGAGCCGATGATTGATGGGAGTGCAGCTCGAATTTGTTCGATTGCACTGTCTGCCTTCGTCACCGTTCGCTGTCGTTGCTTCTCACCGAACAACACCGGGCCTAGGAACAGAACAAGAACAACACGGACGGCCGAACGACGCACTGTAGTCTTTGAGATCGAAAAAAGTGGACAAAAATCAGTTAAAAAAAAAAAATAATCATCCAAAAGCATCGTTTTCGACCTTTTAAGCTTAAATTAAGGCTTTATGGCGACATTTTTAGGTTTATTTTACTTTATAAAAGTGTTCTCTATGATTGAAGTTGGTCTTAAAAGTTCATAGATGCAGTAGTAGCGGCTCGTGCTATTTGGCAACCATGCAAATTTTCCATTTAATCCTATGCAAAAGTATCGATATCTTGGGGGTGCAATTGCACTTCCTGAAGATCGATTGTTTTACATAGGTTTAAATGGAGAGAAGACGTTGTTGCCAGATTGCACGCGCCGCCACTGCATAAATGATAAATTGGGGAGAAATTCAATTTCTAATTGTTGGCCACTTTTTGACGATAACAGACCATAGTGCGATGGAAACTGTGAACGAGGAAACGTTTGGTTGCCCGCCGTTGCGGTAATTATGGTCCCGCGCGTGGCGCAATGCAAATTGACCTCAGCTGCGTTTTTCTTCCCAGACTCTTCTCTTTTCTTTCCTAAACCTGCAATGCTCGATAATTTGCACCGAAGGAAGAAAAGGTTTTTTTATTTTTTTTTTTTTTTTTTTTTTTTTTTTTTTTTTTTTTTTTTTTTTTTTTTTTTTTTTTTTTTTTTTTACGAAAGAGGTGGAGTACTTAGTATCCGCACCGCACCGGCACTTGGCGCGGTTTCCTCGTTCACATCTTCCCGACGACCTTTTATCACTGCGTTGCCACCCGCGCCCAGGATCATGGGGGGGGGGGGCTCGGAAATTCGACGTTGACGAAGGAAATATTATACGCGGTTGAAAAAAGTAGTTCCTACTATAAAGTCTCTTCAAAAAAAAAAAAAAAAAAAAAAAAAAAAATGTAATCGTGGGCGGCGCGGCGCGGTAGCACGACTGCCGAATTCACGGCTGTCTCATTAGATTACGCGCAAATAATTTCTCCTGAAATTCTGTAAATGTAACCATCAGTGGCGTGCAGTCAGCGGAAGCAGGCGATGAAGCGCCACTTCAGCTAGGTTTTTTCTGTAAAAACGAAAGAGTCAAAGTTAGTTGATTAGAAGTTGGGAAATCTCCGATAATCGGAGATTAAGCGAATTTTATTTACAGTGTTGAGTGAAGATTCAAGGACTTCCCCGGGGGGACACCAAATGCCAAAGATAACAAAACCACTTCTAGCCAATCAGGAGCGTTTGTTTATTGCTGTCTCTCACCGCTGAGTTACTCTTTTCGCCCCCACCTCACGGAACGGATACAAATTCCGAGGTTAGAACAGCATCGATGCCATCCATCGGTACCGAACAAACTGTTCGGGTGAGCTGATAAAATGTAGAACCGTTGGTTCGGGTGAAAATCTTCACCAAACCCTGTAAAATAAATAAAATTCGCTTGTTAATGGAGCTGGCGCCGAACCATCCCATCCGGGTACCTAATCTATCCGTATGCAAAGCAATGTGAAAGACAAAGACAGAGAGGTGTCCGCCAATGGCGGCTCGTGCGATTTGGCAACCATGCAATTTTTCAATTTAAACTTATGTAAAAGAATCGATTCTTCTTGATGCTGGCAGCCTCCGGGAGAATCGATTCTTTTACATGGGTTCAATGAGAGGAGGACACTGTTGCCAAATTTCACGAGCCGCCACTGGTGTCCGCCATCCATTATGATTATACTATTCTGTGATAATGGATCATGGGCGGATTGAGCAATTTGGCAACCATAAAATCATCCCATTTGAACAGATGAGAAACAATCGATTCTTGAGGGGGCCATGGCCCTGTTACTAATCGATTGTTTTTCATACACTCAAATGGGAATAATACGCAGTTGCCAGATTGCTGGATCCGCCCTTGTAATGGATGTTCAGGAACTTCTAGCATCTATTTTCTTGAAAAATGCTCCTATCTTTTTAGACTGATTCAGAAGAAACTGACGTCTGTTACGAATTTCACTTATTTTTGCCTCCTAACTTTCTTTCCCTTTTGGGGAAGGGGGGGGAGTATATTTTTTGAAAAGAGTTCATTATATTTATTGAACTTTCGAGGAGCGAAAGAGGAAAGTCCAACGTTTTACTATCATACCCATGTAGCATTTTTCAATCTAAATGTTGCAATTTATGGTAACAAAGTTGCGATAAAGTGGCAGTTTTTTTTAACAACATGTGGACAATTCACCACCCTCAAGTTGCAATAAAGTTGCAACTTTTAACACATAGACACATATGCATAGTTGGAAATGACACATAGACAAAAAGTACCTAAAGCAGAAAAACAAAGTCAGCTCCGAAAACTTTCTATTTGTTTTCCATTTTGTTCCAACTTTGACGCCATATATTTGCAACTTGGTCAGATGATAAAATTGCCAAATTTGACGACTATATATTTTGCGATAAATTGCAATCCACGCTACATAGGTACTCGCTGTTTTTGATTATTATTAATTTGCATTGGTGGGTAAACATTTTATAATACTTTGAAAGTTGGAAAATGTCTCATTTTGCGGCTGACTTTTTGAAATAATGGCTTTCCAGAAGAATCCATGGATCCATTTACAAACCTGGCAACTGAGCTGGGTCATCAACGTGGTCTTTCGAGCTCGCACCGCGTCCTAAAGCGACCGTCTGTTTTTTCGTCTTCCGCTAGACAGCGCCACCACCGCACAGTTGGACGAAACGTGGATGTTATCGGACGTACAAGTTTTTGTTTTTAGCTTTAAAAACGTTAGTATAAAATAAAAACATTGATATTTTCTTGCAAAAACAAATATGCAACCTGGCTCATTTTTAGCTGTAAAAATATAATCAAACTAATTTTACAATAATCTTGCCATTAAGCACAGTGGGGCGGTTCAGTTAATTTGGCAACCATGTTTTTTTCCCATTTGACTCTATGCAAAAGTATAGATTTTTCAGGGATTCAATGAAATGAATCCCTTCAACCCTTTAAGGGCCAGGTTAGTTCAAAAGAACGCTTCTCTTCCGTTTGCATATAGGGAAGGTAGTTAACTGTTCGTACTTGGGGGAGTTGGATTTGCCTAGACGGGGAATTGAAGGCGCCCGAAGAAACTTTATCTTGTAAAAGTTATTATCAATAGTCGCGTTTATCCAGAACGAGGACTGAAATAATGTGAAATAGACTATATAGAGAAGGAGAAACGAGTATATTCGGGCTTGGCCTATAAGGGGTTAAAATCGATATTATTTTACGTAGGTACTTTTATTAAAATATAGAGAATCTGTTGCTGCCAAATTGCGCGAGTCGCCACTGGTTCATTGTACATGTCGCAGGCGATTAGGATGCTCAGGCATTTTACAAAGTGGCTTGTAAATAGTGCTTATAGGCAATAAGCATGCCGCTGTTTTCATGGTCAAAACGAAATAGACCTGTTTAGTGATGACAAATCACGACCAAAATTGGTTCCAAACAAATGCTCTATCTCTCTCACTCTCGTGGTTACCCATAAGAAATCAGATCCAAATTTTCGAACGCAAATTTATGCTAGTTCACCACCAGTTTTCTCAAATTTTATTGCACCATTAGATTCTACGTAGCTTAAAGGAGCTTTTTACTGAGACACAATTCCTAAAAGATCACAAACGAATGTCACCGCAGTTATACCGAAAGATGTTCTATGTTTTGTCCTTGTCTTACTCACGGTCTCTTATGTGAGTATCACCGCCATGACACTCAACCATCCTAACCTCTCTTCGTATTGAAGCAGGTTCGAGGTATAACACATGGTGTGATGGTGCCGATGAGCCTATATCCTAGAATTGTGTGCCCCATAAGAAAGTGTGAGTGGGACAAGGACAAAACATGTGACTTTCTTCGATATTTCCGTCATTCTACATTAATGCGCGATGTTTCAAAAATATTGTTGTAGCGTGCTCAAACTTTAAGGCAGCGGTTCCCAAACTGTGGTCCGCGGACCCCCGAGGGTCCGGAGTCGGAACTTCCGAGTCGGAAGTGCGAAAAAAAAAAGTAGATCCGATCGGCGCGAAAAAATAGGAAGAGGAATTAGGCATCGGGGTAAATAAAAATAAATGAACGTATTAAGACAAAAAGGTTGCAAAAAGATTATGAGTAGGTTGCCCAAAAAGCACGTGCATTTTTTACTAGCCTTCACGTCATCGTACTTATGTGAACGGACATTCTCAACCCTTCTTCTAACACAAAATAAGTGCAGAAGCAAACTGCAAAACATATAAGGGGAATGGGTCTGTTGCATACTTCGACTACAGCGTTTTTAAGTATCAATTCGTTCGTAAAAAGCCGAGAAAATAACAGTGGCAGCATCAGAAAACACTAAAATTCAGTATTAAACTCACAAATTGCGAAAAATACTAGACACTATTCACCCCTGTATCTTTCCACCACGTGCACGATATTTCGCGAAAGTAGCGCGGCACATTCAAATAACCACGGCCAACTGTCATCACGCAGCTGACTTCATAAACAAATAAACAGTAAGCACTGACGGTGTCTGTTCGAATTTCTTACGTTTCAATATCCTCAATTCCTCACAAAAGGTTGCGCAAGGTACGAAAACCTATATTTGTGTCGAAATCTTGTCAAAATGAAACAGCAATACAGGAGTTCCAAGTATGATTCCAACTTCAATCATCATCCTTGGAACTCCTGTGAGTTATTGTTTCATTTTGATATAGGTTTTCGACACAAATATCGGGTTTCGTATCTTGCACAACCTTTTATGAGGAATTGAGGGTATTGAAACGTAAGAAATTCGAACAGACACCGTCAGTGTTTACTGTTTATTTGATTATGAAGTCAGCTGCGTGATGACAGTCGGCCGTGGTTATTTGAATGTGCCGCGCTACTTTCGCGGAATATCGTGCACGTGGTGGAAAGATACAGGGGTATTCACCCCTATTCACTATTCAGTGTCTAGTGTTTTTCACAATTTGTGAGTTTAATACTGAATTTTAGTGTTTTCTGATGCTGCCACTGTTATTTTCTCGGCTTTTTACGTATGAATTGATACTTTAAAACGTTGTAGCCGAAGTGTGCAACAGACCCATTGCGACTCCAAGTTACTTTACCCTCATTAGTGGTGAGTTACCCTCTTTTTAGCAATCTATGTATGATTTCATGTCACATGTATGTAAAAAGCAAAAAAAAAAGGTAGTCAATTTTAGGGGGCCGCGAGCCGCCCGACCGGGTATCAAGGGGTCCGCGAGCTCAAAAGCTTGGGAACCACTGCTTTAAGGTACGTGGAATCCAATGGTATAATAAAATCCGAGAGAACTTGTTGTTCACTAGCACAAATTTGTATTTGAAAATTTGGATTGTGTTTCTTACGGGAAAACCCGCGAGAGCGAGTGAGATGGGGCATTTGTTTGGAACCAATTTTTTTCGTGACGTCACACTAAACAGGTCTATCTGACTCGTGTTGCTGTTTTTGTATTATAAAATTATTGTATCTACATTTTCTTAATCTCATTCAAACGCTTAAAAGTTGCTAAATCGAGTGGTTTTACTTAGCTTGAATTTATTCTTGAAATTATGTTCAGGAAATTCTGTATTTCGATCCTCATGTGCTCCATGCTCGAAGTGTCCGTGTCCCGCACGGCTGTACTATGCCGTCACTGACTGGTGCGATGTTGGGAGCACCTTCTTCTCTTCCAATGGCTTTCTCTGATAGCTGCAGTTCTCTATCTTTTTTCTTTCTTCAGTTCGTCTTTTCCTGTTATTTCGTCCCGTCTCATTCCGTTTCGTTTGGTTCAGTTCGGCTCGGTTCGGTTTGCTTTAGTCGGAATTGGTAGCTTTTTGGCCAAATTCGTTTCACGAGACCAGACCGCATGCGATCATGGTTTGCCTCTGTGGAGTGTGGTCGACAACAGTCGCGTCTCGTCTATTCGTCTTACAGGCAGTGAAAGTGTCCCCGCTATAAAACTTGGGAGACAAATCGATTTTGTTTCACTAAACATTCGTGCGGTGTTCACATGGATGAGGATTTGACAATGCCAACATGAAACTGGTGAGTCGCGGTTATTCATCGTTCGCAGCTAGTGCAATGTTTTTTTCTTCTCCTTCTTCCAACATCCACTGATTCTCACCACGATTTTTTGTATTAAATTTTCTATAAACCGCGTACAAATTGCTGTAACATTGAAATAAAAATCTGAAGGTGTCGAGAATTTATCCAACTTTTTTCTTTTAAATTTTTAATTTTTTGTTTTTGTTTTGTTTTTTGATTTTTGTTTTTGTTTTGTTTTTTGGTTTTTGTTTTGTTTTTTTTTTTTGTCACCGATTCCGTTCTTCTATTGAGAAAAAATCGAATCGAATTTTGTTTGTGACGAACGTAGGGAGGAAGGACACTGTTATCACCCTATAGGATCTCGGGGTTTTAAAAACCATCACCCAATGTGATATCGGGGTTTTCAAAACCATACTTACGTACTTACACGTACGTTACCAAAAACCATCCTAAAATATCGATCCCAATCGCTGTTCCAATATTTGCAAAAGTTTTTATTTTTTATTTTTATTTTCTTTTTTTTTCCTTTTTGGGTGCTGTTACAAAGCAAAGCACCTTATGCTATCATCGCTGTCCATACGTACGTAAGTACACGTATGTATGTGACGCTCGACGCTCTCAGTTTGTACACGCGAAAAGTGGTAGTATATAATAATCGATTTTCACGAAACTTTGCAGAAACGTTTGTCACTGCCTCAAGATGAACTGCTAAAAATTTGGAAGAATTTGGATGAGAAACTTCAAAGTTATTGAGGTTTCAGTTTCACGCCTCATCGGTAATTCTCGTGCTCAGTCCGAGTCGTCAGTCGGTCGCGTCGAGCCGTGCCGCGCCGAGCCGAGCCGAGCCGAGCCGAGCCGTGTATATGTGTTTCCTCCTTTAATGGGGCTCTTGCAAACTTTTGCTGTGAGCAAACGAATAGTCCATTCTGATGTAAAAACCAGCGAAAATCACGAAAATCACACTGAGATAGTCTAAAATTTAGTATTAAACCCACATGATTACTTTAATGACAAGATTTTAATGGCGGTTCGACGCAGGTATCATGAGAGATCCCTGTCTATTATGTCACTTTCTCTGTACAGAAACACAGAGATACGTCTCAATTTAGATATAGGAATCTCCCATGATACGTGCGTCTCTCCACCATTAAGCCCGATTATGAGAGTGAATTTTGTGATTTTTTAGTGTACTCATCGTCATTTTTACGGCTTTTTATGCAAGAATCAACTCTTCAATTCCATACAGCAAAAGTTTGCAAGAGCCCCATTAACCTGGTGAAACAACTGAGGAAAAATAAACTTCAAAAAAAGATTCATGGCTCAAAAATTTTGTCGTTCCGACATCTTTTTAATGTATTCCAGTGTCATAATGGCATATATTCGACAGTTTGGTTTCAGGGATCATTTTTATTTTCAAATCCCTCATTTTAAAGCGAGAAGTAATGCCAAGTTCTTGGTCGAAAAACAATTAAAAAAAGAAAAAAAATGAAAACAATGATTATAATGCAAGTCAAAAGTTAAAATGATCAGAGTTAATCATTTGGCGTTGCTCTTTTCGGAGAGCGGCTTCTATCTTTCTCACCGTGCGTTGAAGTCTTCAACAAAACCCATATCTGTCGTTCGGTTGTCTCACTATGTTTGTTGTTCGGGCCTCTTCTAACTTGAGTGGAGTGCAGTGCTCCTCGTTTGGAGTATTGTTTATTATTATTATCCCCCCCCCCCCCCCCGATTGAAAATGGTGATGTGAGGGCATCAAAATATCTCGGAAGTTTTTAATTCGTTGTTGGTCTCGTTCCCATTTTAATTCTTTATTTGTACCATGATGTTTTTGGCCATTTAGTTTGTAATTGTTTTAATATTGTAAAAAATTGGTGCCTGGTACTGTAGCAAATTTTAGGGGTGTCGGCTACTGGGGTGTTTACCTTAGCCCTTCACTGCATGCCTTCTTCTTTCAATCAAATATGGATTTTTTTTTTTTTTTCAATTCACAAGGTGATCGAATACATAGGAAAAATAGTGAACAAAATAATTGGACGGTTTTTCCGTCAAAATTATTATTTTTTTGCTTTACACCCGTTTCTTACACATGTTATAATACCATAGTAAATGGCGGGAAAAAAAGAAAACAATTTTTTTTTTTCAAATTTTAAAAAAAAAAAAAAATAACTTTACTTGGATTTTTCAAAACGCAAATGCCGAAAGCTTAGTAAAAATAATGAAACTGGGGTTGATTTTGGATTTGGGGGCAAGTTTCCCCCCAGCTTGATTTACAATTTTAAATGCATTATAATGAGGGCTGGTAGTATTTCGGAAAATGTTTGAGCCCGTTTTATGTTTTCTCATGACACTGGTGATACAATTTGAAATAAGTCGAAATATGCATTGCAATATCTGATATAGGGCTTTTTACATCATGTGACTCCAGAGTCACACTATTCAGTGAAAGGCTAAAAGTTCCAGTGACCAGTAGAGGAGCCCTTCATTTATTCAGGCTACCAGTCTTATCTAATGATGTCGAAGGTTGGCCCTTTGCTAATATAATGAAACAAAAAGAAGGGAAAACTCATAACCTGCGGCCTTTTTTTCGAGTGGCGAGTCAATCCTTTTATACCTGGTGTACGTTTCAATGTACATCTGAGTAATATAGAATCTAATGGAGAAAATGAAAATATGATTTGCGTATCGTTTTATATGAGAAAATTATGTCCAAATTCCAAAATGTCTAGATCAGCTATGACGGCAAAGAATCCGTTCGTTCCTAAACGAAAAATATTTTAACCCCGTAAGGGTCAAGCCCGAGTATACTCGTTTTTCTCCTCAAATGTATTTCACGTTGTTTCAGTGTTTATTCCAGCTAAACGCGACTATCGATGAAAACACTTCCAGGATAAGGTCTCTTCGGGCGCCTTCAGTTCATCGTATAGGCAATTCCAACTCCCCCGAGCACGAACAGTTAACTACCTTCCCTTTATAAACGGAACGGAAGAGAGGCTTTTCTTTTGAACTAATCTGGCCCTTAAAGGGTTAAGGTTTGAATGAGTTGATGTGGATCGATCAATAGCCTCTTACAAGATTAACAAACTGCTCTATTATTCGTTAAAAAGAAAACAAAAGAGAAGGAAAAGAAGTGAAAAACACAATTAAGTAATCGGGAAGAAAATAATCGACAGAGGAAGAAAAAGAAGAAGCTGAGGAAATAGACGGGATTCGACTCGAAGTCGTGTCGAAAGGAGAAAACGAAATGAATTGAGGGAGATGTAGGAAGGGAACTGAAAAGCAGTCCGCAATTATTACGGGTCTCCTCTGACAATGAGTTCGAATCTCTGGCTCTGGAGTAGTGCCGGAAACCGTAAAAGAATCACTGCGTTTTAAATGGGGCTGTTGCGCACTCTTTTCCTTCAAAGTGATTTAGTAGTCGATTCTGGTGTAAAAACCTCCCAAAATAACGATGGCAGCACTAGAAACTTCCGAAATCCACTCCTAAACTCAATAAACGCTTTTATTTGCGCGAGCGTAATGGTGGCTTAGGGTAGTAATAATGGGAGATTCCCATGTAACATTACTGTAACTCCATCAAGAAGTGACCAATTAAAATGCGACTTTTATTTGACTCCGGTGTCACTAGATGTCACGGTACCATTCATTGGATGTGGATCACTACTCTGATGACTAATTACTCAGTGAATCATCCTTGTCAGCATAGAGAGAGTGACGAAATTAAGATATAGGAATCTCTCATTATTACTGCCCTCCTGGGGCGTCATTTCGGGTTCGGCTGGGGGGGGGCAAAAAAATGTGATCCCCCCCTTTTTTTTTTGCTCATCAATATTATTTTAGACATTCTATAGTCCTTCATATCCTATATTTACGGCCCTAAATTCCAACAAAACTCGTTTATGACCACCAAATTTTAGTTCAAAACTTTTTTCTTCTAAAAAAAAAAAGAGGGGTCATCACTTTTTCACTTTTGGCCGACCCTGGGGGGGGAGGAGTTGCCCCCCTGCCCTCCCTCAAATGACGCTACTGCTGCCCTCAGCCACCATTACGCTCGCGCAAATAAAAGCGTTTATTGAGCTAAGGAGTGAATTTCGGAAGTTTTTAGTGCTGCCATCGTTATTTCTCGAGGTTTTTACGCCAGAATCGACTATTACATCGCTTTCGGCAAAAATGTGCAACAGCTCCATTGGTGCCCTGCCAGCTGCTGTGCCGCGTCATTCCGTACCCCTATACTATGACTTTTATAGTAATCTCAAACCAAGGTTATAGATTAAAGAGGTATGCTCATCTGACTTCGCGCCACAAAGTCAGTAGCGCGCAGTTCAAAATCCAGATCCAAGATGGCCGGAAAAAGCAGAAAACATTGTATACTCTTTCCCGAAAACATCGGACTATTTTCTGCTTTTGTGGAGACGGAGCCCAATGTTTTCTGGAAAGAGTATACAATGTTTTCTGCTTTTTCCGGCCATCTTGGATCTGGATTTTGAACTGCGCGCTACTGACTTTGTGGCGCGAAGTCAGATGAGCATACCTCTTTAATCTATAACCTTGATCTCAAACTTGAAATTTTCTTAGTTAAACGTTTTTTGTTTGTTTTTTTCATCTGTTTTCAGTTATTTACCAACGTTTTTCTGAGTCTATTGGTTGCCTCGATCCAGGCCAGACCGCGGTACATAGCAATTCCTCTGGAGGATGTGCAACTGGTGCAGATGCCCGCTGCTGGTCTCTCTCATCGGTTCAAAGATTTCCCAACGCTGACAAGACTACCGCGACGAGCCGTGGCCAACCCCGATCCCGCCCCCGCCCCGGCTCCCGACCGTGAAAAGCAGGAAATGAACGAATCGACGAGGAGACGTGAAAGGCAGGCCCATGGACTGGGTCGCAGTCGACACAACAATTACGTAGATTTCGGCGCTCACACCGGTCACCACGGCTCCTTTGGATGGTACGCCGATTTCCCGGCGCACAAAGCAAAATAGATGAACAGGTTTGTCGACTTGATCTCGTAAGTATATGTATACTAGCCGTTCCATGCACCCTACGGGCGCCCTCCACGGCCAGCATTCTAGGGTTACGGGCTAGTTGGTAGTCGGTAAAAAATGATAAAATGAAACGGAGTATTGGTGCTGAGAACTAAAGAGATGAAAATGTAAGAATTTGAGCGCAAAGCGCTTGCACTTTCTTGTATTAAATAAATAAATAAAAAAAAAAAAATTGCCGGGTAATGCGTAAAAAGAACTAATAAGACGCGGAGGATACCAAAATAAAAGCGTTGAAAATCGAAGAGGAAGTATAAAAGAGAAGCGAGTGCTTAAAGGTTACATATAACGGTGACAATCCACGGAAAAAATAAATGCACAATGCGCTAAGAATGTTTTCTTTAAAAAAAGAGAAAAAAAAATTAAATCAAGAGCATACTGCAAAATATTAGGAACGTTATTCAACGATCCCGAGTGATTTAAGTCGAAATGATAAAAATTTAAAGAATAAAATGAAAAGAGAGGAAAGAAGAAGAAAGGCAAACGAATGGTTAATACGAAAAATGGGAGTGCGTTAGTCGAGAGAGATGAGCGTCCGTAAGGAGTGAGAGAGAAGGTAGCGGGTACGGGCGAGCGACAGAAAAATTTTCGAGAAAGAACGAAGTAATCAGTGCGCAAGTGATGAGCGACGAACGAACCACCCCCCTTCACCGCTCTCGCTGCACTGACTCGTCAACTGATAAGGTGAGACTCTGCCGAGCGTAGAGTGGAGGGGAGGGGCAGATCAGAGAATCCAGCTCAGGCGATGGCGCGGAGCATCTCGTCACCTCGCTGTCCGTGCGTCGCGCAAAACTGAGTTTTCACTCTTATTTTAAAATTCAATTTGCGGCGCTCACAGACAACTTTTTAGAAAACTAATTCGACAGATTTTTTCTAAATACCCTAAGGAATCATCGTGTCAAATTTGAGGGAAATCGCTTCGGCCAATTTTCGGGAAATAGAAAAAACATTTTGGAGGGACGTCAGCTTTATATATATAATGGAATCACCTTAAGATGATTCCAGGGTCGATTAGTTCCAACTTCGGACACAACGTCGCGCTGTTCAAAAAGTCAACAGTTTTCGGCTAAAATTGACGAATTCACGCTAAAAACACAAATTTCAGGAACGTCAGCACCTGCGAGCATACTTCAGGAAGATACCCTGAAAGTTTCAGGCTGAAACACTCAAATATAAAGCCGGAAATTATGAAAAACGAAACTTCCCGTAAGCCGCAATGAGTGCGAGTGAGGCAGATAGACGTATCATCACTCGCGCTCACTCTCACTCACTAAGCTTATGGCGAAACGAATTTCATAATTTACGGCTTTAATTTTAAACCAATTTGGCTCATTTTGGGCTCGAAAAATCCATAAAAAATTTTTGCAGGTGCTGACGTTATTGGATTTTGCGTTTTATCTATGGTATCAGTTTAAAACGCCAAAAACACGACTTTTCCAAAAAGCGACTAGTGGCGCTATCCATCGGATTGAAATCTGGAAATGTTTCGCCTGGAATCACCTTAACCCTTTAAGGGCCAAGCCCGAGTTTACTCGTTTTTCTCCTCCAGTGCCTCCAGTCTATTTCACATCATTTTAGTCTTCATTCCAAATAAACGCAATTATAGATAAAAACACTACAATAGATGAGGTCTCGTCGGGCGCCTTCACTTTGTCGGATAGGCAATTCCAACTCCACCGAGTACGAACAGTTACCTATACCTTCCCTCCAAAAACGGAAGATTGGTGTTCTCTTGAATTAACCTGGTTTTTAAAGGGTTAACGACATAGTGTGTCCTGCTGTTAAGAACGTAAAAGCAGGTTTTCTCATCATAAGATACCTCTTTTCTTTCTCACCCCTCTCGCGGAGTTATCCATGTATTTTGACCCGCTGATTTCAAATTCGGCCTTAAGGGGTGTCTCCACCTGCGAATTTAAAAGCGCGAATAAACTGATTGAGCCAATGAGCTGCCTTGAAGTCGATAGTTCGAGTTCGATGTATCGACAACAAAGAAGCTCATTGGCTCAATCAGTTTATTCGCGCTTTTACATTCGCAGGTGGAGACACCCCTTTAAGGCCCTATTCCACCTGAGACTTTTGTCGCCGGATCTAGCGTCAAGAAGCTGAAAACTCCCTTCCACCTAGGCAACTTGACGCGCGTCACCGATGCAAACGGTGTCTCTCACCACTCATTTGTTTACCGAAATCGTCGGTCATTTTTCACGCAATAACATAATAACAAGAAAATAATAATAACAAAGTAATAATAATAATAACAAGAACTGCGGTTGATGGTTGTCTTGGTTGTTTTCAGCCGAATTAAAGATGACACAGGGATATTGATGAAACTCGGGAGCTCAACGTTGCACTAGAAGCCAAAAAAGTAGGATTCGATCCTACTTCTAGCGACTTGACGCTAGATCCCGGATCTTCGCTCCTCCACCTGTGCTAGATCCGGCGACTAAAGTCTCAGGTGGAATAGGGCCTTTAGTTTTTACTCAAAACTCATACTTTTTCCAGAATTTCGAATTTTTTGCTAAGAAGACGTAATTTCGAAGTTACGTAAAATCTAGGCCAGTTTAATGAAAACTTATAGCATTTTTGAAATCAGCGTCTCAAAATACATAAGATGGCTATGATGAAGTGAAATTGAAGGCGCAGAATTATTCTAAAACATGCACTAAAAATGAGTCAAATTAACACTGATGGACGGTGAATGCCGTGAATGTCGCGGACACATTATGTCGAGAATCTGAACCTAACCTACAAGAGATAGCGAAATAGTGGCAACAGCGCAGAGGCAAATGGCCATCCGCTATTTGCAATTTAGCCTCTTGGGAGCTCCATTGATCCGCTTCTTCTTCTTCATTTTGAGAGTCTTGCCGCAACTCTCATAGTATATAGGGACTCTAATCTAACCTGCATCTACAATCTACAAATGCGTGCAAAATTCGTTTTATTCACTTACAAGTTGTCTTATTTCTTGAAACCTTCTGTCATTTTTTTCAGGAATATGACCAGCCTCAAAAATTCGCACCATCGCTCCCGCTCGTCCTCAAAATCCTCCCCGAAATCGTCTCCCAAATAGACCGGCGGACTTCTTTCTCGTCCCTGAGTGGAATGTAAATACAACGTAAATAGCGCACTTACACTCGCATGACTAAGCTCATACAGCAAAGCTGTGATAATAATTAGGATTGCTTTTACATCAGGAAAAAGCATTCAACTTTAATACTCAAATTAGCCACGTAGAAATAAAAAATTAAAAAATAAAATTTTATCTCTGTCTCTCAATAAAGTTATATTTTTTTGTAATAATCCTCATGCGGTATTTTGTGTCGTTATTGCTGTTGATAACTGTTTTATTCCTGCGACTATTTTGATTTGACTTATTTTTTATGCATCGAGGCGGGGCCGCTAGTACTTTATAATGCACTCAGCCAGGGGCGGATCCAGGAAAGTCTCAAAGGGGGGGGCCATTTTTGTAACGTGAGTGGGGGGTACGGGGGACACCCCCAGCCAATGGGGTTGGGAGTACCCCCCCCCAATTTTTTTTAAAAATTTAAGCTTCTCTACAGTCGATTTGAGACATCTTTTAACCGTTTACTCCTCATTTTTATACTACCTCATTTCAATTTTTGTTCGTAAAAGGGGAAGATCCCGCTCCTGCTATTGTTTCCCTATTCCCAAACAAGATAATAATTAGAAAGTTACATGAACACCTTTAGGTTCCCTTTTTCTTTTGCTTTTCCCCCTATTTCTCTTCCTCTCACTGGGTTTTTTTTTTTTTTTTTTTTTGGGTGGGGGAGGGGGTCCAGGGGGGGCGCACAGTGTTTCCTCGGTGGAAAAAAACCCCTTTTTAACGACCTCTTCAAAACTACCCAAAACTTCACAAAATCCATTCCTGAGGGTCCAAACTAATAGACTTGCACGATTTTTTTTTTACAATTTTAAGCGTGCCCATGGAACATGGCACGCTTATTCCGATCGTTTCGCTGCTAACAATATAATACAATGTATACAATGTTATAAGGCAGCCTATGCTTTCCACGTGTATTCCTATGCTGAGTGGCCTAAAGTTGAAAATTTGCTGTTTTTGAATTTTGTTTTTTTTTCCTGTCGTATCTGTTGCGTGTTGAGGATTGCAATGGTACAATTTTGAAATCGTACCTTCTAAAGTTTGCAGCAAAAATAGTAGGATTCATTTTAATGCTGTAGTTTTTTTATAATTCCAATTAAACGACGGACTCACCACTTTTGAGGGGTAAGTGGAGTGCGGTGAGGGCGGTCTCTCCACTTTGGGGGGGGGGGGGGTTAGTGGAGAGCGGTGAGGTAATATTTTGCGTTCTATGTTGCCAACTTTGTTGTAATTTTACTTTGCAAAATAAATAAAATAATTTTAATTTTATAAAAATAATTTTAATTTTTTTTTCTAATTTTATAAATTCAATATTTGTTATTTTGTTTCGGTTATTGAATAAGTAATTGTTTTTAGAGTACATTCGGGGTTTTTTCGTACGGGCGGCCGATAACGTGTCGTTGTGATATGTTTGTTATTAATTTATTATTGTTTTGGAGCCGGTGATTATTTGGCTGCATTGGCTGCACTGCGGCTCTCTGTCGAGTCCTTCTTCGTGCTGTTCACTTCCTCATGCCAAAGAGGTTTATGCCGCTGACGTTTGCCTCTTGTCGCTGTTTTTTCGGTCTCTTCGTCCCAGGATAATTTGTCAAGTAAGTTGGTTTATGATTACTCTGTAATCTTTTATGTATTTCAAGTTGAATTAATGGATTTTTATTCTTGTATGTTTTATTGAGTGCTTGTTGGAGCTGAGGTTATATGTTTTTCGGAAAGCTGTGGCCTCTTTTAATCCAATCTTTTTTGTGAGTAACTTTTTGTATGTGTAGCAGCTAACTTTGATCGTTTGGTCGTCAACATCGTGAATTAGCCTGCCGGCAAGGTATATGGAAGTATAGGTATGGACCGACTATTATCGCGGCCTTTTAGAACATCGGTGACGTAGTCGTCACCTAGCCGTCACCTACTGAGATAGGTTCCGCCTCCTGTCCATTCCTGTTCTTCCATATACCTTGGCCTGCATGCACCGGTGAAGTATTGTAGAATGCTGGTCGTTTTGAGGGCGGGGAAAGTGAATATGAGGAGTGGGAAAAAAATCGTAAGTCGCGCCTGGCTCCGCCGCATCGATGATTGCAGTTTGTGCTAAGATTTTCAGAAATACATTGATTTAAATGGGAAAGTGACTTTTATTAAAATTTATTTAAAAATACTAAAAAAAATGTTTTTCCGAAAAACTTGGTACCATTTGAAATTAAACCATTAAATACCATTAAATTTTGTTGAGCGCCTTCATTTCTAAAATCGAGCTGAAACACATACACAGCCCCACGGTTTGTTTACGTTTCGGCGTGCGTGACACGTGCGGGCGGGGTGGGGGTCGTGGGCCAGCCGACTGGCCCCACCCCTCTCGCCCGCCGATACGTAAACAAACCGTGGGCCAGTGTATGTGTTTTAGCAATGAAGGCGCTCAGCTAGATTTTCGCTAGTGCCATATCTCGAGTATAAGTAATATTTGGTCGCGGTGCACTAATGTGACCTACGGGTTGTGGTTCCAAGGACTATTGTCCCTCTACGCAGCTCTAGGTTTCCCGTTTTAAGGGGTGTCTTCACCTGCGAATTCAAAAGCGCAAAAAAACTGATTCAGCCAATGAGCTTCATCGATTCATCGGACTCGGCCTATCGACTTCAAGGCACCTCATTGGCTTTTGTTATTCGCGCTTTTAAATTCGCAGGTGGAGACACCCCTTTAGTATGATCTTTTTGTTTGGTCTAGATAGTTTTGGAAGTCTTTGGTTGAAAGTTGGAGAGGTTAGAATTTCATTTATTTTGCTAGTCGGCTCGTCTCAATTGCTTGTATATTAGCAGCCAACAAGTGATTTTATTTGTTTGATTTTCATAATAATTTTGATTAGTAATTTAGTCTCCATTAGGAAAATGTGGTTTTCCTTTGCATAAGGTTTGTGCAACCGTGATATGCGTTTGCTTGGGTTAGAATATTATTCGGACCATTTTGTTGCTAACAATCCAGTTTTTTGTGGCCGGCTTTGCTTTGTGTTTGAAAAGTACGAGTTCTGATTGTAATGATTCTCTTTGAAACAAGACCTTTCGATTGATGTGCCTCATGTTACCCCCTTCACTTCGCATTTTTTTTCTTTTTTGACGAAACATGAATTTTTCAATTCATCTAGTCACTCTAATAGTGGGAAAAATAGTAAAAGAAATCATTGTTATTTCTTGATCTATATGCTCAAAAACGTAATTTTCCGCCATTTTTTCCACATGCTGTGACGCATACAAGAAGACGAGATTTTTACATTCTTTTTCAATTAAATGTTGCTTTTTTTGGTATAAAAGAAGAAAAAAAAAAAAAAAAAAAAAAAAAAAATGTTGAAAGGAATTTTAAAATGATTACCGAAAGTTAATTGACAGTCATTATAATGAAAAGTCGTTTTTTGATTCAAGTGACAATTTTGCCAATACAATACTGATTTTGACAATACTGATTTTTCATGATTTGATGTGAGATCTCATACGTAGCGCTCTCTGTTTTCGGGACTGCGAACTTTTTTTCAATCCTTTCATATGCGTGCCGTAAGTGACCCAACGCGCAGCAACGTCAAGTTAAGATTATACTGGTTGTTAGTGGGTAATAAAGTAATTGTTCCACAGGAGGAACGCTGCGCGATGAAGGGTTAAGTGAAAAAATAAGGTGTTTTTCGCCAATCAAAATTTTGGGGCTTAAATAGCAAGAACCATGGAATCGAGCCAATTCTGCCATTTAAGCCCCAAAATTTTAATTTGGCAAAAACACCTTATTTTTTCAATTAAAGGTTCCATGTGGCAGTGTGGCACATCAATCGAAAGGTCTTGATCTGTTCTTTCAGAATCTGTCAATATTTTTGAGAATTTCACAACAGGGTGGTCACAAGGGCCTATTCAAAATATTTCCAAATTTTTCCTATAGCTCAAATATTGGGGGTTTTTGGAAAGAGTTTTTGGGAGAAAAAATGTCGGCAGTCGCCTCTACTTGAAGAATCTGAACTAATTTTTAAATCATTATTGGAGACTTTTATTAGAAAACTTGAAAAATGTGTTTGAACCCCCCCCCCCCCCAATGGGCCCCAAGGGGCTATCAGGGGCTTTTGAAAATATCGAAATTGAACAATTTGGGGTTGTTTCCCTATCTGACTTATATGTTTCAAATCATTTGGTCCAGTAGATTTCGAGAAAAATGCCTGATCCGGGTGGTCTGGTACACCCTGTATGATCGCTGACTCTCTGCGTTTTTGTAGGGTTGAGACTGCCATTTTATCTTAGTGACGATAGAAAAGCTCGCATTATCAGTTTTTAGTTTTTGTTTTTTTTTTTTGGATTTTTTTGGTTTTATCGAATGATAGGCCTGGCCCGGCCCTAAAAAATCGAATGAATGATCGGCCCGGTCCGGCGTTAAATAATCGAATGATCGGCCCGGCCCTAAAAAATCGAATGACCGGCCCGCAGCCCAAATTTACCAAGTACAAATACATGCCCGGCCTCACTTTTATCTTTTTCTCTCGTTTTTTCCTGCTTGTTTCTTCCTCTCTCTCTCTTCTTTTTTCCTTTTTTCTTCCCTTCTTCCTTTTTTTCTTCCTTTCTTCCTTCCTTTCTTCCTTTTTTTCTCTTTTTTTCTTCTTTTTTTCCCTCTCACGATCCAACCGGCCCTAAAGGGCCGCGGCCCACCGGGAAATTTCCCGGTGTCCCGGTGGGCCAGTCCGCCTCTGGTTTTCCCCCTTTGCCTTGAGCTTTAAATTTGTCGAATGTTTATGCCTATATAATGACAACATGTATTTACGCTTTGAGTTAGAGGGTAGTGGTACTGTAAAACCAAAATAAGGACCAAGTAAGAGAATTAAGACGGCAGGCCAACTTAACTTGCTAAACTTGCTTAACTTAACTTGTTTTATATTTGTAGCACCCTTTCACAGCATTACTGTGAAGTTTTAGTATGGTCCCATTTGCAGTTACTTTTTCAGAGTCAGTCCTATTAGGAACTAGTAGGGTGTTCATTATTTTTAACATTTTTCATAAAATATAATTTGAAGTGATTGAGTCTTTCAAATGATTGAATCAAGCAAAGCATACAGTGGAAGATGTATGTGAATGTCGAAAAATGTTGTCGAAAAATAAAATCTTTCTCATGCCACTGAGAAAATTCTTTAAATTATTTCAAAATCTTCTTTTGTACGTACCTTGAGGTAAGAGTATTCTGAAAACATTAGTTAGTTGCATGTTGGTTTTCACACTGAAGTAGGGGGGGGGGGGGGGTTAGTGGGGGGGGGGGGTGCTTAACTATGGTTGAGGAAGTTTTGGGGGAAGTATTGAGGAAGTATTGGAATGGTGCAGAGTTTTTCAAGGTATTTTGTTTTGATAGTTGGTCGCTTACGATTTGGTTAATCATGATTTTTACGAAACGTTGGTCTCTCATCGTTTTTAGTACTACATTAAAGAACATTAGTAAAGAAAATTTTGTGTAGCAAACTGTAGCTGTAGCACCAAAATGCTCAGATTTTTTTGCTTTTGTGATCGACGTATATTTTTGTTGAAAAATGTCGGATCAAAATTATCTGAGCGCCTAGGTGTAAGCGATGAGCGTTAGAATTGAGGGGGTTGCGAAAGTTTTAACCCTTTCTTCCCTGGTGTACATTTCAATGTAGCTGTGAATAATATAGAATTTTACGGAGGTAATGAAAACATGATATGCAAATTTTTTTTATGAGAAAATTTTGCCCAGATCAGCTATGATGGCTAAAACTTTTTTCCTGTACAAAAAGTGTTTCAATATTGAATGGGTTAAGATTGGCTGCTAAAATTGTATATGTGAAAGACCAAGCGCTTTAGGATTACTTGCGGAAACCAACTCCTGAAATTAAACCATTAAATACCATTAAATTTTGTTGAGCGCCTTCATTTCTAAAATCGAGCTGAAACACATACACTGGCCCACGGTTTGTTTACGTTTCGGCGAGCGAGACACGTGCGGGCGGGGTGGGGGGTTCCTAATTTTTGCATTTCTTTTGGTAGAAAAGCTAGGTCGTTTCGGCGGAAGTCAGAATTTCTGTTTTTTCGCTAAAAACTGGAGTAATATCGAAACCTCTGTGAAGAAGCTCTTTTAGGCTTTTTCATTGAAAATGTTCGCTCAATGGGTGCGTTATAGTCTACAATTTGACATTCTACCCTCAATATGGGCTAAATTTTATTTTTTTCTTATCCAAAGGAATGGATTTAAATAGAATAAGCTTAGAAAATGACGTTTTCACCCGAATATGGACCTACAACTGAAGCGTCAACGAGCGTCACGGGTCTGTTGACATTTTTCGCAAGCTGAATAAATGTACTGTTTTTCTTATATTGAAATAAGAAAAATATATAAAAAAAAGAACCAATTTATTGAGTTTTTACAACTTGCTTTCACGATATATCAACTCTTGAATGAGATAGGAAAAATAAAAAGAAATTTGTTCAAAGGCATATGCAAATTTTGTCCAAACTAGGTAACATATCTTATGCTGAAAAGGGGACAAAATTAACTGCAAAACATTTAGAAACCATGTACAATCAAGCCACACAAACTTTACAAGCACTGGAAGCAATAAATTGGTTCTTTTTTTTATATATTTTTCTTATTTCAATATAAGAAAAACATGGTGACCTCGACGTGATTTATTTAAAAAATAAAAAAAAAGGTGCGCACCAAAATAATTAAAAAAGAAAGTTAAAATAACTTTCAAAAATAATGGAAGAGTATAATAAGGTTAAAAGATAACCTATACTCAAAGTGGAATTGTAAATCACAGGATGATATCTTCCCAAAAAAGGGTCGTATAATCGCAAGATGATTTCTTTCCAAAATCAGGTTGTACGTCACAGGATGGCATCCTCCCAAAATTAAGGGTCGTATACCACGAGATGACGTCTTCCTAAAATCAAGGTTGTACATTGCAAGATGATATCTTCCCTAAAGAGGGACGTATATCACAAGATAATGTCTTCCTAAAATAGGGTTGTAAATTGCGAGACAGTTTCCTCCCGAAATTGGGTCGTAAACCCAAATGCATGATTTTTGCGTAAAAAAGTGGCATATTATTATTAGTTGAATTTTGACACAAAATTTAAATTGAATTGCGTCTCTGTTAAATTATAACCCACCAAAATTTTGAGGTTATTATACAATCAAAACAGTGTGTGCTCGAAGTTTTTAACAGTCATCAACAATGAGTGAAAGAAAGGATGCATTGTTGGCAACCAAAAAACAATTACAATTTCAACTTAAGTAATCGGTTTGAAAGTTCAGTGAATGAGGAACCAGCAGATGTCGCAGCCATTCATGCCAGGCTTGCTAACTCCGACAAAGTTCTGTCCCAGTTCATTAGAATTTCTCAAGAGTTAATGATGATTGATCCAAGTCTTGCCGATGAAGAAGAACTGACATTGTTTGAGAAAAAATTCTACAAAACTGTCTCAAAGGCAAACACGATCACTGGGGCTCACAATTTCGAAACCTCAACAAAAGATACCCAATCTCCAACCAACATAAATCTGAAAACACCTGAATTACAGAAATTTTCCGGGGAAAATTATGAAGATTGGCCAGCTTTCCATCAAATGTTTTATTCTCTTGTGCACAGTAACACAAGTGTGCCAAAAATCATGAAATTTCACTTTTTAAAAGGTGCCGTAATAGGTAAAGCTAGTGAGCTCATCAAAAACATTGAATTCTCCGAACTCAACTATTCTGTTGCATTACAAGCCCTGATTGATCGATATGAAAATGAAAAGAAATTTGTTCAAAGGCATATGCAAATTTTGTCCAAACTAGGTAACATCTCTTATGCTGAAAAGGGGACAAAATTAACTGCAAAACATTTAGAAACCATGTACAATCAAGCCACACAAACTTTACAAGCACTGGAAGCCTCAGACATCGATACCTCAAGTTGGGACCCTTTTGTTACTCATGCCATTATCTCTAAATTCGATGAGGGAACGTTAGCCGAATTAGAGTCCCTATATACTATGAGAGTTGCGCCATTGCTGAATCCATTTCTGATTGGCTCTCAGATTTAGGCTGTCAAGAAAGCTCCAAGAGGCAAATGCAATATGGCGGAGGGTTTGTTTACTTTTCGCACACTAGCTTTGGTTACACATTTGAAGCAACAGTGACCGCGGTAATTTTTGTTAATTTTTCCTCTGCTTGAATGTTATTATGGAGAACATTATCTCTTTCAATAACGACCGTTATTGTCGAGAATCTGAACCTAACCTACAAGAGATAGCGAAATAGTGGCAACAGCGTAGGGACAAACGGCCATCCGCCATTTGCAATTTGCCTCTTGGGGGCTCCATGGATCCGCTTCTTCTTCTTCATTTTGAGAGTCTTGTCGCAACTCTCATAGTATATAGGGACTCTAAGCCGAATGGGAAAACACTGCCCCTCCGAAAGTTGTCCCTACGAGAAAACAAGTTTTTGATTTTCTTACCAAGAGAATTAGGATAATGGAATCATTGGAAGCAAAATCAAGTAACCCACAAAACTTTTTGACAAATCAAACATATTCAAGGTCGTATGAACCCACTCAAGATGTCCCTCAAAATTTCCATTTTTGTTTTTATTGCAACAGTGTAAACCATCAAATTGCTGAATGTGTGAATTTTAAAAAGTTGACCATGCCAGATCGTGCATTAATTGTAACATCAAATAATTTGTGTCGTCAATGCCTCAAAAATCATCAGGGCCATTGTAGGAATAGCCCGTGCAGCGTCTGCTCTGGAAACCACCATCACCTGTTGCATCAAAATAAAATCGATTTACCTCAAATTGAACCTAAGGAATCAAGTCAAATTTGACTAGCTACAGTGCAAGTGCGTGTGATTGATTCTGCAAAATCTTCAACAAAACTGTAAAGCAATTTTGGACAGTGGAGCTTCCTTCGAACTTCCCTTATCAACTGCCGGGTCGGGAGAATGTTGATTCAAGAATCAATTGTTGCCCACATTGGCAACGCTGTTATCAGCTGTGAATAAACTAAGCCTTATATTTTTCCTATCTCATTCAAGAGTTGATATATCGTGAAAGCAAGTTGTAAAAACTCAATAAATTGGTTCTTTTTTTTTTTTATATATTTTTCTTATTTCAATATAAGAAAAACAGTACTAACAACCCTGAAAATTTGGTAACCCAAGATTACCCAATGCGGAAGTTACAGCGAGTTGAATATTATGAAAATAGAATGTTGCGCGGTAGGTAATAGACATGGGCTACGGGTACAGTGCAGTGGATCCGCGGCGGCTGTAGGCGCGCGAGAGACAGCTAGGACACGATGGAAAATTGAAAATTCGCCAAAGATTATGGCCTAGGTACGCCTACACTTCTGAAACGAGCTCAAACAACAAAAAAGAAGCTGCGTACGTTTAAAGTAA
This sequence comes from Trialeurodes vaporariorum, assembly GCA_011764245.1. Classification (NCBI taxonomy): domain Eukaryota; kingdom Metazoa; phylum Arthropoda; class Insecta; order Hemiptera; family Aleyrodidae; genus Trialeurodes; species Trialeurodes vaporariorum. The sequence continues at coordinate 13,207,649 of VMOF01000024.1, read as the reverse complement.
CAAAAACGACCATAGAATGTCGTTAGCGACGAATTCTACGACTTTTTCCATTGGAAGAAAATATAAGCACGAGAAACTGGTGGTGGTGTGGGGGGGGGGGGGTGGTCCCCCTGACGTTCCAAAGCGTTGGTGACAGGTGTACCAGGTAATTTTATGGTAGTAGAAAGACCTTTCGTTCACGTTTTTAAGCAGTTTTATTCAAATCTAAAGCAAAATCTAGGTCCGATGAGGTTTCTTCCCATTCTCCATAAGAGGGGAAACACTGTGGGGCGACATGCCGCCGTGCCCCCCCCCCCTCTGGATCCGCCTATGCCTCAGCCCTCAAGCAACGTAAAAGTCACTTCTCACACTCCTTCCATAAATAAGGCTCTTGCAAACGTTTGCTACAAGTGATTGAAATAAAAGTGATTATGAGCACATTATAAGATCACAAAATTCACCCTCAGAATCGGGCTTAGTGGCGGGTGCCCCCTCCCCTCCGGAAACCTCGGCCTACTCCTGCCTATAATACAGATAAACATGAATTTCTTGTCCATTTATAGTTTTGCCTCCTAATTTTGTTTTTTTCCGGATTTATTTGGCTTTATTCTCCTTTGTATTGGAGAATCTACAGCCACATATAGACATATTGAAAGAAACAGGGTTTTATGACATCCATGTCCTTCCGAGATGAGTAGATTCGAGATCGTCAAATTTTGTCACCTCGGCCGGGATTCGAGCCCGGGACCTCTGGGTTAGTGGCTAGTTGCGCTGACCACCAAACGACGGAGGCCGACGCGACGCCTCCTAATTAATTATTATTCCTGAGTCAAAAGAACCCATTTGTGCCCAAAATCGTTTGAAATCGTCAAGTCTTTTTTTTTTTGGAAACAAAATCATTCAATTCTGTTTAAAAATATGATTTGAGATGGGTTAGGTATATCAGAACGGAAACTCCCATAAGAGCCAATGGAAGCAAGTTTGGAATTTAACGGCACCAATAGGCAACGCTGTGGTCCTATATCCCAACATGGTGGACGTGTGTGATGGGGCTATACCCCCCCCCCCCAGACCTCCGATTTTTGGGGTTGGAGGGGAAGGGGGGGAACAATTTTCCGTCAAACTCTCATCAGTGCGAGCCCCTCCCAAGGAAAATCCTGTGTACGCCACTGGGTTGGAGGTATGGAAGAAGACGGTATTGTCTGGGGTCTATAAATGTTCGGTACACACGGTCCCCGAAAGACGTTGGGGCCTTAGGTGCTCACCAATCACCTGGGGGCAGAACCGTCTGTCATTGGCGGATACAGGGGGGGGGGGCGAAGGGGGCGATCGCCCCCCCCGTTCGGCCCAAAATGTGGGAAAAGAGGGGAGAGGAAGGGGAAAAGCATGGGCGAAAACAAGAAAAGGGGGTCATTTAGGGGCGAAAACCCAAAATTCGCCCCCCCCCCCCGTTCGCGAGGGCTGGATCCGCCACTGCCGTCTGTACCGAACATTTTATTGGTCCCTGATCATCCCTGATCCCCCGCAGAGCTGCCTTTGTAAACCTTCCAGGTACTACACATGCTTCAGTTGTTTTTTAAGCGGAACAGGTAATAATAAGCAATGAAAATAAATTAAGTACTCGATCGGTTCACGTTCAAATAAAATTTAAATATGAAAACGGCATAATGAGCCTTGTCCGTAAGTTTTATACTTCCCTCTTCACTATCAAATTATCCCGGTGGGAGCACGAAACCGTTGAACTCTCGTTGGCGATGAGTGATGACAGAGATGATGACGGAATATGATGGATGATGAAATGTTCAAGCAACAAGTAAACCGTTGAGGTTGGTTTTAAAGCGGGAAAAAGCAAATTTTATCTTTATCTCGCTTTTGTTGTCATGTATTGAGTTGAGGTTAAGTCAATCAATTGGTACTCATTATCTAAACTTTAATAAGCTAATTTATTAATTTTAACGTGCTCTATATATGGTAACCTCACTGGAGGAAATCCCACTACACGCGTACTATATAGTGATCTTAATTTTTAAAAACTCTAGAGTAGATTCTAATTCCTAACCACCCCTAAAAAAAAAAAAAAAAATTATCACAATTTGCCAGGTGATGCAAAAGGTAAGTTCATTAATTTGTTATAAATTTTCATGTTTGGATGTTAAGAAAGCACCTTTCTTGTGCAATATTTTGTACTAGCAGAGATCAATTTTGGAAACTGCCCTCTGTTGAAATCATGGGTTTCGAATGGGAAAGTATCTTCATCCAAGAGTAGATCCATAGAGCTCAGTTCATGGTAGATGTCAGCTCACTCAGTTTCTTGCACTGTTGGTGCGGTGTGTTCATGTGAAAACACGAACATGTCCTCTGCGCACTGTTTAAACTGAGCTGTTGTCTGCCATCTTTTGAGTAACCAGCTCTACAGTGTTATTTCTTCTGTGGTATCTTGAACACTCGGAGACCTCAAATCACCAACAAATTTCTAATATCATCCCTTTGTATGGTCACGATTAATAGGTCAGTTACATGTGGCTGTTAAAACTGAATTTGATTCTTGAAGAGAAAAACTGAATTTGAAATCGTCAATCAATTCCTTATAGGTATCTGTCATTCACAACAGCTGGAACTTTATTCCATTCAATTCCTAAACGACAAGGCATTGCAGAGTCGGTGTTTTGAAACTACAACATTTGTAACCCTCAATGTCATCTTTCTCTCTGGCTGTGTCTACAAGAGGTTTCTGTTGTTGATAAGGGTTCTAGTGTGATGCAGAAGTCAACTGTCAAAGTAGGAATACTCTCATTGGTGGCTGTTAGCTCATCAGCTGTTATCAGTATTCTTGACTATCTCTCTCACTTATATGTACATGCAGAGCCATAAGTCCTGCGTCGACGATTCGACGCAACCCGCACTACACATAGCCCGAACCTCGCTCTGTCTGGAGAGAACAAAAGAAAAGAAAGATAAGAGAGCATTCACTGTACACGTAATGCGGGTTGCGTCGAATCGTCGACGCAGGACTTATGGCTCTGATTGTACCTAGTGCTCTTCCTTAATCAAATTTCAATAATGGCCAAATACTGTGCCTTATTTCCCTCATCAATTCTCCATCTAAAGACCCAGAAATTCATGTTCCTCGTAAACTTTCCCTCAGTTGGTTCCTTTGTGCAATTTATACCATGAGAGCGAAAGATATGAGAATATATAAAGGGGTTACATGAAAGTGATAACTTAAAAAGAGGACCAAAGACGAAAGCAGCAGAATCGTGTGAAATCAATACTAAATTGGGTCAGTCCATGCCAAATCAGACAGCTAAAAAAATTGACCTCCTCCGATTTGCATGAAATTTTGCGTGTTTGTTCTACCCACCAATTCTTGTCAAAAAAGTATTTTTTCACATTTTTTGGGACATCCGTTGATTCTTTACCAAATTTCAAAGTTGTAAAAGTTGCGCACAAAAAATATAGTAACACAGTTCTGCGTTAAATTCAGACAAAGCAACAAGATAGAAAAAGAAATTGAGATGACTTAACATAAGAAAAACAGGTACCTTTCAATGGAAAATTGCTGGAAACACCCAAATAATTTTGGTGAGGACGTTTTGGCTCAGATCTCAGCCATTTTCAACTCAAGAAATTTAAAAAAAAAAAAATTCAAAATGTGGAGAGAGCCACTATGCCTACTGACTGTCTAACACTCTCTCAGACTGTCACTGTGTGTTTTTTTCAGTGTGTGGGAGTAGTAGCTCTCTCCACATTTTAAAATTATTTTTATTTATTATTATTTTATAATTTCTTAAGTTGAAAATGGCTGCAATTTGAGCCCAAACGGCCTCGCCAAAATTATTTTTCTGTGTTTCCAGCAATTTCCTGTTTTTACCTGTATCTTTTATTTTGAATCTGGACTCGGTCTCCTCCTGCTTGTGAATAATAATGCCACCTCCTTAATGCCTTCTTATCAATATTTACCTTTTTTGCAGGAGCATGGATCGACCACTTCATCAGTTGGAGCAAATAGAAATTTTGTCCAAGGCTTTGACCGTTTTGGAATCTCTGGTCAACAAACCACACGCCACATGCTTTGGCGACCTGTTGAGGGAAAAGCTAATGCTTTTAAAGAACAAAATGACAGATGTGCAAAACAGATTAAAGTTTCTTAGTGACACATTGAACATCGCCAATCAGTGGGTTCAAAAAGAAAATGTAAGGTTCTCTTTGCCAAGATTATAATTTTTTTTTTTTTTCTCAGTAAAGAAAAGCTGGCACAAACCGTCGGTTTTTTTTCAAAGAGGCTCAATTAAACGTTTCAAAATCTTCCATCTCAGTCTCTTTCCGCAGTAGTAATTTGACGAACTAAAACTTCACGAATTTATTTGAGAGATTTTCCAGGTTGCATGCAAAATTAGGGGAAAACTCGAGGAAAATTTACACTTTCTCTTTTACATTCAAAGTGAAACAGTGATTGATGCAATATTTTGAGACGTGTGCTGTGTCTCTTTGTAAAATCACTAACAAAATGTTCAAATACGCTGGGTTTGCACCATCACTATTTGATTACAACAGCAGTAAACTTGTAATAACAACCCTCTTATTTGTATACGTCTAAATAGGGACCAATTATTAATTAATCAAATTAAGAGAAAATCACTTTGTAGTTAAAGTAAAATGCTTGCATCGCGGAAAGCACCAAAAATAATGGAAAATTAAATTTCAACATGGAGTACATTTAGCTCCACAATCGTTTCATTTATTTAAGTTCAAATTGAGTTGAGATGTTGACTCAGGAAAGAAAGCATTGGTTGAGATATTACCATTTACATGAGGATTTACGTTTTTATTATTATTATTTTTTATATTTTTTTAAAATCTAATCGCAAGTGTTTTCGTGGTTGATTTGTTACAGGACTTGAGTCGAGAACTAAATCAATTGTTCCAAAGACTGGAATATTTAGAAAATAATTTATCTGAGGAATGTCTTTTAAAAATTGCGGTAAATGATTTTTTTGTTTTTCATTTGTATAATTATAATCTATTGGTATACATTACTTTTGAAGTTTTTATAATACCTCATCTTTTCTTCTACTTTCGTCTCTTGTTGCCTTCTGCTCTGTAAATTTTATTGAACTCCCCCAGAGTTCGTTTCAGAATTGTTGACTGATAACATTTGGCGAATTTTCAATGTTTATTCCTTTAAATCAAAACAACTTGCTTATGACTTTGACTTTTGATTTGAAAGCGTTCATCAACAAAAAGCCAACGCTCATAATGCATATTCATTCCTTTTTACCCTGTATTATGAGAAATAATGTTGGTAAATTCCGAAGATTATCAGTCTTGCCTGCACTTCTAAAACGACCTCTACCTTGTAAGTATCCATCGATTTGAAAAAAAATAAATAAAAAATTAGATTGAAATAATGTTTGTGGAGTGATGTCTGATGACCTGAAAATGGTCAAGTTTTAGCAATTAAGTTAAAATTTGACTAACTCCAAATTGAAGGCATAGATAGCTAGGATTTTCCATTAAAACCTGAACATTTCAGGCAGAAAGTTCAAATGAAAAGATTGCCTGCTTTTGTATGGATCCAAAAATTCTTTCATAGAGAAACAAAACATTGTTTTAAATTATTAATTACTGAAATTTCAGAACATCAAGGCTCTAACAAAAAATTTAGAAAGTCAAAGTTTCGAAATTCTTATCAATAAAATCATTTGTTAAAAATTGATTCTTAGAAAGCTCTTAGTAAGGCGGAATCTACCAGTAACTAGAGCTTTTACCATAGGAACTTTCAGTTTTTGGTGCGTTACTTTAACTGTAACTGTGAGTCATAGTAATGCCTGTTGATGAGTCCTGGCTTGATGAAATAAAGTAGAAATTATTGGATGAACAAGTACAGTGCAATAAATCTCGTTCTTAAGTGATTGTATGTATTGATTTTGAAAAAAAAGAAATCGTAATTTTGTAAATTTTTTTTGTAATTGATTTTTTTTTGGTTTTTTTTTTGTATTGATTTTTGTTTTTTGTTTTTTTTTTTTTTGTATTGATGTGGATTTTGTGATACCTAGTTGCCTAGTTCTTATTTTCAATGCAAAGCAATGGGAACTGTCTCAATTTTATTTTCTCAATTTGTAGGTTTTTTTTTTTTTTTTTTTTTTTTTTTTTTTGGAGATTCAAGCATCAAATTTGATTTTTGAAGATGTGCAAATTGCATCGGACTCATTGCAGTCTGAATTATTCTTTGCGTTGATTTCATATGACTCTTTTACAAAGTATCCCATGTAATTTTTATACCGTTTAATTTTACAGAAGGATCTGAAAGAAAATGATGTGGATAATGGATTAGATGTAGAAAGTGAGAATTCCAGTAGGGAACTTTCTGACAGTGAGACTGTAATAAATACTCAGTCAAAACCTGTTATAGCAAATGGCGCCAAAAATGTCAAGGGAGGAGAAACTCATCCTTGTATCAAACTCCTGACAACCGAGGAATGGCAGAAAGTACCCAGGTAAAGTCGTTTTGCACACTTTATTTCACCTGTTTAAGTCTGTGAATCAATTTCTATCCAAAAGTTTCATGGAAGGAAGGCACCATGTAGAAGCAATGGAAGAGAATATGAGAGTCGCAATATAATATTCAACTTGCGTGGCAACTCCACGGTTTTGGAGACTGCCATTTTCAACCAACAAGAATATGTAATTTTAAATCCAATTTAATAACTACTCGTAATCCATTAATTTGTTTACAAAAATCTGAACAATTGATCTTACAGCAAAAATTTGTACTAGTTTTGAGAAAAATAACCCCAAAAAAATTACTCTGTGTTAATTTTCGTACGGTCGAAGATAATCTGGACACAGCATTCCTGCCAATCAGAGACCCTCTCGTGTTTTTGGCTTCATTGAAAGTGACACTTTTCACTTCGCAATTACTATATCAGTTTTGAATGTAAGTGCCATGGTTAACAAAAAATTTAATTGAGAAAATTCTGTTAATCGATTTACAGATCTTGGTACTGTAAAATTTTGCACAGGTTTTGAGAGAAAATTTCTTGTTAATTTCTACAAGGCCAAAATAGTTTGGACACAGACTCATCAGCCAATCAGAGGCCGTCTTTCATTTCCGTTCTCAACAGAGTTGTCTACGTATGCTGTCCATTCAATTGTGACTCTTGTTTACTCTTTTCAAACAATGGGTTCTCAAGCATCAATTTGATGCCATCGAACCATTTACCAACTCTCAATAGATTTTACAGATACAGAATTGTATTTTTCGAGTCTTGACAAGAAAGTTTTTGTCATAGCTTGATTACCTGTTAATGCATCTGTTAAAGATTCATCTGCTAAATTACCTGTTAAAGATCTTGTTGTGCATGAGTACCTGTTAATTTTGGTCAGTCTATCATAACAGTGCCGTAAAAATCAATGTAAAAGTGGCTCATTGACTTCCATCTACTCTTTTCTTAGTGCATTTGTCCTATCTTTGAATGGCTTTGAGCCATACCAATTCGAGAGTAGGTAGGTAGCTTGTATGGACTAATTTACATGCCTTGCAATGAAAATGTCTAAATTTTATGTTAAGTTTCAACCAGCCTCTCTTTTTTCACTTTTGATTTTTGTATCAGTTATCTCCGAGGAAGGATGCAGTTAGACGTTATGACCGCTTTTATCAATTCTTTTAATGCAGTCCTGAGGAAGAAATATGCCCTCTTGCAAATACCAAAGAACAAAGTCCCAAGGACTGAACTTCCACTGTACCTGAAATGGAAAACGAATGACAATCGAGAAACAAAAGGTATGTAGAAGCAGGTTTGTTTTACATTTTTTACCTCTAATTCCTAGCCAAACGTTTTTAAGGATTTCAATGGGTCTCTATTTGCTTTTAATAATTCATCTATTCTTTTAGATGGTGAGAAGTACCTGTTCGTTTTTTCGGCTTTTTGAACTTCTGTGTTAGGTATTTCTGAGCTCTTTAAAAAATCCAGAATAATTTTAGTGAAACTGGACATTGGATACTATCCAGTAGAGGAGCGCTTATTCGTTGTCAATTAAAAAAGTGTTCTACAACAAGACAAAACTTCTGCATCAGTAGCACATTGTAAAGGTTTTTAGGTACTCTAAAGTCCTAATTCCCCTTGCAATCCCTGCATACCTCATAGATTTGAGAACCAATTTCCGATTTATTTATGAGAAGTAATAGACCTATTGAAGCTCCACACACAATTCCTTAAAGGTTTGTTAAAAAATACAAATGCCTTAGAAGTTTGAAAAATTGACCACCTCCTCCCTCCCCCAAAAACTTTTTCAAGCTGTAACTTTTAATTTGGTCAATCGATTTTGTTAAAATTTAATCAAAGGCAAGTCATTGAGGATATCTATCTATCATACAATTTTCAGTGCAAAAGCTATATTTTTTTTTGGGAGTCATTGGTTGGACGATTTTATGGTACCCTCCTTCCATGCACTGAAAAAAAAAAAAAAAAAAATGTTTGAATTAACAATTCAACTGTCCAGAATGGAGCCCTCAATTTGTTTTGTTAATTCAACAAAACGAAATGGTGAATCAACAAAATAAAATTGTTAAACTGACAAAATAGATTGTTGAATCAACAAATTTTTTGGGAGTTTGCCCCGCATTTTGTTGATTTAACAATCTATTTTGTCAGATTAACAATCTTATTTTGTTGATTCACCATTCTATTTTGTTGAATTAACAAAATCAATTAAGGGCTCCATTCTGGATAAATTGAATTGTTAACCCTTAACTGCAGATGAGCCCAGATCTGGAACAATTACTTTGAAGCCTTATCTAAAAGCAGGTGACTTGAGTTGTACTGTCGCTGCATGGTGGGTCACATGTGGAACAGATACTAAACGAGTAAGAATTGTCGATTTTGTCCTAGAGCGCGCAGCACAGGATAGAGAACGTGCTGAGTGGTTGAAAATAGCTTACTTCATTGTTATGTTTGGGAGTAACGCAAGGGTACCATGTACAAAAAAAACAACTATTGAAACTTACTAACTTATTTTTTACTACTTTAATTTTTTTTTTTTTAGCGTGAAAACTTTATTTTCAGTTGCATGGATACCCAAATGCGGGTAAGGCCATATTTGGAACAATTAATATTCATGCTCTTTACCATTGAAATATAATGGAAAGAATTTTTTTACTATTTTTCCCTGTCTCAAGGATCAAAATTGTACTGAAAAAAAAATATTTTATTGAAAAAAAAAAAAAAAAATCATGCAGTAAAGGGTTAATTCAAACATTTTTTTTTTTTTTTTTTTTCAGTGCAGCTCATAGATTCTCGATCCTGAACCATTTTTTTTTTTTTTTTTTTTTTTTTTTTTTTAAATGAAAAATTAAATTAAAATTAAATTAATTAGGAAAATTATATTACTGTGCATCAATCTTACCACTCCTAATCTTGTTTCCTAGGTCATGCATTCATCACGGACAAAGACCTTTGTACCTATGGAGAAGCGAAGTTAGCAAAACGGGACTATACTCTACTTCAAATACTTCGCCATTGTAAACGACTGAGGGAAAGTAAATCCGGTGGTGAATGTTACTATATGTTGCTAAATTGAAATTTATCAGTCTTTCAAAGATACGGAAATGTAAATGTATTCCTCAATGTGATTTCTCTCTTCTCAGAACTCAATTTTTGCTTGCTAAATTGATTTAGATCTGGGGCCTAGTTTATTCTTAGGAACAGCATCAAGAAATGATGTACACATTTAGTATTTTGGTTGTTTCAATTCTTTATGACTCAGGAAAGTAGTAAGAGCTTTTTGTTAATCAAGTGTAGCGAGTATGTAATGCTGTCAAGAGATGCTTGTCATTTCTTTAATCGAAAGTAAACCACGCTAGACCCATGGGAGCCGGCTCCTGGTGAAATTTGATGAAACTAAATTAGGGATGTTCTGCAATAATGTCTCTTGAGTAAACCCTCTCGTGGACCGAAAAAATTAAAATGACAGATTTCAAGATATTTGCGTCTGAATTTGGCACTGTTTTCTTGCTGCTTAGTGCTCTCGTATTTGTCAACTGTGCTGTTTGGACGACTCACAAAATTTAAGACGAATCTCTCGGCCCCACGGTAATCGATACAGTTGCTTCTTTTCCCCATCCCTTCTATCTACTTACTTGGTGACAACACCCTCAGTATTGCCTTGTTCTCCATGAATCATCTCTACTCCTTCTTTAACTTATCATCTACCTACCATAGTAGGCCAAGCTGAGGTGTTTGTGAGCCATCCAAATTGCTCTGTCTATGTTTACGAGAGTATCAAGCACGGAAAAAATGGTGTCAAATTTAGACGCGAATATCTCGAAATCCTGTAATTTTAATTTTTCGATCCCTGCGAGCTTCTGAGGAGACTCTTTTACACAACATATTTCAATTTCATCAAATTTCGCCAGGAGCCAGTTTTCATAAGCCAAAACTGGCCTCCGTTGTACAATGGAGCTGTTGCAAGTCTTAGCTGTAGAGCAGATACATTTTGAGTATTGGGTCCTGACAAGTAGCGGTGCATGCTACAGAACCGCATCTAAGCGCATCGGTGAGCGGTTGATTTGCAGCAAGTTGAAATTCTGTGCAAACCAACCGCTGACCGATACGTTTTGATGCATTTCGGCAGCATGCACTGCTACTTGTCAGAACCCGACACTCAAAATGTATCTGCTCTAAGCAATTTAAGGGTCAATTCAGAGGTAGAAACCAGCAAAAATAACGATGAAAGCACTAAAAACTTCCAAGATTCACTCCTCATCTCACATAATGCTTTTAAGTACGCAAGCATAGTGGCGACGTTTCTTTCTGAAAATATTGTCACTCCATGAAGAAGAAGTCAGAAGTGGCCAATGAGAGACGACTCTCCTTTGGCACCGGTGTCATGATACCATTGACCAGTGGTGAGTCTCACCTTTGATGGTTAAGGCCTTCGTACAAGCTCAAAGTAGGATCGTCAAATTGACATTGGTGAGCTGAAATCCACCACAAACAATAGAATTGCCAACCTGACATTTCTAAAATTCTAACATAACCTTGACCAAAACTATTGCCAAAACACTGCAAAAACGGGATTTATTTGTTTTGTTGACAGTAGACTGGTGAACAGATGACACACCATCCACTGTCAAATAACTCAGCAGTTTGACGGGCTGTCAAATTGTACAGTTGTTTGACAACGTTTTAACCAACGGAACATGCAATGGTTGGCTCACCTGCCGGTTTGTGGTGGATTTCGGCTCATCGATGCCAATATGACGGTTCTAATTTGAGCGTATCCAAAGGACTTTAGTTTCTCTGTGTCTTCCTCTCCAGGATAGAAAGAGTGCCAAGATTAAGATGGGAATCTCCAACAATTAGTATCCAATGCTGACATTACGTTTGAAAGCATTTATTAGAAGACCACACAAGAAGAAGAAGAAGAAGCATACAAGTGCCATTAGATTTGGGCGGCATTGGCCGCCATTACAGTCTCGCGTTTAAAAGCATCTTGTGAGTTTAGGAGTGGATTTTGTGATTTTTTAGTGAGCTAATCGTTATTTTTACAGGGTTTTACCCCACAATCAACTATTAATCAACCTGTAGCAAAAGTTTGCAACGGCTCCATTATCTAGCTTTCTAAGTCTCGAAAAGTAATATCACCATGGCAGAATAACCTTTTGACTCTTGAAAAGTTGTGCAATCTCAATGATTCGTTAAATTTTGGCTTGTTCTTTTTTAAATTTGCAGATTTCAATATCTGTTACAAAATTATTTGTTTCGTTGCTTAAAAGGTTTCAATGAAATTTTCCGGTTTCAACGAAAAGTCCTCTCACTGTGATATCACCTGTACGTTTTACTCAAAGAGAAGTTTTAGGACAAACAAATTCATACTTATTGTCTAAGACACATGTGAATACAATAGATGTAAACAAGGAAGAAAAAACTCTGTATATTTGCTCCTTTAATGGTATGTCCTCTCTTTTCACATTTTTTTTTTTTTTTTTTTTTTAAGCTACCTACTATTTTGATACTGCAAATGATTTGTTCCACACCAAATAATCCATAGATTTGCCATCACTAAAAAATTTAACAAGGATTTTGGGTTCCCTTAAAGATGAGTACCCTTGTCCAAGGAGAAAAAGAAATAGAGCATTCTCTCTCACTTTTTCCATGCATTAGTAATTCATCGGGTCAATCTGTGGGGAAACAAAAAATCATTGATAAACCCAATGAGCTACTGTTTGTATTTGCATTGGATTTCACAGCTTGTATGTAACTAAAGTTTGGAAAATCATGATATTAATTCCAAATTTCATTGTTACTTTCCACTGATTTCAAGGTTACGTACTTTTTGGTTATTGATGTTTGATTCTTGAAGCAATTTTTGCATTTTTTTCCGATTAATATCGACCTACTATCGATTAATATCAACCTACTATTTTTTATTTATTTTATTTTTTGCAGAAATCTCAGGTCTTTTCTAACTATAAGGCATATTTCAGAGGAATGTGGACTAAGATATGTTGTAATTTTAGCCACTAAAGACGCATCTTCAAGAGAGAAGTGTTTTGTACTTGCCACCTTGCCCAAATTTGCCGATTCCGCGATTTCAGGGCAACAATCCCAAATTTTTATGAATTTCCCCAAAATTTCACAAATTTTTGCAAAATTTTGGTGTTGTTTTGGGCATAAATTAGCTTCTATGTGCGAAAAATTCTCATTTCGCTTTACATTCTTGATCAGAACTCCTGTTCGGATCAGAACGTTAAACAACCGTTGAAAAATTTAGCCACAATTCGTGGCCCCAAAATTTTGCTAGCTCTACTCCATAACCGTCAAATTAATGTGTACTAGTAACTATTTTAATATCATTGCCTGTTTTGTTATATTTTGTAATATTGACTAACTTGTGCCTTTCTGAACGTTTCGTATTCTACATATTGTGCTAAATGCTAAGACTTCCTTCAATGTTTTTCAAAGTTTGAAGTATTGCTCGTAATCAGAATTGCAATAAAAGTTTATTTTTATGATTTTTTCTGAAGTTCGCAGGATCACTAGCTGTCAGAATTTTAATAGTAATTTATATTTTAGATTTCCTCCAAAGGTTGATTTCTAGTTATCAGCATATTGTAAAAAAAGTTTGTAATTAAGATACCAGATTTCTTCGGAAGTTTGCCGAATTGTTAGCAGAATTGTAATAAAAATGTATATAATGAACTATGTGCAATGATTTCTATGTTTTTGAGGAATAATTGTCTTTTTATTCCTATTTTGACAACCAATTTGAACCTTCCATTCCTTTCTAATTTTTTTTTTTACATGTTTGAAATGATGGGTAAATAATTTATTTTTGCGCTGTTCCGCACTGATTCAAGCAATGAATTGAAGCGGATACGGAGGTTTAGAAACAAAATTGCCTAAACAACTGCAGCTATTTTCATTTTCTGCTTCTGCAGAAAATGAAAATAGATTTAGAGGGTTTCGAACTAACTTTGGGATTATACACGTCTTTTTGTGCAAGACTTTAGAATTTTGAACCAGAATTAAGGATAATTCAATCAGTAAAATTAAATGGCATGTCTATTTCAAAGTTTTTCACTTCCTTTGCAGAAAGAAAAAAATTAAATTTTCTGAATTTTCTTACTTCCATGGACATGAAAATTTGGTTTTTGAGCCACCGATGGATTTTCTAGTGAAACAGCTCAAGTTGCCAAAAACTAAACAAACAAAGAACAATGGATTTGAGCCAAAAGCAGAAAATTTCTACCTAGATCGACTTTCTGATAGCATGTTCCACAAAAATTGCCAAAATTTTAGACTGAGAAAAAAAAGAGGGGAAAAGGAAATTTCCAGTGTCAAACCCAGGTCTGACACAAGTATCGAAAATAAAAGCAATGACTCAAAAATAGGACCTGCAGAGGAAAGAAAACCAAGACCTAAAAGAGCATCAGTCTTCTTTATTCTTAACTTTTTTATTTTAATTATCACTTATCAGTTATCATGTAAATTTAAAAAAAAAAACGAATGAATAAAATCATTGATAAAAAAATTTTAAAAGTGACCTCATTTTAAACATTGATAAGACTTAATTTTAAACATTCATAAACTAACAGGTTTAAAAAAGAAAAGAAAAACTAAAACCAATTTAGAAAATAATTACAGAGAGACTTAACTTAAGATCACAAATAATCTCCTTGGCTAAGGTCAATACTTGAATACAATTTGTTGAACTAGCAGAATGATATCACAATAATTTGTTTAGTTTATTTCGAACATTCTTCATTCTTTCTATAAGGGCTCTTGCTTCCGGTCTTGTATATAGAATTGCTAAACAACTTGAAATTAAATCTTGAAGTTTTACAAAGCATGCACTATATGCGCTATCTTTATGAGAAATCTGGAAGAATGTCTCACCTAAACTTGTGATAACCTCCATTAGATGGAATTCGTTACCTTCACGATCCCAACACCAGTCCCCAGACGTGTACAGTTCTTGATAAACATCTAGCAACATTGGAAAGTTCACACCAATCTTGTGCAAAAACGTTGAATAGACACAGTCTGGAGGTGCTTTGAAACGACAACTTAAAATCTCTAGTCGACCGATAAGGAAGTTGAGGGGGAAGCAAGGCGAGGGTACCGTATGAACCCGCGATAACATCTGAACTTTCTGAAGGACGGCTTTCAATTTGTCCGTGCCATTAGATGAAGTGCATACGTTCAAGGTTTCATCCAGTAATTTGCTCCAAACTTCTCGAATGAGCTCCATGCTGTGATGGCCAGACATGTCTATGATAGCTAACTGACTTTCCCAAAGTTCAAACGGTACAGCAAATTCAAGGTAGAGCTCCGTCGCTGAGTAAAGTTTATTTTGAAGTTGCTGAGCAGCTGCTTCGGCGTTAGGATTTTGCCCGATCAATGCCACTATTTGATCATACATGTAACGTTGAACCTGCGCCACCTGAAAAAAAAAAGAATTATTTGCGGTTATTAAGAAACTATGCATAATTGCCTACTGCAAGTAAGCTGTAATACGAGTCGTTAATGGCTTCGGATGCAATTTACTTTAGAATACATTCAACACCAGACACCTAGAGATTAAATCAACACTTGAGAGCTTCTTCATCTATGGCCTAAAAGGATAGAATAAGTTGTGCTCCACAAAGAAAGGAAACTACAACCAGTTTTTGCCTGAGGACCAGTGACCTCGCTCTCATCTAATGGTAGCGTTCTAGAATTCATCCCTTCATTGTCTCGATGTAGAAAAGATTATGAATAGCAGCACTTTTCAATATACATAGATATACTACATCACAGGATAATGTAATCTTTTTCGCACGGATGCAGGAAATGGTTGAATTCTAGAACGCTACCAATGACCGTCAGTCATCAGCTGAGAGCAGGGTCACTCAAATCTTTCAACATTAATCAAATGGAAGTTTCCTTTGCGGAACACATATTTCTTCTTTGCTAAAAGATACGATTGGTGACCTACGAGAATCTAGCAGGTCACAAACTCAGTTCATTGAAGAGGAAAAAAAAAATTGGAAATGAGAGGCTCTAGGATGGAGCTCCAAAACAAATAAACACACACATGCCAAGGAAAAAGGAGGCGTAGTGCCCAAAGGTATGTGCTTGACCTTCATATTACTGACGAGTTTTCTTAGACTCAAATAGATCCCACTGGATAGTTCTTTATTTTGCAGAATACTATTGAAACAATCAACTTGGATATTGCGTAATGTATTGAAAAATAACACTCATCTAACCTGAACCACAGTGTTTGTTCGGTGATATTCTCCGCTTCGCGCAGCCCATAGAAGCTGGAGGAAAACTGATAAAAAATTCAGATTCTTCCACTCAAATACCGCTCCGTCTACCCTTGACTTGTAATTCAAAGAGGTTTCAGGATAATTTGTCAAACTTTTTCTTAACTATCCATAAGGAGAATCTGTTAGCATATGTCTTAATCGTAAGGAAAAATTGTTAGCAAATGTCAGCAAAAATCTAATAAGTGAGGAGGATGCAAAAATACTTTACCTGCATTAAATCCTCGATTTCATGAGCGTACTCAGTGCGGTGGAAGGGATCACTTCGCACACAAACAAGAGCATGACCCAAAAATGAGAGTCTCTCCTCTAAAGAGATGTTGCTCCCTAACTCAGTTGCTAAGGAGTACAGAATTTTAGTGGCGGCGACGTGATTCTTCTGTCGTTCGTAATACCTCCACAGTAAATCTCGAGCTCCATTCTTTTTGAGAAACCGTTCCACAGTAGGAGGACTCAGTTCTACAAGTTGGTTCTGGAGTTGCTGTTGTATCATCCATTCGTACAAAGCCACATGTAGAAGCTCATCTTCCGTTGATAAAGCTTTCCTTAGAAGAATTTCACCCTGTTGATAGAGGGAAAGTTTAATAAAAAAAAATTGACAAAGAGTTCACGTAATTTAGATGCTTAAAATAAAATCTGGTTTAGGATACGGTTTTCTCGAAAAAAGTCCGACAATAACAATGAACAGTGGGACGCAAAAACTTGTCTGAACACTGGCGCAACCAGGATCTCTTCCATCTCTCTCATTTCTCATTTGAATGTATAAGTAGGAAAAGGACAGAAAGAGGGGGTTTTATCCCGTTGTCCATCCTTGTCTAACATACGTTTTTTAATGAAGGAAAGAGAGAGATGAAGAAACTCTCGGTGCGCTACTGTGTCTGAACGATCGAGCATGTTTTTGAATTTCCGTGCTTACTCGCAACAATAACTTTGGGTTGCCAAACTAGGTGCGGGTTGCAAAACTTTATGTTCGAAGGCACAGAGTTTACTGTTTTTCACACCCAGCAAAGTTCACATCTCAGAAAAAAGTATTGCTCTATGTTGCGAAAAACTTGGAGATTTTGCATTTGAGATTGCAATTTACATCTCTGAAATTGCAGAATCATAAAAGAAACGCCAGATTTCACATTATTTTGAAAACTAGATGCAGAAACTAACGATCACCAGGGGTGCCATGGCATGGCACCAGTCTGAGTTGATTTATATGAGTATTGCCATTTGCGATAATTTCCGCCGATTCACTTTTGCGAAACTTTCCAGCGGTCACATCTCCAAGAGAGAAAAAATTTGTTGATTTACATATTTTACAAATAATGCAGCCAACACTGATAATCTTTCAATCATCTATTTCAGAGACTAGACAATTCTCTTACTAAAAGAAGCAAGAATTATACTTACAGCAGACGGTGTCTCCATTTCATCGTCATCGAACTGTCCATTGGAAACATGCTGAAAAAATAAGAACAATTTCAAGAAAAAATTAGTTGAGGAGGGAATTTTTATTGGTAGTTTAGGAGCCCACTTCTCCCCCATATAATAACTTGTTAATTTGTTATTCATTGATGATTGACCTTTGATTAACCCTTTCCACTCGGGTGTCGGATATAACCGACCAGGGAAAAGTTGAGTTACATTCGCATATCGGATATATTGGACGCGCTTGACAGATGGTGAGCTCAAGCGGATTTTACGGGAACTAGTACGAACATCACTCACTACACCAGCGCGCTCTGTACACCATGATGTGAGTTTTTTACAGATCATATGGTTTGTTTACATCGTGTTGTTAACGATACGAGCTGGTGGGGCAGTCAGGTAAAAATGCTAACGAGTGAAAAGGGTTAAGTAGCCCCTGAGAAAGAGAGATTCTATCTTCCTTGAGCAAATTGATCTAGCTGTGGCGATTTTTCAGCAAGTAGCTCCACTGTAGGGTTAATTTCTAGCGTTCTTAGTTTTTGACAGAAACCGCTTTTTAATCATCTATTGATCACACACCAAAACACTATACCTAAATTTAATCACACCGCTTGATTGGATGACAAGCAAAAATAGAGGTAGTTTCAGAAGTGTAGACGGACCTAGACCAATAATCTTTGGAATTCGTCAACATTATTTCTAATATTACTCAAAGAAAATGAATAAAAATGAAATTGAGTGTTCACTTTTCAATGAGGAAAACTTTAAACACAAAAGAATAAAGTCAGGAGCAAATTCGATATTGATTTGAAGGAATGAAAGTTGAAAATTCGCCAAAGATTATGGTTTTGGTCCGCCTACACATCTGAAACTACCTCTACATGGAAACGTTTAGATTCGTAACTACTTTTTTAGGGTACATTCACGAGAGGCTTCTTGCAATAATTCAGCCAAACATTCTTTACATGTACATTGACAATTATTGCCTGAAGTACTCATTTGGCGTAATGGACTCAAAAGTTTTACATATTGACCAATTAATGATTCAAGGATTCAGAATTTGCAATGAATTACAGGGGTGCAGAATGTTCTTCTCCTCCACATTTTACACACAAACCAGAATTGCTTCCGCAATCTGAGATCCCCTGGCTTCCACATTGATGACCTTTTTGCAAAGCACTTCAACAATAAATTTATGACCTTTTTGTTAAAAGAGTCCCAAAAATCCATCAGAAATTGAAAGGAGCACAAAAATTTGGGGTTTTTCCCGAGATGATTTTCATTTTTTTTTTTTTTTTTTTTTTTTTAAATTTTTTTTTTTTAATTTTGGAAGAGCATCCACAATTTTCAGTGGGCTTCCACAATTTTCACGCGATCCTAGGATCGCGTGATCGTGAATATTCTGCACCCCTGATGAATTATACTTACAGAGTACTGGGATCGATTATGAGATTGATGAAGCGACTGATTAATTTTGGTTTGCTGAGAGACATCTAAGGAAGCAGATCCAGGCAAAGTTGACTGCTGACTTTGAGAAAACAGCTGGGTTAGGACTTGAATTATTTCTTTGTAGCACTCCATCCTGATGAAAGGGGGAAAAAATTAAATCAATGGATTCAGTAGTACACTGAAAAAAAAGTAATGTTGAATTGACCTTCGTGACTGTTGAATTAACATAACCGTAATGTTGAAAACGGGCACAACATTATGTCATGTTGAATCAACATAATCAGGAATGGTGAATCAACATAACTTCAATTATGTTGGACTAACATGATGATGTCATGATAATATTACATTACGTCAGGTTACATTGCAACAGCTCCATTCTTCTTCTTCAACTCTCTTTGTATCAGTGTAACTCTTCTCCCTATGAATTACAATCGGTAACATTAATTTGAAAAAACAACAACAAAGAACAGCACTCCAGAATGGGGCAGTTGCAAGGGTCTGAAATGTTGTGTTTGTTATAAAGAAAATGATAGTACTTGATGAGCTGAGAACAATGGTGCCTTTGGGTTTTTCCTAAGTGTCCCGGTTTTGGAGTTACACAAGCAAAAAGTTGTAAAAAATCGTGGGCGTAGTGACGTCACCACGCGGAATTCCCATTTAAAACAATGTATTTTGGGCCAAAATCCCATCTCCGGAACAATGGGACTTAACTAGAAACCAAAGGCATCTTTCTTCTTAGCTCATCAAGCACTTTAATTTTCTTTGTAAAAAAGACAACAATTCAGACCCTTGCAACTGCCCCATTGGTTAAATAAATTCAGTTAAAGATTTACCTTTTTGTGTAGTACTGATAAGCATCAGAGTCACTACCATATTCGCTCCCGTAATAGTAATTGATGGCAAAATTCCTTGAATCATACTTGGAAGCGCATGCTAAACTAATCATGAGAACAGCTTCATAGAATTCAAAGGCAGCGAATTTGCGACAAATTGTGCTGAGACAGATATTTGGAGCAGCTTCAATACACAACTGTCAAAAAAAAAAAAAAAAGAGGAAATATTTAAAAGAAATGGAATAGGGTGAGAGGACGAATGGGCAGAAAATTAGGTGTATTTAAATTTTAGACTCAACTTGAATGTACAGTTTCAAAGCTTAAAAGTCTTTCACTAGGTACAAAGCAAAGCCATGGTAAAATAATTTTTAGAGTTAACTAGTATACCTAAGTATGTAGCCACAAGATCTGTTTCTCTGACAAGGGGAGGTCAGTGGCGTAAACAAGGAGGGGTCCAGGGGGTCTGGAACCCCCCTTAACACCAAAATTTGTCCTAAAAAAAAGGTAATTTTTTGCGTTTTCAGACAAATTTGACCAAATTAGTCTCTTTGGACTCCCTCCCCCTATAACAAATTTCAGACTTCGGACCCCCCCAAGAAAAATTCCTACGCCACTGGGGGAGGTCATGATGTGCTCGGCTCCGATTGTGATGAAATTTGCACAAAAATGTAACTTAAGTGAGGATCAAGAACCATTTTTGGCAAATGGGCACAAAGAAAGGCAAAAAGAAATTTCTATGGTTTTGCCGATTCCTGCAAAATTTAAAGTGTGCGACTTAAGTATCAGATTTGTGGGTAGAACCGTTGCACAGTGGAGCGAGTCAATGGGAGAGGCCAGACATCGCGTGGACACTTTAAACGCGTATATCTCTGTTAATACGCATCGCATCGTAGAAGTTTGAAAGTGGTTTTATCGGTTCTATTGTGAAATTTCCTGTAAGCACCACTCTTTATAGTTTGTTTTTCTACGTAAAAACATTCAAATTTGCATTTTTAGTCATATATACCATGTTTGATCCATACCATGGACTCGCTCCACTGTGGGTTATCACCACGTGCGGCCAACTGGCAGCGCTTTCGATCCTTGTGTCCACCAAGTTATTTTTGCACTTCCATTTACAGCTGCTCTGCACCTTGCTGAAATGATCGTGGTTCAATGTCATTTTCTTGATTGCATTTGAATTATTTTATCTTTTTTTTTTTTCAAAGTAATCCTGATGTCACCATGATGCTGATTACTTGAAAGGAGCACACCGCATATTTTACAAGCCCGTCTGGCGAAGACTGTCTAAATCATCAAGGAGTTCCCATATTTCACCATACACACATACATTCCGAGCAAAAGTTTTTAATAAGAAGAAGCTCTAACAGTGAAACGAAACGATTTTGGACCTTTGACTGTATGTATATTGCAGGCTGCTCAAGAACTATTCAATGCAGGATTCAGATGTTTTGCTGATTATTGACAGAAAGATAAAATTAAGATGCAGTCAAGAAAATGACAATGATTCATAATTATTGCAATAAGAACCAGAGCAGATATAAACGGAAGTGCAAAAATACGGTTGACGCAAGGATTGAGCGCGCAACCGCAGTGCTGCCGGTCGAGCACCTTACCAGTTGGCCACGCGTGCTAATAACCATTCCATCCAAAAATCCGATTTAAAATGTCTCAAACTTCAATTTTTGCAGAATTTGGCAAAACTTTCACATTTTTTTGCCTTCCCATGTGCCCATCCCCGAAAAGGATTCTCGGTCCTCAAATAGATGTACCTTCACTACATTTTCATTAAAATCGGAGCCGGACACATCCTGACCTCATCTTGTGAGAAGGGGAACAGAGAACGTGGCTGGAATGCATCGACCCCCACACGGCATCACTAAAGTGAGTTTTTCTCCTCGTGAACGACCAAAGAAGAAAAAAAAGTTTACCAGAAAATCAAGTCGCATTGAAAAATTAAGAAAACAGAAACTTAGAGTTTTAAATTTACCTGAAGTGCAGAGGACAAGTACATTTGTTTGTCTTCAGAATTGACGGCACTTTTGGCAGTCAAAAGCATTTCATTTGCCTGAAAAACAAGACATTAATCTTACCATTAGATTAAATTTTTATCATAATATGACTGAAGGTGGATCTACACCAGGTTTTTGCAACATACCAAGCTGACATTACGCAAGGACATACTTCCTGTGTTAGTTTGTCATAAGAGACGGTAAATATGGCAGCCAATTCGAATATCAAGCACACTTAGTATGGATCCACCTTGAATGGAACTAACAACATAACTAACGAAATTGGAGACACATAAGCAACATAGATGAATAAATGGTGCTCTTTCTGTTGCAAAACTGATAACAACAGTGATTGCTCTTGCATGTGTGAGCCCGGAGCAACGGAAAATGTTCAAGATTCAACAATACTGAATCTTAAAGAAATAGAGAAAAAGTTAAGACAATTTTTTCTACTTCCAAACTTAAGTTCTAAAAATTGAGTCAAAATGTAGGGTAGCGGCTATTGTGAGCAAACTAAACCTGGTGACTGAATAACGGAATAGAAACAGTTCAGTTGGAAGGTCTGCAGTTATCAACTTGGAATTAAATACCATCAAACTGCAGCAAGAATTAATCCAGGGACATCCGTTTCTTAATCGGTCATGGGTTGATTGATGCAGAATTAAAGAAATGGCTATCAGAGCAGTCTTTACAGACATTTCTAGGTTGTTCCACTGCGAAAAAATTCATTGACTTTAAGTTCTAGAAGGAAAATTTCTAGGAGGAAAAGACAAAGACGAAATGGTCTCATAACCCCGCGGCGAGGGGGCGGTTACAGAGTGATCACGAGAATTTTTTTTCTGTAACAGAGGGGGAATTTTTCCTGTTTCCTTTGACTCATAGACAAAAAAAAAGGTTCGGGACCGAAAATTAGTTTGAGATAACCGTGATTTCGACACATTAATGTTCGACTTAGTCAAAAGATTTGAATATTGCTCTTATGGGAGAATTCACGGGACTGTAGGTTCTGTTCGACATAACGGAAAATTTGACTTACACCTGGTTTGACACAATGAACTTTTTGATTATGAAACCTTAAATAGGTTAAGTTTAGGACAAAAAGAATGTCAGGTTTGATGTAGGCCACCCGCAATACTCAACTCAATGAATGTAGCACTGCAGGTGGTCAAATTCAAGGAGTTGTCTGACATTCTTTTTGTCCCCGACTGTACTATGACTTTCAAAAGAAAGTACCCTGGTCGAAATTTTTACCATTATAAATCCCGGCAACCTTTAAACAATTTTGCAGCTTTCAAGTGTTGAAGAACTTCATAGAATGACTCTCTAAAGTACGTCATGAAAAATCGAAAATTCTATTGAAAACAACATAACAATTTAACAATAAGAATTTCAATCAGGGTACTTTCTTTTGAAAGGCATAGTACATGCTTGACTAATAAGTATAAGAAATGATACAAAATAAAATTGGAATTGTGAGACAGCTTACTTTTGCATAGGAGGCATCATCATCACGGAAAATAAGTGGACAGACATCCCTCAGTTTACAACTAATAGAATCAACTGTTGAGTCGTCCTTGAGATACCTGTAAAGAATATTAAGAAATATCTGATAACTAAAAAACACTAGATCTCAAATACCTTAGCTCAGTAGCTTTGAATTTCCTAACTTTCTCCTAATTTTTTACTGACAACTATTCCTTGACTCAAAGAAATACTTGTAAGGAAATTGGAGCTCACGCATTTTGAGTATTAGGCCTTCGTACACGCTCAAAGTAGGATCGTCAAATTGGCATCGGTGAGCCGAGATCCACCAGAAAACGGCAGATGAGCCGACCGTTGCATGTTTAGTAGTGCTGGGAGAGTACTCTAAAAAAGCTTGAAACTCAAGTTTTGAGATACTCGAGAGACTCTACTCTAAGTAGAAAAAACTCTCTAGAGCCCAATAAATTTGATTTACTGTCCAATGTTGAGAAAAAAGTAAACATATTTGCAAGAAGTTAAATTTTACTGTCAGTAGTTTTTGTTTTTCATAGAAAAATGCTACGAAAATGAAGAATTGCGATGACTCAAGCTCGGCTCGAGCTCGGAGCTTTTGCTAAAAACTCGACTTGGCTCTACTTGAGGGCAGAATTCAATACTCGCCCAGCACTAATGTTTAGTTGATGTTCCGTTCGTCAAACTGCAATTATTTGACAATGGATGGTGTGCCATCTGCTCACCAATCTACTGTCAACAAAACCAATAATCCCGTCTAGGAGGTGTTTTGGTCTAGGTTATGTTTGAATTTTAGAAATGTCAGGATGGCAAATTCTACTGTTTGCGGTGGCTTTCAGCTCACCGATTCCAATTTGACAATCCTACTTTGAGCGTGTACGATGGCTTATTGGGTTCAGACAAGCAGCAGGATCTGCCTCTGAAATGCATCAAAGCGCATCAGTGAAAGGTTGGTTAGAGCAGAAGCATTTCAAGTATCGAGTTCTGGCAAGTAGCGGTGCCTGCTTCCGAAATGCATTAAAGTGCATCGGTAAGCAGTTGATTTTAGCAACGAATCAAAACCCTCCGATAACCAACCACTCAACGGATGCATTTTGATGAATTTCAGAAGCAGGTACTGCTACTCAATATAATACGATACTCAAAATGCTTCTGTTCTTACAAAAAGTTTCAATTTGTTGCTCAGAAGCTGCTCACCAATGTGTTTTTATGTATTTCGGATGCAAGCACCACTACTCGTTAGAGCTCAAAATGAGTGAGCTCAAATTGTTGTTTTTTAGCCATCAGAGGTGTAATTTTATTTCTCAATGAATCTTATTGAAATCGAGGCTTGCTCAGGAAAACCGGCCCATAAGGATTCGGATTCAAAGATTCCAGTTTTATAGTCTAGGATTCAGATTCGGATTTGGCAAAATTTTGGAATCGACCCATCACTAGTTTCCTCAGATTCTTTCTCGAAACTTTGTCAGTTTTGATTCACACAATCCGTAGAAACTGACAAAAATGGAAGCTTGCTTTTACAATCTTTACACATGTAATTATGATTCTTCTTTCTTTTCACTAACTTTATTTGATGAATGAGAGTAGAAAATAAGGCACATATACTTACAAATTCAGAAGGGTATTGACTAAAGTGATACACAATTCATGCTTGGAAACAAGAAGCTGTTTTAGAGTTATGTCGACCAGTAATCGTTGGTGTTCCTGGATTGGCAGAGAAAAAAGAAGAGAAATGTAATAGGCGCATTATCCTCGATGACTGAGAGCATGTTATTTTTCTATTACTTAAATAATACTTCATTCATTGACAGAATCTTTATCAGATGTTCAAGAGGGTTGAAAACCTCTGGTTTAAGATGTAATGCATTTAATTTAGTTGAGATTTTCTCAAATAAGTCTTAAATGGCAGACAGTTAAAATGGGACCACAACAATTATTTCAGATCATTTCAAATTTGAGGTACATAGAGGTCGTTTCACGAAAGTTGGCCGATGACAGATGGGTTTGTTTACTGCACAGAGACGAGTTTGCGTTTTTGCACACGTGCAAGAACTCAAACACGTCTTTGCGCAGCGAGCCGCATGATCTGTAATCGGCCTTCTTTCATAGAACGAGCTCTACCTTGTAATAGTTGAGAAATTGCCTCATCTCAGAGGGTAAACGTGCAGTCTCTGATTTTTGAATTGGATTACACCATAATTCTAAAAGGTAAAGACAGGAAGTTGCCACAAAAAACATGAAGCATTTTTCAATACGATAAGATATTGACTTGCTGGGTTGCTTCCTTAAAACACATATTTACTCCTACAGGAGTAAACATAACCTCCAAGGACAGCATAAATATCATCTAGATAGTATTGACATGATGGTCATTTGGTGTTAATGATTGGTGCAGAATAATTACCGGACTAAGTTCCGCTACGAGCTGATGAAATTGATGTTCACACAAAACTTTCCACAGGCCAACAATTTGACATGCATGGTCAACAACAATTTTTAACGCCTCTAAGGAACGATTTTCTAATCGGTGAACTTTCTCTGCTTTGGTGACCGCCATAGAATTAACCGTGCTTTCTTCCATATTTCTAGAGGAAAAAAACTTGATTTTAAAACAAACAAACATTGACACAATGAAAACGCTTGGATGCTGCGTTTCAATACTTTTTTAACATTTGTGAGTGAACAAGTTCAAACAATAAAAATCAACTCTATTCTCTAAATGAAAGGTTGTCTGAATGGGAAATTTTAAGAACGCAGTATGAGATTTACTGCTGATTAATCTAGAATCCCATTGTTACATTACTCTTAAGCCACGATTATGCAAATCTATTCAGATTCCAATAATTGTTATTTATTTACCTGATCCATTTTAATATGCACCTACTATCTTTAGATAGTTTCAGTTCTGACAGTTCTGTGGCTACATGCGCACAAAAGAATGATATTACATCTTCCGCATAGGTTTGTTCCGGCTTTACAAGATCGATCCCACTCACTGAGTGAATCACCAGAGCTTTATGCAGCATAGAAGACTTGATTAATTATCGTAAAAAGTGAATCATGAAAGATTCATGATTCACTATTTAAATGAATTAATTTAAGTATTTAAATTAATTAATTCAGACTCCTACACGGCACAAAATTTTAGTTATTCACGAAGTGAGCTTGATTGATGTTTTCGTGTGGTTGGTAACACTGGAGCAAATTTGCGCAGAATACGTAATACTGTCCTTCCACTCATATAAACAAAGAAGTATCAGAACTGAAGCTATTTGAAACAACCTCTACCTTCTCCATCTTAAGTGACAAGATGATTCAGAAAGGCAATAGGATGGACAGTTAGTCTTCTTTTTTGGCCTTTCCTCTTGAATACTCCAGATCGACCGTACAGAGATATAGAGCATTAGTAGTTCAACTGATGAATCAACTCCCCACCTTAATTTCTACCTTTTCACATGCTTTTCTAATTTTGTAGAGAAGAATGTAAGAAATAGTTAGGCGAGAAATTCAATTTTTCTTGTCCGGAAATAAACATCAAAATGAAGTAAAATAAGCACCGAAATCAAGGGTTTTAAAACACCAACATTTTTCGGTCTCTACTCTCTATCTATAACTCATACAAACAGCATATTGGGGCACTAACAGATTTGACTTACAGTGAGGGGATGCGATTCATCACGGCCGGTCCACCAAAAGATTGAATTAAGAGGCTATTCTTCTCTAAGAAAGACCAAAACGCTTGTAAATTTGATAGAACTGCGACACACTCCTCGACAGTGACGGTTGATGTTAACTAATGTACATAGAAGAGAAAATAATGAACATTTAAGTTGAGAAACAAATATTTTAGATTTTTAGCAAAGCAAATAAAATGAACAATGGTTCAAGATTGCCTTTCCTCGCCAAAGTCTTATCTACATTCCAAAGTTTTGAAATTGGGGATACAGAATGTTCTCATCCCTGACTTTCGACGCATCGTAAGAAGATCCTTCAAACAGCAAAACAAATGCATCACGATTTTTTATAAAAGGAAAAATCAGAGGGATAGGAAAGCAGATGGGTTCTTGGCTTGGACATCAGTAAAAGTTAGATGGCTGATGACTCCTGGTGCAAATGGAATAATATGTATCCTAAAAAATGTATCCTCTTTAGATTCCTATGTTTACAGTTTGGAGAGGTGGCTCTCTCCGTTTTTTGAAATTTGCATTTTAATTTTTTATTATTTTTTGAGTTGAAAATGGCTGCGATTAGAGCCGGAACATCATCGTCAATTGCGGTTGATTCCAGCATTTTACCCATTTTACATTTAATTTATTGTTCAAGTCGTTGCTGGTTTGTTTTGTCATATTTCCTAAAGCAAGCGTATACTCAAGGACACATCTATCTTCCCACCTGAGGTTCATGGAATAATACAAAATGACGCAAAAACTGATTATGGAATGGAAAAAACTGGTAAAGAAAGAGAAAAGTTTTCAAGCTAGCTCAAGTCAACATGGTGGAGCTGATGTGCTTTGATGCTGAATTGAATGGTGAGCCAAAGCCAACGAAAGACTCAAAAAATGGATATTTTGAGCTGAAACTTATTACCCCAGAAGGCACAGCAATGGGTCTGTTGCAAACTTTTGCTACAACGATTAAGAGTGTTTGATCTAATGTAAAATCGCCTGAAAAGTCCATTGGTGGGATCAGAAAGTTATAAAAGTCAATAATAAACTCACAAGAGGCATTTAATGAAATCCAAGATGGCGGAGAAATATCGAGCAATTTGTATGCATGCACCACGAACATCCAAGGATAGCCAACCTCACAATATTGATCACAACCAATCACAACGTAAACAAACACATAACCTCTACCTCCAGTGAGGTTGTCAAAGTTGGCCATCCTTGGATGTTCACGGTGCATGCATACAGATTGCTCGATATTTCTCCGCCATCTTGGATTTCATTAAATGCCTCTTGTGAGTTTAGTATTGCATTTCATGACGTTCTGATGCCACCAATGGACTTTTCAGGCGATTTTACATTAGATCAAACACTCTTAATCGTTGTAGCAAAAGTTTGCAACAGACCCATTGGATGAATATTTGCTTCAAAGGAGCTATTTCGTTCGTTTTCATAAAATGTTTTTCATGGTCAATGTTTTGTTATACAATGAAGTCATTCGAGTGTACCTAGGTGAATCATGGTTCTCATCTCTCTTTTCCTATAATTGACACAAATTTCAGAAATTTATAAAAAATTCAATATTCATAAACGCAAAGGATCCCTTTTACTTTCTTTGCGGAGAATTGCCTGAAGTTAAGCTGTGTGAGTAATTGATATGTTTGTTTTCGGATCGTTAAAAGTTAACATCTTCAAAGCACACAAGAAATCACCGAGGATAATTTCTGAGATATAAAAATTAAAAAATTCTGCTAACACTTACATACTGTTTACTGTCTTGATTTTTGGTTAATTTGATGAGAGAACTCTGCCACAAGGGTTTCAGTACTCGCGAAAGGTACAAGTACAAACCATTGTGTTTAGCCGAGTGTTCATAAATAATGTTCTCAGGATTTGAGACAAGAGTATCCGATAAAATATTGGGTCGAGTTTGAGCTATCGGAGTCGAAACAATACCGGGTCTAAAACTGCTAGCTACAAGAAAACAAAAAATTCAAAGAAAGCCATTTTATCAATACAACAAGAAATAAAGTAAATAGCAAATAATGATAGACAAAGCCAATAGTGAATTTTGTTCAAAGATATCTGAAATACATAATTATTTTAATGGAGCTATTGCAAACTTTTGCTGCAGGCTTATTAATAGTTAGATATGGGGTAAACCCCTGTAAAAATAACTATTAGCGCACTATAAAATCACAAAATCCACTCCCAAACTCATAAAATGTTTTCAAATGCGAGACCGTATAATGACAGTGATAGCCGTCGAAATCTGATGGCAATTGTATGCTTCTTCTTTTTGTGTTGTGTCGCGAGAACACCTCATGAGGATGGAGCTTACGGAGATAGAGAAATTCAATGTAAAAGGCGGTAATCACCGCCATTATACCATCAATTATTAATAGGCCTGTTGGTCCCAAAAGTTTGCAACAGCTCCATAGCAAGAAACCAATAAGCCCTAGTTTTGTCATTAGGACAAGAAACCTTGAGTTGAGGAAACTTCTCTGAAAACCTTGTTATTTGTTGAAAACTCTCTACTCTAAAAATTAGTCTAAAATGAAAAGAGGTTTTTGAAATGCAAAGATAATTCTTACTCTGGAAGGAGGTTTGAGGAGCTGTTACAGAAAGCATATCTGCTGTGACAAGGTTGGTGTCCCCCACTTCTTTCGGCTCACCTCCATACAGGAACAAAGCTTGAGTTGCCCAACTAGCAAGCTGAAAAATAGATAAATACTTTAAGACAGAGTTGGGTAAATGGGGGTGGTAATCGATTACACAATTACCGAGTAATTGTAATCGATTACACGATTACAGAGTAATTGTAATCGATTACACAATTACCAAGTAATTGTAATCGTCGTTTTTTCGAGGGCAATTTTACGGTAATCAGGGCTGTTTTTACAAGTTATTCATCATATTAGTTGTAGAAGAATCGAAACAAATCGAAATAACCCTAAAGTTTACAATTTATCTTTGAAGACTACATTTAATTACTTTCCAAAGGTTTGACGATTACCGATTACCCAGTAATCATGTAATCGATTACACTCTTATTTGCCCAACTCTGCTTTCAGAAGCCTTCGCAATGCATATTGGATTTTACAGATAAAATGGAGGGGAAGAAAACCCACAAAGTACACAATTTTTTTTTAAATATGAAATGAAAGTCAACAAGAACCTTGATTTTGGCAATCCTTCAAAATTACACAGTTTTCTATTCGTTAAAAACCAACAGAAAACTGAAATTAGGAGAGGCTTACATCTTTTATTTGCTATGAGAAGGTGCTACACCATAAGCAAAATGTTTCTTCAGTTGAGAGAAATGATACAGTTAGCTCAAAATATAAAATAAAATAATAATAGTAAAAAGTAGTAGTGGTGGTAGAGCTCATTTCACGAAAGAAGGTCGACGATAGATCAAGTGGCTCGCTGCGCAAAGACGAGTTTGCGTTCTTCCACAAGCGCAAAAACGAAAACTCGTCTCTGCACAGTAAACAAGCCCATCTGTCATTGGCCAACTTTCATGAAACGACCTTGTAAAGTCCAGCCGCGCCGAAACCATATTTTCATTATGATGACGTTTTACGGCAAACAACTCAAAAACGAATTTATCATAAATTACAAAATTGTCACTTACATCCACATTTGAAGTGCATTGTTGACAAGCAATGGAAATACAAAGAGCACAAGCTTCATCGTCAGTCATATTTACAAAGAATGCTCTAACTGCTTCGGCATTTGGTCCTTTATTTTTCCACAATAATTCAGCTAGCACTTCAACAGGTCTTAGCTTAGTGAATAACTGAATACCCTGCAAAATAATACCGATCGGTGGTTAGAAGCTGACTAAAAAAGCAGTCATTTAAAGAGCGGAGGAAACAAGTTAGAGGAGTGAGGAAAAAGTAAAAATCCTAGATAACTACTTCACTTGAAAGCTAGAGAAGCCAGATTTCATCAACTCATGGAGGAGCCTTACTTGGTTTAGCGCGGTTGGTCCTCTGATTAACATGAAAATTGTACCTCCTTACATCGAAGTCGTCTTTTACTTCGACACAAGTCACGTTTCAATGTCATCCGAGCGGCATCCTTTGCACTTTATTAACAGATTGTGGGCATGGCTTATTTCAGATGTTGCTGTACGGTGTCGTACCAAAACAGGCCAAACACCTGTCAGGCGGCATCCTACAAGCACGATGTTGAGATGAGATGTCGAGCGCGCTAGCATTCCAAGCAGACATATACTATGAAAGTTGCACCATGTCAGAATCCGTTTCTAACAGACTCTTAGATTTAGGCTCACACAGAAGCCCAAAGAGGCAAAATGCAAAAGGCGAAGAGTTTGTTTACTCTTCGCGCACTCGCTTTTATTACATATCTACGGTACCGGTGACCGAGGTAATTATGATTGATTTTTCCTCTGCTTAAACGTTATTCTGGAGGACATTATCTCTTTCAATAACGACCATTATTGTCAATAATCGGAACCTAACCTATAAGAAATAGCATAATAGCGGTAACAGCGCAGAGGCCAAGGCAGTTAGCCATCCACCATTTGCAATTTGCTTCTTGAGCTCTCCGTGAAAAGTTTCTTCATCCTCATTTTTGAAGAAGAAGACCATGACATGGCGAAACTCTCATAGTATATAGAGACTCCAGGATGCACAAGTGACACAAGCAATATTTCAAATTGATTTATCTTGTTTGGAAGTATTACTCAGTGTATTCAAGACACATTAATTTTTCGATGACATTTTCTATCCGCGTATACTTTCAATACAGCTATTGCAAAATTTTGTGGCGACTCCGTCATATATACTTCAAAAAGCAACTAAGACACCAATGAATGGACAAGCTCATTACCTGAGTTGAAAGTGAAACAAAGTTAGCTGAACTGCCGTTGGAACTAAGAGGCCCATGAGCTCGAGTGAACTCCCATACAGGTCCATCAAGTTTGACTGTTGCTTGAGCTTCGATCGGAGCATCAAACGCCATGTATTCTTCGCTACTTAGGCACCATAAATTGTCTTGGCTTTCATTGACAGTACTAAGGGCCATAAATATTCCTGGACGAAATAAAATCAAAAGCACTCTCATAATATACAAACAGAAAAATTTGCATAAACAACAACGAACAACAGAAACACGAGAGGAAATTTTCGCTAACCCTAGAGAAGAAATGACTTCTGGTGATCCCAGAACTTCCAGTTGAAAATAATGCTGCAAACTGCAAATAACGAAATTGACACTGAAAAAAATAGAAGAGTAAATTTTACTCTTAGATTGTTACTATATTGTTAAGTGATTTGGATGGTTTAAAATTAAAAAATAACTATCTAATTATGAATATTAACCGTATAATTATGGATATTAACCGTACAATTGTGAATATTAACTGTGCAATTGTGAATATTAACTGCATGACTTTAAAGAACACCAAAAAGAATAAATCAAATGAAAAACTCACGCAGATAAAATTTTACGGTCGACATTTTATAATCGAGCAAAAGAGTTTCTGATTTATTTTATTCTGAATTTAGTACGAGTGTTGATTTCCTTTGCATTAATTTAACGTAATACCAAAAAGTCCTGTATTATTTAACCATCAGCGCAATGGTTAAATAATGCAGCGCATAAACCATGAATATTTGCCATTTAAATTGTTACACAATATAGGACCCATCTACGAGTAAAATTTACCCTTCCATTTTTTTAAAGCGATGCTCCAAATTACCTCATTTTTCTCAAACTCCAAAATTACAAATTTTAAAGTTAATGGTCAACTCTTGACTTCAATTGGGAAATCAGATGCTCGTTCAAAGTCCAGCCACAACATCATTATGTCTATACATTAATGCAGGGGCCTTCCAAAGGGGGGGGGGAGGCATGTGGGTACCGTACCCTTGCCTCGGGTGGCACTCCTGGAGGGGGGAGGGACGGCAAATCGGTGCATACAAGCAAAGCAAAAAAAAAAAATTGTATGTAGGTAAGTCAAATTGTTTTGTTGCAAACCACTTATTTATAAGAGACTTTTAAATTCAAGAAAGGAATACTTTACCTTGATGATAATATGCTTGCCGTACATCATTTGGTCGGACAGAGGGAACATTACCGATGAAGCCTGGAGGAAGCCGAACATGGACTAATTTCAGATCTGAAACTTCACCTTGAATGAAAATTATCTGGAAGTAAAATCTGACACCAGCTTGAGTGACAGCTATGAGGCCGACAGTTTTAGATTCCTTTTCTTCCACAGCACAGATGGATACAATATTGCATAGTTCAACTCTGTCCATGGTTCTTGATAAAAAAAAAAAACAAAAACAAAGTAAGATAAGAAATTAATTCATGATTGTAAAGAGATACCAAGATTATATCAAGATCTATTAATACCAGAAAAGGTAAATGGAAAAGAAAGATGAGATAGTATTAGATACTAGCCGTTCCAGGCACCCCACGGGCACCCTCCACGCCAAGCATTCAAGGGGTATGGGTTAGTTGATATTTAAGCAAGTTCCATTTGTATTTAGAGAATTATAATGGTTGCTGAATAAACGTATGATGAAGTACAGTAAAAATTACTGAAATTAAATGACTGGAGAGAAGTATAGGAGCCCTGAGGTTAAGCAATGAGCGTGCGGAGTGAGGCAGTTGCAACAGTTTTAGAACAGGCGACAAAAATTGAAAGATCAAGGGCTCAAGAGATTAATTTTGCGGCACTCACAGACAAATTTTTCGATCTATTTTTGGGAAGCTCCTTAAAATACCCTAAAGGACCATCATGCCAAATTTGAGAGAAATCACTTCTACCATTTAACAGGAAAATATAAAATGCATTTTGGAGGGGCATTAACTTTATATTTACAATAATGGAGTAAGATGAAAAAAGAAAGATGAGCTTACCTGATACTTTGAACTGCGGACTCAATGATGGATTGTTGAGGTAAGCTTGCTTTACACGTAGCAGCCGATTCAGAGCTAAGAAGGTACATATCAATGGTTCCTTTTTCGGAAAGCGTGTACAGTATATTGCGACTGTTATCAATTGATATTTGATTGATTGAATCAGATTTTTGCAGTAAAGATGAGATGACAGAAGGTAGCAGATACATTAAGGTCGTACCGGAGTGATTAACTTTGCAACATCGTTTGCCCCACCAATCTAGCTCTTTCTGGAAAAGAAAAAGGAATTTTGACTCAGGATTACCTCATCTTTCCACTCTAATTGACAATAATTTTTTTTTTCTTCCGAAATGTTTTTTGAAACTTTAGGTTCCAATTACTATAGAATAGATAGTCAGTATTTCTGATCTTTGTCGGTCCATCCATTTGAGAAAACCAAAGTAAGCAGATTACCTAAAACACCCTTTAAACGTCAGAAGCACCCTCTTTGCTTTAAAATAACAGATTGCTGAGCAAGACCCTACAAGTTGAAAGAAAGTTAAAAAGTTTAGTTGAACCCTTTTAACTGAGGTTTGAAGGACCCATAAGCCCATAACGCAACTCAGAATTCAACACGGAAGTGAGAGTGGTTTCATTCATCAAGGCAGTGAGAGTGGTTTCATTCATCAAGGCAGTGAGAGTGGTTCAAACATGAAACGTTTCTCCGTTCTGAGAGACTATTATAGCTTGTCCCAGAAAAAATTGGATTTGACACTTCTATGGTTTTCATGAAAACATCAGCTTCTTACTGCTCCTAACCAATCAGGTTGCTCTATCTGAGGATGGAAGCTGATGTTTACATTCAAAGCTACAGTTGTCAAGTCCAATCATTCTTGGGACAACCTATAATCAACAGTGGTTAAATTAAATGACAGGTTTTAGACTTCTTGAATATGTTGAAAACACAAAGATCAGAAAAAACTTACTCGGTACTGAATTTCATACAAATTCCCATCTTCTCCTCCCAGAAAAATCCGACCGTTGGCAGAGCCTGTGATTGCAGTAATATTAATTCCGTCTGTCGGCAATTGAAACACTACTTCTGGTGTGAAATGGATTTCATTAATTAAATTTGAAACAGCTGCACCAAAAACATTAAAAAAAAAGAAATGAATCATCAGATCAACACAACTTAAAAAGATACAGTAGATCAACAGCCAAAAAAACGTGCAAAATTCTTTCCAAAAGAAAAGACTCTTCAAGAACACCTGCATAAAGTGCACAGAAAACACTTCATGTATATTTAAATATAATTTGCAATTTTTAGAGAAAAATAAAAATTTAAAATCACAAGCAGAAAAAAAGGAATCACAGAAACTTGGTATTTTGGTAAGTCTGTGCTTTTTTTATTTCTACACTGAACTTTATACCCTCTTTTTCCTTCACTTATCCCTTTCATCCATAATTGCTTGCCCAATTTATTCACTTGCGGTCTCTCCTCAAAAAATGATGCACACAAAATTTACAAGGTGAAGAATTTGGGGGGGGGGGGGGGGGCAGGTTTTAAAAAAGTTCCAAAACTATCACATGAGCACCAGGACGTGAACCTGGACAGGTTAAACAAAAATGTAGTCGGAAGCATTGTTCACACAAAGGGATTTCAGAAATCACAAAACACAAAGGTGAGTCAGAAATCTCAATTCAGTCAAATGAACCTCCAAGAACTAATTTTTGATAATGTAGTAATGGGATGGAGTTAGCCATACCCATATTAGGATATTAGGAGTTGACAACTGGCAACACTGTAAGTCAGTGTTGTGTTTAGATGACTATGAGTCGCTGTAAACATTACTCGCCAAGTCAATAAGAATGCGCAGTTTCTCAGCAGACTTGATACATCAATGGCTGGCACCAGAGACAATATATAATAGAGACCTTGCACTAGCCGTGCGCATGGTGGCTGACTTATTTTTCAGAGCTCAACAGGAATTAACACAGGAAGCATGAGGGAGCACCATCCAACATAGACCATATGTTGACTGATGCAATTTCGGTGCTTCGGTTTTCACCAGGCAAAAATCTCAACAACGTTTCTCATCAGACCGAGGTAGACAAAAGGACAAGACAGTAAACAATATACTTACAGTCAGTTGGAACTGACAGAGTTACTCCTAAAACAACTATATCTACAGTTGTGGCAAGAACGAGAAGGTGGGTGATGAATTCTCTAAAAACGTTTGGCTTGGGTTTCACCAGACCGACACACATGATTGTTTCACTTAAACCATCATAGAATGCTAGATCCGACCTGATGACAAACAAAAAACAAAAAATACACATCATTATCATCTCATCAATATCAAAACAAAAGATTGCCAGGTAAGAGGGGGAAAAAAAAAAATCCACTTTAACAACCATTTTTCATCTGAACTTTTTCAGTTTCAATCAATTTTTTTGCTGGAACGCACCTATATTTCTCCTTGAAGTCTTAAATGTGTCATACAGTGATTTTATGCGCTAATTGTTTTAGTGAGCGGACAGTCAGTGGTGTTTGTCAATTTTTAGCAACACCCGATCCAATATTGAATTATTCCTATTATTCCCAATTTTTTCCCATCTTTCCATTGATTTTAATGGAAATTATTTCCCCTTCATAACTAACTTACGATTCAAAATTTCAAAAAAGAATAATAATAATAGAAATGAATTTTTATTATTAAAACAAACAAAAAAACTTCTTTGGGGAATCTGATTAGCAACATATGCACAGTAAAGATACATAAGGACCAATGGTTCAAAACTTGTGAAAATAAACGGACTAACTCACAAATGGATATTAATAGGCATGATTGGTATACAGCACAATTGACTTTGCTGTAAGAAGCCAACTATCGAAACAAAATACCTTGAAAATCTGTGATGCCATTACAATACTTTCTCAATTTCAAACTTTGTTAGCAGGAGAGAATCAAAATTGG
This sequence comes from Trialeurodes vaporariorum, assembly GCA_011764245.1. NCBI lineage: Eukaryota > Metazoa > Arthropoda > Insecta > Hemiptera > Aleyrodidae > Trialeurodes > Trialeurodes vaporariorum. The sequence goes on along the minus strand of VMOF01000024.1, from coordinate 13,171,127 downwards.
GAGCTTTGCTATCCCGGTGACCCTTGTAGAAGATCTGTTAAACAGTGGTATAAAATTAGGATGCTTCAATTTTTTCAACAAGGATCTGGAAAACTTTTCAAAATCATTCTTGAATAAGTCTTCTAATCATAGCAACCTTCCCAAAGAATCGGTAAACTGTCCACTTTTTAAACTTGAAAAATTTGACAAGTGGGGGGAAAAATTAAAAATTGGTATCACACTCAGGTTGTCAGAGCGAACAAGTGTGGCAAATTTCACCGAAATCGGAGAGGGTCATTTTGAAAATATCTTTTTTTGGGCCAAACTTTATGAGGAATGACCCTCAATGAAAAATTCATTGGATATAGAATACCAAAAAGTCATTAAAAAAACACCCAAAATGATGTTCAAGTACATACCCTTTATAATCCCAAATGTAAAAATCGCTATCAACGGTGACCCACACACGGCTAATTTCTGGAAAAACACCCATGAGGTAGTGACATTGGACAGCTGTTGGTAAAGTTAAGGAATTTTGGTAGGATTACTGAAACTAATCAACAATGCCTAAAAACAATGGGCAAAAAGTAATTCAAACTAATTTAACAATGGAAGGGTTAGTAATAACGATCAATCTTTCACAGCATCAACCACATCAATTTCCAAACATTGCTTGCAGAATTTCAAAGCACTCCACTGAAAAAGTCTGAAAGACATTCTATGGACATTCTTCACAATGTTCTGAGGATGCTCGTTGCTTTTCCTACTACAGGACAGTCAAATTTCAATATCCATCCAAGACATCTATCATCCTAAACATCCTTATTCATCTGACATCTTAGGATTCCTGGACTATTCAAAATGTAACATCCCACAGATGTCTGCGTGACATCCTTATACAGGACATCAATTGAAAGGTTCCGCCAAAAAACGTTACACCTAACAAAACTGGTTCCTCAGTTTGATGGCCATACAAGCTAGAGAAGAGAAAAAAATTAAAAGACCCTATTTCATCGGCAAGAATACATATACTCTAGAGAGAAATGAAAAAATACAGTAAACTCTCGATTTACCGGATTTCAGGGGACCGGCCGAAAAATCCGGTAAATCGCGAAATCCGGTAAACCGAAAGTTCGCATTTTTCGCGGCGAAATCGCGGACCGAAAACTCGCATTTTTCGCGGCGAAATCGCGTAATTTTTTGGTTGTTTTCTCTCCCCCCCCCCCCCCATTTCACTGTTTTCGACGAACCTAAAGGGTTATATTTACAAAAGCACAAAAAACGCGTGGGGGATTAAAACACGATAATTTGGCACTAACCGTTCGCTTGTTGAGTGTTTTCATTTCTCTTAGCTAAAAATCTCTTTGGAAAAAATCAGCTGACTTTTTCCAAAGAGGTTCAGCCGATCTCGCTGTCAGCCAGCGTTGCCAATGTTGGCAAGTTCTTGAAGTGCCAAAGCCATAAACTACATGCTTCACACGTGAGCGCGTGGAGCCAACGCACTACGGGCGGCAACGCTGCGCTGCTGTCAACGCGGGAAGGCAGCGAAGCTTCCCTGCCCCCGCTTAACGCGTTTTTCAAAACACCGCGACTGATGAGTTTGGAGAGTCACTCATGGTGATCCTTTGCGATCGCGGCATCGTGTCACGGGAAAAAACTGCTATATCTGAGCAAAGTCCGGTAAATTGAGAAGAAATTTCTTCTTAGGACCGAGAAATAATCCGGTAAATCACGAAATCCGGTAAATCGCGATCCGGTAAATCGAATGAAATTTAACATTGTTCTTATGGGACTTTTGCCGGGACCGGAAAAATTTTCCGGTAAATCGCGAAATCCGGTAAATCGCGATCCGGTAAATCGAGAGTTTACTGTATTCACTTTCTCAAACCAACCGCTGATGAATTGACAGGTTTTTGGTGTTTCTTCAACAGCTACCCCAACTACAGATGAAGCGTTTGTTGGTATAGGTTGTCCCAAGAATGAATGGACTTGACATTTTGACAACAGTAGATTTGAATGAAAACATCAGCTTCTAACTGATCCTTAACTAATCAGGTTGCCCTATTTGAGGATGGAAGCTGATGTCTTCATGAAAACCATAGAAGTGTCAAATCCAATCTGTTCTGGGACAAGCTATTGAGCCCTTCAATTATCTTGAGGGCATCTGAAGAATGAGAGTTCAGAAAACAAAGACGCAGTCAGGGGGGTTTTGAAGGGTTAACTCCCCCTTATATTAATATAAGGGGGAGTTAGTTAAATTGAATAAACTTTAATTAAAGTTTATTCAAATATGGTACAAAGTTGGGGATTTTTGCCGTCTCCACTCAATTCCCCAGAAAGATAGGGTTAAGAAATTTTTGAGGAACAACTAGAGGCATAAATAAGAGGTGAAAATAGATCCTGGACAGCTGATAGACTTCCATGAAATTAGTGAGGTTTACATTTAAAGGATACAAGATAAGTGTTGCATAATCTCCGGAGGTAAACTGATCTTATTGGTTGTTTTTACAAGCTTTGCTTTGAAAAGTGGTTTCGGATAGTCCTGCTCCTTTAGGCCGCTTACAGTTACCCTTCCTGTAAAAATGAAAAATTGTGTCAAATTATAAGCCTGTCAAAGTACAAGAGGACATATCCTCTTTCCCAGCGCACAATAAAAGATGTACAACAACAAATTTTCATTATTAATTTATTCAGACAGCAAGTTTTAGCTGTGGCTAAGGATAGTTATAAAGTCCGATCTTACATTTGAAGTCATGCCAGAAAAAGAATGGTAGCATTGAATTGAAAAATTCCAAAATTCACTGTTACTTGTAAGCAGCTTTTTAGAATACAAATAATGATGGCGCTGTACTATAAGCACAAAATAATCTGATCAGAATGGAGACTCTAATTTATTTTGAAACATTCTTAACTTCCGGCCGGCATGATGGAAAGTGATCATTTTCGGCAATCTTCGGCAACTGCCCGGGCTGTGATTGGTTGTTTAACCTGAAAAAGCATGTCCGCCATCTTGAGAAGTGAGCAGGCACAGTTGCCAGTTTGTGCTATTAAAGTCCAAATCTTGTTTTCATTGGCTCTTAAGAGCAGAGCTGCCGTTTTGCGAATAATCAATGCTATGTTTCTATTCACCGATGATTCCACCGGTTGAAAAAAGATTACGCAGTCCAGTTCAGTGTATAACTGTAATGCCCGAAAATACTCTGATCTGTAATCTCTCCTTAATCGGTGGAAACTCCGTTAATTAATTAAAATATCCGCAAGTTTTTTAAAGTCATCGACGACTCCACTGGTTGAGAAAAGATTACATATGCGAGTATTTTACAGTAAACTCTCGATTTACCGGAAAATTTTTCCGGTCCCGGCAAAAGTCCCATAAGAACAATGTTAAATTTCATTTGATTTACCGGATCGCGGTTTACCGGATTTCGCGATTTACCGGATTTTTTCTCGGTCCCAAGAAGAAATTTCTTCTCAATTTACCGGATTTTGCTCAGATATAGCAGTTTTTTCGCGTGATACGATGCCGCGATCTCAAAGAATCACCATGAGTCACTCTCCAAACTCATCAGTCGCGGTGTTTTGAAAAACGCGTCAAGCGGCAGGGAAGCTTCGCTGCTTTCCCGCGTTGACAGCAGCGCAGCGTTGCCGCCCGTAGTGCGTTGGCTCCACGCGCTCACGCGTGAAGCACGTAGTTTATGGCTTTGGCACTTCAAGAACTTGCCAACATTGGCAACGCTGGCTGACAGCGAGATCGGCTGAACCTCTTTGGAAAAAGTCAGCTGATTTTTTGCAAAGAGATTTTTAGCTAAGAGAAATGAAAAACACTCAACAAACAAACAGTTAGTGCCAAATTATCGTGTTCTAATCCCCCACGCGTGTTCTGTGCTTTTGTAAATAAAACCCTCAGGCTCAGGTTAGTCGAAACAGTGAAAATTTGGGGGGGGGGGAGAAAAAATTCTTAAAAATTCTGCGATTTCGCCACGAAAATGCGAGTTTTCGGATTACCGGATTTCGCGATTTACCGGATTTTTCGGCCGGTCCCCTGAAATCCGGTAAATCGAGAGTTTACTGTAGTTCATTATCGTATCACACTGAACTGAACTGTGTAATCTTTTCTCAACCGGTGAAATCATCGGTGAATTGAAAAATAGCATTAATTATACGCAAAACGGCAGCCCTGCTTATGAGAATTTCCATTCTGATTAGAGTATTCTGTGCAATAAGTACAGTTGGGTAGTTTCATAATAGTCAATTGTAATTTGTCAATGCTCATTCATAGTCTTCAAGAAAAGCGTTGAAAAAACGGCTAAAGTAGCAACAAAGTACCAGCCATCAGGACAAAAAATGAAAAAATATGACTGAACTTACTTTCGATTTCATTTCTATCTCCTCTTTCGACAATTAGTGGAGAGCTGCTGTCTGAATTGATCCACTCATCAATTTTATTGCTACCAAATTCCAGACTTTCTGATATTGGTCCTACATCAATGGTATCAGCAGTTAAGGGCATGTCGTATGGTCGCACCATCTTGAGTCAATACAGAGGAAAATTTTCACAGAGGCAAACACACAGTCCTGAAAAGAGAGATCAATTATTTAGCTGACTTGAAAACCTCCTAGGATGGGATAAGTTACTAGTTCAAAGTAAAAGTTATTCAGACAGATAGTGGAATTGAAAATGAAAAAATAAACGTTTATTAAAGAAGTCAGTAGATAGATAGATGGGTAGATAGACACATAAATACAGTCCAAATCGAAAGTCATTAATTTGAACCCTTAAAATTCAAAACCTCTGTTAATTGAAGAGAATACTATTTACCTTTGGTGGCAAGCCAGAAATTTTTGTATTGTTTAAAAAAAACCAACTTGACTCTCATTTTTTCAGACTAACGAAACGACAGTTCTTAGTTGCAATCTGCATAAAAACATCGACCCCACTCACTGCACAAATCATCAGGACTTTTAGTAATTTTAGCAATAGACTTGGTTGATTATCCTAACTAGTCACAAAGCTCTAGTAATTGGCGCAGAAAGCGGGGTTGATGTTTTCACGAAGATGGTAGAGCTTGTTTCAGAAGTGTTGGCCGCTGACAACTCTTTGTTTACATGTGCGGACGGACGTAATTCTGTGCGCTACGCCGACCGAAATTCGGGAGTGCGTTCCCCGCCAACCCCCCTGCCAGCGTCCTACCAGCGCAATAGGTGCTGAGCCAACTTACTGAGCATGTAAACAGAGAGCTGTCAGCGGCCAACACTTCTGAAACGACCTCTACCACTGGAGCAAACCTGAATAGAGGAACGATATTACGTCTTTCGCGTATGTAAACAAAGAACTGTCCGAAACAAAGTCAGGGTAGTTTTTGTTTTTCATTTTGTCAAAATATTTTCGAAATAAAAAAAAAAAAAAAAAAAAAAAAAAAAAAAAAAAAAAAAAAAAAAAAAAAGTTATCTGAAACAACCTCTATCAGTGATCATCTCAAGCAAGCTGATCAAGTCCAAACATGAGGAAAGTCAAATTGCCTTGATTGAAACGCACCTATGTTGACTCCATGGGCATCAAGTCGACGATAGCACTTGTCAACCAAGAGCCACCTAAGTGGTTGGGTTACCTCAGAACTCAGATTAGCCTCTTCAGCCAACTGCACCGACTTAACTAATCTAGTCGATTTTGCAAATATTTTGTGGCGACAGTTTTATTTATGATACTTTCAACCAAGTAGAAGCGTTGAAGAGGTAAATGACCGCAGACGACCTCCTAAAATAATAAGTTTCGAGCAGACTTGGCTACTTTCTTGCAATCAACCAAGTCAACTTCTATGCTTACTGGAGCCCTTTGCAAACTTGACCCAATCGCTCGATAACGGCTCTCGGAAGGCGAACAGAGAAAGAGAACAATTAAGATGAGACACTTACCGACCAGTTGATTTAAGAGTCAATCGTGTTCATACGACCAAAAAGTACCTACAAAATCAATGAGCACAGCTTACGAGGTATTGAAATCTGCAAAGGAACATTCACTAAAAATCGAGAGAACCTGTAAAAATGTTTTTTTTTACGAGATTGTAGAATTTTGTTATTACTTGCTTCTTGTCCAAAAAGAGCGGCACGCCACCGTTAGAAGTTTTTAGGTTAATCAGTTTCAGTGTTGTTGGAGAGGCTTCTCGAAACTATGCAAGCGAAATTTACGAAATTAGCCAAAACTAAGCAAAACAGGCCTTGATCACAAAAGCAACGCGTATTGGCAAAAGCATTAAAATTATTGAATTATAGCCGGTAGATCGAGAACTTCAAGAATGCTTCAACACGTCTTAAATTTTATTCATTTTAGAGTCCATAAGTGGCATCTGGTGGCAGCCCTGTGTGTCCGAACCCGTGGTAATTTCAAAATTCAACCGCATTTGAAAAACCATCGAATCATGTTGTGTTTTAGAAAATTAACGTGAAAATCTGCGGAAAACGGTTGCCCAAATGCAAGAATTTGCAATTGAAAAGGATCCGATCGCTACGGGAGTCGGGAAATCATGCATACAGGGTGTTTCAAAAGAGTCCCCCCCCCCGGCCTGGTGTTTCAAAAGAGTCCTGCAGTGGCGGATCTATCTCGGCCCTCGGGCTGCTCGGGTTGCTCGAGTGGCACCCGGAGTGGATGGCGAATGAAAGCCAGCACCAGCTGAATATGCCCACCCTCCACTGCCCTCCTGTCACTGCCCTCCTGTCTAACAATTAAAGATAAAAAAAAAACTAAATTCGGGGAATGTTTGTAACTGTATAGGAACTACTGATTGGCGACTGGCGTATCCAAAATTTCCAGGGGCGGCCGCCACTAAGGGTAAATTTCGCCCCCCCCCCACTCGAAATTTTCAAACTATGTGATACATCGTTTTTAGAAGAGCGTAAGATTCTGGCACTTTTGGCACAAACCGGCGGTCGATATCGTTTTCAGTTTTAGATATATCGAAGGTTAAAGTTCGATTTCTATCCATTTTCTAAAAATCATGACTCCCATTGAAAAAGTAGAAGTCAAAACTTCTCTTAAAAGCTAGCGTTTACCATAGAAAAATACGAATATGCCATAAATATGTATAGTCAAAATTTGGTTATAGAGCCCCGCAACAGTTTTAACAAAACAAAAAAAATTGCCCTTCAGCGGCAGAGGGGCTACGTCAAAAATTCCGACGCACAACTCCTGTCGAGTGATACGACCAAGGTCCGATAAGACGCTCGAAAGGGCACACAAAACTGAGTATCTTGGAGCAAACCACAGGTTCATAGCATTTTTAGTGTTTGATATATGGAATGACGAAGTTGCGAGATAACGAAAACTTAATACGATATCGATCAACCGCGGTTCGTGCTGGAGCCAATTATTAGTCTGAGCGTCTAAGAGATGTTATACGCCTTTTCAATCAATGTATCCCAAGATATAGGGGTTGCCGTTAGAAAATTTCGAGTTGGGGGAGGGGGGAGACCCCTCGTCAGGATTCGGAGCCAAAGACAATATGTCTTTGTTCGGAGCGCCCTCCGGTAATTTCAGATACAGATACACCTGATAGTTCCCATTAATTTAAGCATCCCCTTAGAGTAGTACTGTACATCCCCTGAGTTTCGTTTTTTTTTTAAATCTTCGACTGTTCAAAAGTTAGACGGGAGGGGGGGCTATTTGGGGGCTGGACTCTAGGGGCTATAAGTCGAGGTTTGCCCAGGTTTGCCCCGTCGATGAATGAGTCACAGTTTTTTTAAACACCCTGTATGTAAGGAACAGGTGAGGAAGGAAAGGACCAAAGACTTCTAATACTATCTAGACTGGACATAACGCCTGCCCATTGAAACCGATCGGTATGCAACCACGATTACAGTATGTGCTAAGATTTTCGGAAATACATTGATTTAAATGGGAAAATGACTTTTTTGAAAAATTAATTAAAAATACTAAAAAAAATATTTTTCCATAAAACTTGGTACCGTTTGAAAGCTCATGATATGCAGATTTCGGTTCGGGCCAGTTTTTATACCATTTTTTCAATCGTAAACATTCTACAGAGGCTCAAAGTTAGGTCAATTTTCCTCGATTCTACGGGGTGTTCCACAGTTTCGGTACCCCGCTGAGACAACCTACATAGCTGTATATACTCAATTTTACGTAATCTATGTTATGATTAAAGTTATTTGTTTTGTGTATCTCAATAATTTATCGCATAAATTTTATTTTTTTGAGCTGTAACCATTCAAAAAAAGTACAAAGAAAACAATTTTTTGAAACACCCTGTAGAAAATCGGTACCCAACTTTAAGCCCCTGTAGAATGTTTCTCGTTCAAAAATCACATATAAAACCGGCCCGAACCGAAATCTGCATATCGTGAGCTTTCAAACGGTACCAAGTTTTATGGAAAAATATTTTTTTTAGTATTTTTAATTAATTTTTCAAAAAAGTCATTTTCCCATTTAAATCAATGTATTTCTGAAAATCTTAGCACATACTGTAATCGTGGATGCGGCGTAGCCAGGCGCAACATGCGATTTTTGTCCCACCCCAGGTATTCACTTTCCCCGCCCTAAAATCGGCCTTATGTCCAGTCTAGATAGTATTAGAAGTCTTTGGAAAGGACAGGACAGAAAGGTAAACAAAACCACAAAACACTGGAAGTTAGGTTATGTTCGCTTATCAATCGCTGTCCACGTCCCGTAGTGCTTTTATTTTTTATGAAGAAAAGTTGTTTTAGATGACAGTTTTTGTAACATTGTCTTCAGAGTTTCCCACGAATTGTTCCTGTTTAAGAAAAGTTTTTTCCTGAGACAATTTATGTTTTATTGTCTTTAGGTTTTTCCAGAAATGAATGTCTAACCTTTTTTGTTTACCCTTTGGTTTGTTTTCTTCAACAGATTTCCTTTTCTTCATCAATTATTATTAATGTCATTTTCGCATTTTTCTCTTCCTACTCACTTTCAGAGAACTCTTCTCTAACTCCTCTCTCTAGGCGCTCCAACTGAAAAGTTTCTCACTTTTTCTTCTGTAAATATGACGGGAATCTCGGAAAGTGATTCAGACGTCAGTAATGTCACCAAAAGATTGAACAAAATGCTGGAGACAAGAGTCGAAAATGACAAGGTTTGTTTCTTCTGATTTTTTTCTCTAATTCTGTGATTTATTCTGTCTTTGGTAAATTGTCCTCCGTTTGTTTCAATGATTAGATGGGTAGCCAAACTATCCCCTCTCAGGAAGAACTGGAGTCCTTATTCATAAAACTGTCTCACCACAAAATCAAGGTATCACTTTGGGCTGTTTGCCATGGAGACTTGAGGAGGAGCTTTTTGTTCTTTTTCTCCAAAAGATTACAGTTGCAACTTAGCAAAAAAGCATTCTCAATTGAATTTTACAAACTATTGAAGGATTCAATCAAGTTTGAATCTGTTACAAACTTTTTTAACTTTCTTCACCAAGTTCTTGGCACTAAAATTCTATTTTTTGAGGGATAACGTATTGATAGCCTCCTTAATATAAGAACCACAAACCAGAAGATATTTATTCATTGCAGAGAATGAGGCAATCTGAAACTTTCAAAAATGCTACCACGTGCAGCCTGACACTCATGTTGGTAGTGAGGAAAGTATTGAAGACCACAAAAACCGATAAATTGTTTGCAGCAAGAGCACCGAACTTCGGTGTGACACTGGATGAGAGCATCTTTGCACAAGGCTCACCCAGTCTAAATTTGAGATGTCTGGAAACTAATTTTGTCTTAGTTATTCTCACTGGGGGCGAAGTCAAAATAAAAATCAGTTTTGAAGCTTCAGTGTCAGGTCATCTTTTTGTTTTGCAGGCTGTGAAAATATCCTCTCCATTTTTGACCCTTACAATCACAACACTTTTTGCAGCACTTGGTTTTCCAACAACTCATATCATATTCCTCTTTTCAGAACACTCTTGAAGGACTGAAAGAGCTTTCTGCGTTTTTCAAAGAAAACACTCTGCAGTCTCGAAGAAATTTAAGGAGCAAAATTGAAAAAAGAAGCTTGGAAATAAATTCGGTATATTCTTCTGTTTACTTGTCCTTAGATTGAAATGCTAAGTTAAGAATCTTTGTTCTTGCCATATGCGATGATTTCAAGCTCCCAGGAATTTATTCTCAGGAAGTATTCTCATTTGGAAATTCACGTTCTTCTGTTGGTCCTAAAGCGTGTTTTCAATTTCTAAACTTAAGGTGATACTAGGGTTAAATAGTTCCGATTGTTAGAACCACTTCGTGCTGCTCTTAAAGTCAAGAGTTTTTGGCCAAAATTTATGAATATACACAAAAAGCTCTATTTTGAGGAATGTCGACTCTTGCGAATGAAGTCCAGGAGAATTTCCTGAAATTTTCAACCTGAAACACTCAAAAATAAAGCTAGGATATTGGAAGGAAGAAAAATCCTATAATCCTCAATGAGTGCGAGTGAGGCAGATGGATATGTTCACTCCCACTCACTAAGCTTATGGTGAAATTAATTTCCAATATTATGGTTTTAATTCTCAATCAATTTTGTTCATTTAGTGATAAAAAAGTTCTTGAAAAAATTGCATGACTGCTGATGTCTTGGATTTTGTGGTTTTTCTTTGTTTTCAATTCCAAATGCCAAAAAAAGCGACTTTCCCTGAAAGCGCAAGCGGTTTCAAAATACTGAGATAAGTTAATCCTTTATATCTGCAAATCATAATCCATTCAATTTCCACTGCTAATCTGATCATTTGTCTATACACATTTTTTTTTTTTTTTTTTTTACCTAAACTAATTTCGTTATCTAAATTTTTATTTTCATAAATGATATAGTAATTATTATTTATTATTATGAGGAACTGAAAAATAATTTATTGAATTTACAATTGAGGACTGATCCGTCAAAAGGGCGGATGTTCCATGTTATTTAAATGGAACATCTGCCCTTTTCGACGCATCAGTCCTCAATTATACTTATTATACAAGATTAATTCTTAGACAAATTTCTCATTTATGATAAGGACTATCTATGCTTAGGTGTTTAGGTGTACTTTGTTGTTTTTCTTCCCTTGTTTTATCCTGCCTTCCCAAGTCTTTGTTTTATCTATTTCTTCTCCTTCTCAATCAGGATTTTTTATCTGCCTTCCAAAAAGTGAAAGAAAAGTTGGATGTGGTGTATGATGATGTAAAATCTATGAATGAGTCTGTCCAAATCATGACAGCGCAGCTGCATTCAACTAAAACACACACTCATCGATTGATAGAACAAACTTTGAAGCTGCAAGCAGATGCGTAAGTAAAATTAGAATTATCGATTGATAGAACAAACTTTGAAGCTGCAAGCAGATGCTTAAGTAAAATTAGAATTATCGATTGATAGAACAAACTTTGAAGCTGCAAGCAGATGTGTAAGTAAAATTAAAATTATCGATTGATAGAACAAACTTTGAAGCTACAAGCAGATGCGTAAGTGAAATTAGAATTGTCGATTGATAGAACAAACTTTGAAGCTGCAAGCAGATGCGTAAGTAAAATTAGAATTATCGATTGATAGAACAAACTTTGAAGCTGCAAGCAGATGCGTAAGTAAAATTAGAATTGATCCTTAACTAATATTTGACTTATTCATTCAAATATCATCTATATTAATTATCGAAAAAGAATATGTAAGGCAGACTCAGACAAAACTTCTTTGACTTTCTCTCTTAACTTTGCCTGGACTGAAATGGAGATTGTGGTACATCTAAATGGGGGGAAAAAAATGCAAAATAGTCTGTGCAAAGAATGCCTTAAAGTGTACAAAGTTACCGACTTTACAACAAATTTAAGTTTTTTTGTAAGATATTTGTAGTTTGCAGCTAGAGAAACGACTTCAAATTTTAAAACACTTATCCAACAGTGCACTGCAGAAGGACACAACATTAAAGCATTTTGATCCTTAACACTCAAATTCGTTTGGTCGCTCACTTCCCTCTGCCCTGTAATAAAATTAGAAAAAAATCTATGGCAGTTTTTTGAGTCACTACCTGTAGCGTGAGGAGAAATTTATCTTTCTCCCTCTTTCCCCATTTAAACTCGTGAGTAGGAAAAAGACACAAACAGGGGCTGGAAAGTGACCTCAGCCCCTATATCTTTCCTTTTCTAGTACATTCATTCAAACAGGAAAAGAGCGAGAGAGACTAATTCCTGCGTACGCCATTGGTCACTATATACTCACCTATTTTTGGGCTGGTTTTACACAGAAGCATTGTATTTATTTGTTGGAAAAATTTAAAACCTTCTCATTTGAAAACTCTCTTAAATTCAATTCTGAGTGATCTTAATTGTGATTCATTTTATTTCAGGAAGAAAATATCAATGCAACAGCAAGTTGCCGATGCATTCATCTCTAAATTTCAACTTTCTCATAAGCAGCTAAACACGCTGTGCGATTCCAATGTGTCTCCAAGCTTCTTTCAAGCCCTTGACAGAGTTCATATGATCCATGCCCATTGTCGAACATTAATGCAATCTGGACTTCAAACGGTTGCGCTTGATATCATGGAGCAGATGTCTGCGTATCAGGTGCAGCAATTTTTTCCCTACTGTCTATGCAAAAACCGGAAGAAAAATACCATCTTTATCATTTTAATTTATTCATACATTTATTTTAGAAAATAGGCAGACAAAGCTCATTATCAAAAAGTTTACAAAAAGTAAACATAGTATAATCACTCAGTTACAAATGAAAGACGAATGATGATGAGATGTAAAAGTGACCAATGATGATTCCATAAAATTTTGGGCACGATCCGACCACCCGAGACCCTCCCTCCAGAACACAGTAGTTTCACATTCATCATGAGTAGATTGAAATTTCAAACACGTTGCAAGAAGTTCAAAATGGTCTCATCTACTCAAGGAATGCATCATATGGTTCAATCTGGGTAAACATTTTGGTTATTTTCCAAGAATTTTCAGGACAAATTGTAAAAATTCATTCAAATTGCTGTTTTTTTGAAATGCAAACATAACTAATTGCAAATGATTTGGGCAGCTGGACTTTATTACTGGTAATACTACGAATTTTTTATTCCTTCCTTTATTTAACCCATTACAGAATGAGTTACCCAACTAGAATGTATTAATTGTTTTCTTCTTTGTAGGAGGCTGCTCTTGAAAGATTATATCGATGGGCTCAGCTTCATTGTAAAGGTATTGAATCTGTGGAAATGAGCAATCTACTAGCACAATCAATGGCAAGATTGCAAGAGAGACCAGTTTTGTTCAAGTATGTATTTATTTATTTTATTTATTTATTTATTTATTTATTTATTTACACAGTTGCATAGAGAGAATATTATATAATATTGGGAAAAAAAAAACAAAAACAAAAAAAATTGGAGTTACACAAATAGATAGAGAAACGAAGCAGAAACAGAGAGTGGAGTAAGTAATATTTCGTATGAGAAAAGAGAGAGAAAAAATATATTTAGTGCACTTTACCTCCTTGAGTGCTCTATTTACTTCCTTCCCAATTTTGAGAGTCCCTGGCAGATCGCTGTCACTCTCCTCTTTCCTATCCTTTGTTTTGAGAATACTTTGATTGTCTTTCCTACCCCTCTTTTTTTTTTTATCCTGTCCAGTTGTTTGCTTAACAAACCACCGCGTTTGGGTGGCTGGACTTTACTACTACTACTACCACTATTTATTTGTCTGGTTGGTCACTGTATCCTTATTCTTTTCCTACCCCTATTTAAGAATAACTTGGTTGTCTTTCCACCCCCTTTTCTTTTTATGCAGTCCAGTCGGTTGCTGTGAAGCGCCAACATAAAAAACCACTATGTTTGGTCGGCTGGACTTTACTATTACTGCAGCTTACTTATTTATTTATAAAAAGTAGAAAGTCCAGCCACCCCAGGCTGGACTTTCTGGAACATAAAAAACCACCATGTTTGGTCGGCTGGACTTTAATATTACTGCTGCTTATTTATTTATTTATTTATTTATTAAAAAAAAAAAAAATTAGAGTTACATAGATGTATAGAGAAATGAAGCAAATTAGAGTTATAGGCTGACCTTTTTCAGGAAACGGCTTCAATTAGGACAGAAGGATCCTTGTCATAGTAAGCGTTTAAAATTAAATTCTTGTCCCACAGGTATGTTTTACACGAATACTGTATTTCTCGCCGAGCTGTGATGGTACAAATGTTCATTGATGCCTTAACAAGCGGAGGGCCCGGTGGAACACCAAAACCTATTGAAGCTCATTCAACGGATGTTCAGCGGTATGTTGGGGACATGTTGGCTTGGTTGCATCAAGCAATACCCAGTGAAAAAGAAAATTTATCGCTACTTTTGAAAGACTGTAAAATCGAAGGTAATGATCCTTTTCCTCCTCTTCTTCTGTTTACATTCTGAATGATCATGACAGAAAGTTGATGAGGAGCGTTTCGGCTGCCTCGTCTCCTTGGGTGGCCAAAATAAGAAGATTATCTTAAAATTAACTTAAGGATTGTATTTAAAGCAATAATCAGTTATATTTGCAATGTTGATGACAGATATATGATCTAACCTAGAAGTACATTGTTAAGGTGATTCTATGGCAAACTCCCGGAAATTTTAATCCGAAAGATGGCGTTACTTGTCGCTGGCTCCAAAAATACCTGTTTTTTTACGGTTTTCGGCTGTTTTCTCTGAACAGACGAATAAGAGACAAAAAATCAGAATGTCAGCACCTGCTTAATTTTTTGCTTGATTTTTTGAGCCATAACCGGGCCAAATTGGTTCTAAAATAAAGGCGTATCAATGCAAAGAAAAAATCATGTGTAATTTGGAAATGTATCAGTAAAGATTACACGTTTCTGTTTCACCTGTAATCTTTACTGATACAACTCCAAATTACACATGATTTTTTCTTTGCATATTTACGCCTTTGTTTTAGAACCAATTTGGCCCGTTAATGGCTCAAAATATTATGCAGGTGCTGACATTCCGATTTTTTGTCTATTATTCATCTGCTCAGAGAAAACAGCCGAAAACCGTCAACAAACGGCTATTTTCAGAGCCAGCGACAAGTTACTCCATCTATCGGATTAAAATTTTTGGGAGTTTGCCATGGAATCACCTTAAGGATTGTATTTAAAGCAATAATCAGTTATTTTTGCAATGTAGATGACAGATACATGATCTAACCTAGAAGTACTTTGTTAAACTGCCGTTGTATAATTTATTTTGATTTTCCTTAATCTCAATTCTGTTGATAAGGAACCTCTTTGTTTCGCAAAAGTCAAAGTTTACAGCAAAATTTTCCTGAATTCGTGATCTTGAAAAATGTGGTCTTTTTAGACTCAGGTGTTGCCCCTGGAGGTATCAGAATTTTTTTTGATTTAAAATGAGACATGAAACCATATTTTTATCCTATCCTCCCGATTTTCACTGTTTTTTTTTAATTAATTATGGCGTTATTCTCACTGTCAAACTATGTATGTCTCTTTACAGAACTTTCTAAAGAAATAGATGATGCCCTTTCAAATATCACTGAAGGTGTTTGTAACCCTTTGCGAGTCAGAATTGAAAGTGTTATACAGCAAGAAACATCGCCATCTAATTTATACTCTGTCGTTAGCTTATTAAAATTTTATCATAATATCATTTCATCAGTAAGTACCCTTTTGGCATTATGTACTTACATTTTTAAAGTGAATCTGTGGCGTTTATGACTGGTCGAAAGCCTATGAATCAATTCATGATGATATTTTGTTTTTTTGTTTCAAATGAATTTTCAGCTTTGTAACGCGCAGATAGCTATACTACTGTGTGAAGAAAGACCGCCGCAAGTGACAAGCATTATTTACGCTGTTTTTGCGATGTGATTATATTTAAATAGGGACTTGAAGCCGCATTTCAGAAAAATCGTAAATAATGTTTGGCGCTTATGGCATTCTTCCTTAGCAAGGCTGTAAACCAGAATGACATCCAAAAAAAATATCTCCTTTAAACTGCCAATTAAAACCATGATCATTGAGCATAGTGTAAATAAGCAGGACAACTTGTCTCTATCAAAAGTGGGTGATTACAAGCAGCCCTGAATTTAATGACCACAGAAATATGATATTCACAATAGATGGTGGCTCGTGGAAGAAATTCTCATCCTGCAAAAAATTGCATGGTATATCTTAAATCTGTTTCAAATTATTTCTAAAATCTTCTTGATGAAATTGTGGATATTTCTAGGGTGAACAAATTTTATTTTAATCCACAAAACCACCATCAAGCCAGTATAGCCATATTTTAAGCCTCCATCTCGCTTTGGTGCAAACATATACTTTAGCCATCACCAATTCCGGAAAAATCGGAACGAACTGAGCAGTCTTCTAAGATCTGCTGTGAGTACTACAACGGCTGTGAAAAAATTTGAAACCATGAATCGTCAAAAAACAAAAACAAAAAACAAAGTTTCCGATCTTTCGTGCGGTAATCAGCTGCTGATAACTGATGATGAGAGCAGGCAGCTCGTTGCATAATTTGAAAAAAAATCGAAAATTAAAATTTTCATTTGGTCAACATTTTTAACTTACTGATTAACCTTTTCATCGCCAAATTCTTTTTTACCCTATCCACTCCCATAGCCAGGTTCGTTTTTGCAGAAACGATGGGAAAATGGCAATCTCAGTTTCTCTCAGATTATGAACTCAATTTTCATCCAATTTACAGATAGAACACCTCATATAATATTTCGATCAGCAGGGGTGATGCTGTACGGAAAATTAGATTTGTGAAAATAACCATACGGATACCTGATTTTGGCACCTGCTAGATGTTATGGTAAACTTGACTAGAAGTATGGTACATTTACCGATACTTTGAGTAAATTCGACATACAATCAGGTAACATCACCTAGTACCTAGTCAAAACATAGTATACTTCTGGTTAACATTACCATAACATCTAGCAGGTGCCAAAATCAGGTATCCGTATGGTTATTTTCACCATAGTTTTTTTTCCGTGTGAAGACTGGGGAAGAGCCGAGGGTATTATGATGTTCTTACACGCCAAAGCCACTGAGTGAACTTACATTCATGATGTGTTTACACGTCATTGGCAACGAAAATGTTAAATTAGTTTTGTTGCTTATTAGCCAATTCAAGTTATTCCACAATTTACGTTAATTTAAATTTGCAATGCTGACCAATCAATTTGGTTTTAGGTGATCCCTGGGAGTGTGTTAGAGTCTGTGTTCAGTGAACAAGCCTCAGCTTGCAGAGAACAGTTCTTCTCTTTGCTTCAAGATGTTGTCTCCAAAACATTGCAAGATCGAGTCGAAGCACCTCCGTCTAACCTGACTGCAGCACCTGGTGTCCTACGTTTGCTAACGATTCTGCGCCAAGTCCTGTCTGTTGCCTCTGTCACTGAAAATAGACAAGATGATGTCGCAAAGGTAACTAAAAACTTCTAATCCACTCCAGGTTCACTGCTTTATTGAACTAAGAGACTAAGAGTGGGGGAAGCTCATAGAACTCTCGCCTTTCATGATTCGAATATGAATCTAAACTTTCTTTAAAAGCTTTCATGGAATGTATAATTTGAGACAATTTCGGTCTCTACTCTTCTTCATAGAACCTTAAGCCTGGTTTCCAATGAGACGCAAGGCCTTGGGCACAGTAGCGTTGCGTTCCTTGCGTTTGGTAGTTTTGCGACGGAGGATGAAAAGTCCGGAGGACGGAGGACCAGCAAGATTCACAAATTGCAATGGCGGTTTCAGCTGAATTCTGAGCGCTTCTTCTTCTTCATTTGTTGCATTTGTTGATTCGGGACCCATCAAACGCTCACCTGACAAGCAGCGGCCAGCACAATCCGTCTAGCTCCTTGCGCAGCGACGCAAGAAATGTTCAACTCGGCTGCGTCGTTGTGTTCCGACGCAAAGGTTTTGCGCAGCATTGGGAACGATCCCATTTGATCGCGTGTATTTCAACTTCGTAGTGTTGCGTCTCATTGGAAACCAGGCTTTAAGACCCAGTGCAAGGAGTCATGTTGAACAATATCAGACTAGGATCTTCATTCATTTTGTTTTTGAAACAAATGTTTTTTTAACAAGTAAGTAAATGAGATACACCAGTATGTTAAATTCGATAACCCTGATAATCCTAAGTTTATCGTGTAATAATGTGTCTTTAGATTTGCGAAGATGTTTGTTGATTGTTATTTTAACTATCACCATCATTGTCGTCAGATTTAATAACTGTTGTTCTTTAATTTACAGATTGTATCTTGTGTCATTGATCCATTGTTGCAAGCTGTGAATCTTAGTGCTTCTAGACTGACCACGACTGATATGGCGGTGTATTTGTTGAACTGTTTTCATCAGATGATCTCTACTTTAGCTTTGTATGAATTCACTGATCAGCGTCTCGAGCGGTTACAGGTATTTATTATTTATTAATTTTTTTATATATTGCAAAAATACCCAGACTGAAGCCCATAACCGAAAACAACAACAAAACCACACGACAGAAAATATAGCCAGAAAATATAAATATAGTGCAAGTGTTTTAGAGTGGATATCTGGACACAGAATTTTAATACAACTATTCAGGTGAGAAAAGGAGGTGGCACAATCCACAAACCTCGGGAAATGGCCTATGGTCAAACTTAATAAATATGGCATCATTTTTTTTTGTCTCGTCATCCTGATCAAAAAGTCTCTCGGGCCCAAAATATTATTATCGCCCGTTTTCGAGATAATTGAGCTTAAAGTTTGAGGAAATCTCGGTGCTCAGGGACGAATTCGCTCGGGAAATGAGCGTGTGTTCTACCCTGGAAGCGGCTTACCGTAAACTGGTGATGGCTGCCGCTCCTTTTGCTCACACTCCGTCCGGAGGTGATGCCCCCCTTTCTTCCACTTCAAACGCTCCCACACGCTCTCTGGACAGAGTGTGAGCAAAAGGGGCGGCAGCCATTGCCAGTTTGCCGTAAGCCGCTTCCAGGGTAGGATGCACACTCAATTGCCGAGCGAATTCGTTCCTGAGTACCGAGATTTTCTCAAACTTTAAGCTCGATTATCTCGAAAACGGGCGATAATAATTTTTTGGGCCCGTGAGACTTCTTGATCAGGACGACGAGACAAAAAAATTATGCCACATTGATTAAGTTTGACCGTAGGCTTTTTCCCATAAGGATTGTGCCATGTCCTTTAGCTTGTTTCCATTATGTGTCAGTTTCTTTATTGCGCAAATCCTTTCAGAAGAAACAGTTATATCAATTTCTGTGTCTGTGTCCAGATAGCCACTCTAAAACACTTGCACTTTCGTTTATAACCAATTTCGAATGTATTTGTCACAATTTTTTTTTAAACATTTAAAGGTTAAAAAATATGAGGCAAACAAACGGAGCCTGTGAGGAAAACGTCCATAAGAGATTTCCATCTTGGCTATCTTTGTGAAGTTTCAATATCACGCCCCACAAATCCTCTCTCTCGCTATAGCTTGTTGTCTTATTATATGTATATTCTTCTATTCTAAATACCTCTAAATGGTGGATGGTGTGCAGCGAATCAGTCATCAAACATCGGAATTTGAGCTAGTGTGAAGATCCAATTTGAGTGTCTGTAGAGGGCTAAAGTGTATTAAACTCATCACCTTCCTATTTTCATTAGTGTACTTTAACTTCATCTCTATCATATCTCAACTGTTTTCAGGCACAATCAGAAGCCCAGATAGACACGTTGACATCGGAGCAAGCCAGTTCATTGGTGGCTAATTTAAATTTAGGACCCATTTACACCATTCTGCAAGACAGTAGCGAAGCACCTTTATCGCAGATACCTGGAATGGAACCAGAGTGCCTCGATAGCTTTTTTGTGAGTATTTTTGCTTGTTTCACTTCTATTTTATTTCAAAACTTCAGCTGTTAATGGAATCTTATATACCAATGGAGAGAGGGGAAAATGTTTTCGGAGAGGAAAAAAATCTTGGTAATGGGGGGGGGGGGGAATTGAGGAGGAACATTACATATTTAATAGAGGTCCTTTAATTTTGGGTTCCTGAGTTCCTAAGCGTTGTTGAGCGACACTTTGAGTGGAAATTTACGTGGAGATATCAAAGGGTGTAGCAGAATAATCATATGTAATTGGGCCCAGACAAGATTTTGAACGAAACTTTGGGGATGTGTTGAGGATAATCATGAACAACCTTCTGCAGAGTTTCAGCCATTCTTACCGATCGGTTTTTGCGCAAACATTTATTTTAAAAATTTAGAAAAAAAATCAATATTTCGAATGGTTGCACCCATGAAGCCCAAATTTTAGGGCATTATTGAAGTGACCAAGAGGCGTCTAAGAACATTGTTTTGGTATTTTTATGCCATTTCTAGAGGTTTACATGTGTCGGATATACTGTGATGGCTAAAATTGGTTTTTAAATGAGATGAATTTTAAGAGAGTTAACAGTAACGAAGAAGATTCTTACCTGATGTCTTCGGTGGGTTGATGTGAGCGTACTTATTACAAAAGCTCCTGGAAAACGCTGATAATGAGTGTGACTTGTGGGATGTGTAACTTGCTGTGTGTGATGCGTGCGCGCAACGAGGTCTGAAGTTCCAAAGATGGAAATGTCAACTTTTATAATTTTTTACTCAGGCCGGTCGTTCGCTGTGAAACTCTAGCTCAAGGAACCACCAGCATACCATCATGCTTGGACGGCTTGATTTTGCTATATTACCATTTTTTTATTGACCAGGAATACGAATGAGCAAAAAAATTTCAGCAATCTTTCATTTAAATTAATTAATGCTCTTACTCTTTGTCATTTCAGAGTAAACTGGAGCATTTTCTTATGATGACAGATATGCTGCTTCTACCACAAATCAATTATTTACAAAGTAGTAATCATAGGCTAGCCATTCAGAGGCGTGCTAATGAAGTTATCTCTGCCATCTACCGGCAACTCTACCTACGCATCCATGATCCGAAGAACTTGTATGGTAATCCATCACGATTGATGCCGAGATCACCCGAAGAAGTTCATGAGCTCCTTCTAGGATTGAAAGAACCAAAGAAACAAGAGAACCACTCAGATGTCGTAACATTGTGAATCATATATTAAACTTTGGTTTTCATGTGGAGACAGTTAATACTAAAGACCGCATTCCAGGAATCTTGTCTGCCTTAAAATCAAGTTGCTACTTTTTTTGAGGGGTCGCAACAGAACAAAATCTAACAACCCCAAGGTTAGTTGATAATCAAAAATGTTATCAGTAGTCAAAGAGAGAGAAGCATTGTTGTTGGTCATCATCCAAAGTAGGAGCAGTTGGATTTAAGACTTGCGTGCGTACCTTGGTGCCGATTCAGATTCGGCTCTTGTCTGACTAAAAGGTTTGGATCTTTTTTTGAACCTTTTACAGATTTTGCTAATAATAGTGAAAATTGAACTCTACTTTTAAGTACTAATGCCAAAATTAATGGTTGACAGATGTGGTTTAGTCCAAAAATCCAATTGTAAAATTGTTGGAAGTGCATATTTATTTTATTAAATTATTTTTTATTCCGTTTTAATCATGATTTGTGAGTGATTCCCAATCCCTTAACTGATAAGTTAATCCGTAAGTCTGATAAATATCTGGTCTTCAAGTTCACCTATTTTAGCATTTCCTTGAAAAACTTTCACCCTGGAACAGTTGACGTAGGTACCGAAAAAAATCCTTGTTCAGCTTTGCCACTCAATAATGTCTAAGTTGTAAGAAGAAAGGTTATAGGTATTTCACGCCACGGTCTTCTTTGCGACCAACTCTCTGAGGTTCAAGCATTAGATTCAGTTTTTTAAGACCCATTTCTGACCGTGATTCTGCAGAAGAACTTACACATGTAAACTTCAGCAAAGGATCGCGTGAGCAAACAACACAGGGTACTAACTTTGGCACTCAGAACCGATGTTAGATATTGATGTTTTCAGGACACCACCAGCGTCATCAAATGCATTAGACTAATCTAAATCCCTCAGAAACGAGGGGTTCTGATGAGCCCTAAGTATATGATGCAACTGCTACCCCAAAATCATAAATCAAACATGAGTTAGAAGTGTGAAGGTTTGCACCCTGCTCTAATTACTCACGAGCGGGCTGATCATTTACTTCATTGTTAAACCGATCGTTAAGACTGTGTATGAGTGATTCTATTGGTCGAATATTGTAAAACTTAGCCGTTGCTATGGTAACCATCGTTTACCATAGCCTTTATAAAACGAGACTCTTAACAATGGTTACCATAGCAACAGCCAAGTTTTACAATTTTTGACCAATAGCATCACTCGTAGACAGTTTTAACGATCGGTTTAACGATAAAGTAAATGATCGGCCCGCAGGGCCCAAATAGTGTACCGGATAGACGGTTCTCCCGATTAACTTAGAATCGGTGCATTTTATGTCTCCACTAATCAACAGCAGTGATACTCGACTTAAAAATGGCGCCAAGAACCGGCTGTCCCATACTCTATTTGGGCGCTGATCCTTGATTAAAATACGCTTCATGGGTAATTTCCCCTCTCTATGAAGAATAACAGAGCCTCAGACCTCTTGCTCTTTGAATAAAATGTTTTCACAAGTGTGATATGCTAAGTGTCTCCAAAGCACTCACGGCAGGCTGATTATGAAGAATTATATCGTAATTGTACAGAGTCGCTATCGAGTATCGAGACTGTGTTATTCTTATGAGAGCTGTCGTTTCGATAGATTCCACTCCAATAGAAACCCTTGAATCTCTATGATGCGTGCACAATAGCTCTGGAATGATTAGTGAATTTCCGCAGAGATGGAAGGGTTTCTATCAGAATGACAACGCCCATAAAAATAACTCGATCATCGACTCAATGGCATTACAATGTGATTATTCATAATCAGCCTTCAGGTAAAAAATAAATAAAAAAATAAATGAAAACAAAAGACAGTAGAAAGTAAAAAGTTTAAGTTAAAACTAGAATTTCTATGAAGGAGAAAAAGGAAGCTCATCAATAGTGTCAAGTCAGGTACATTGATATTGAAGTTACATCACCAAAAACACTGATTTAAATAGTTCATTTTTTCACACAACAGCATTTTTAATAATGTCTGGGGGAATGGAGGTTCATACGATTTGAAAAATTCAATCCTATTAGGGTTTTATCTTACAAGGGGAGGTCCTGAACTTGTCACCTCTGAAATTGTCTTCAAATTAGAGACTCAGACCTCACTCTTAAGTGGTGCTTTTTCTGACCCTCCACCATAGCAGCAAGCATGACCCTATGATAGAGAGCTTGACTTCGAGGCACTAAACCCACGTTCAAATCCTACCGGGGCCACCAATTTTTTTTCTCTCTCTTCTTTTTTTAGAAATGGATGTTACCACTGCACAACTACTCACCGACTATCATATTGCAATAATAAGAAATGAATAGAAAGGAAGGGGGAAAATGTAAAAATTCAATTAATTTAAAAGCTTTTGTCTTTCTTATTGCGAGTCAATATTAGGTGTGTAGTAGTTGTGCAATAGTGACATAAACCTACACACATAATATTGACTCACAATCAGAAAAAAAATGAAAGTTTTTAAATTAAATTAAATTTTTACTTTTATACCTTTCTTTCTTTTTCATTTCTTATTACTACAGTTTGATATTCGGCGAGTAGTGCAATGGTAACGTAAGTTCCTTCTCTTAAAAAAGAAGAGGGGGAGAAAAAAAATTGGTGGCTCTGGTAGGATTTGAATCTAGGTTCAGAGCATAGAAGTCAAGCGCTCTACCATAGGGCCACGCTTGCTGCTGAGGTGGAAGGTCAGAAAAAGCAGCATAAAGAGTGAGGACTGGCAAGGAGACAAAAATTAGGTCAAAAAGTCAAATTTTCAACTTCGAATTTCAGGGCTTTCAAGGGCCTATTGGAAAAAACGCTGACACACAGATCTCATAGTTTTGTATGGACTACCTTTCTGCAAAATTTGGGACAAAATTGAAGGTGACAGGACTCCCCTTGTTAGTGCAGTCACAACACAAAACGCAGGGTAAAATGGAAAATATTAAGATTCTATTGTACAAAATAAATAAATATACATTTGAAAATTTACAAAGTTACCAAGAAGGAAGTAGCAACATTTTAAACAAATTTATGCACTATAAATTATTATACAAGAAAATTTACACGGAGATGCAGAGAGAGAAAACGGAGCGAGGGAAGGGGAGTGGAAAACTTGATACAAAAATCAATGATTGAAAAAAAAAAAAAAAATTAAAATGCGTTCCTAAAGAACAAGAAAGCTCTGACTATTTTTTTGCAATCAATGATTTTATTTAGGGTTCGCGAACAGCGATAACTGCAATAATTCAAATTACTTAGGTTAACCTTGGAGTCAGCTCCCATAATTTAATTCAATTAATACAAATAAATTACAATATAACAAAACTAGATTTGCAAATTGATGTAAAAAAATATTCTGACCTTCGGTAAACGGTCAAATGTTTCTTGAACTATAAATTGAGAAAAAAAAAATTATGCTAGTAATATACAAGAGTTAAAAACTCAGACCAGCATTGCCATACTTCAGAAAAGAACCTACTGATTTCCTATACAAAACAATTTAAAATCTACTGATGTTTCTCTAAATCTGGCAACGTTGACTCAGACTGATAAATTACACATTTACAACAATCTATATACAATATAGATACAGAATAAAATAATTTTACAGTCAAAGAAAGAAAAAAAAGGATTGAACTTAAAGTGAACTTGTTCAATACTTTGCACAATTTACTAAATGAACAGCGCAAATACTAAAGAGAAAAGCGCTTAAAATGATATTTTTTTTTTCACTTTTTTTTATTTCAGACATCTCTGCATTTACTTACAAAAATTACATTTTTACACCTTAAAGTATTAGAGAACTTACATATTAAGCGTACATTAAGAGGAAAAGCCACTAAAGAGAAGAGGACAGAGCATTGGGTTGACCCGTGTTTTTGGTGGGATATAATATGATATGAACAAAAGATAATTTTTGCTGCATTTCATGAAAACCTTAGCATTCAAAGTTACAGTTTTTTACAGGGATAATCGAAAGAATGTCAGGTCGAGAGAGGGATAAAAGGTCTGTGCTTGGTTCTCCAGCTTCAGCCTCACCAATGGGATGACATTGCTCAAGGTGCATCATTCCTGGTACAGACTATTTTATTGGTTACCAGTCTATATGTCCACTTCAAAAAATTCTTTGGACAAAATGTCTAATTTTTTTTGTCTACAGTCGGACAACTAATCTAAGAAAATTACGTCTAAGCTATATTGTCTACAGTTTAAAATGTCTATTACAAAAATTACTACGGTAAATGTAGTTGATTCATAAAATTGCCAACAAAAAAATTAAAGTCTATTCACAGAAAGGCCCTTTTCCTAACATCAGATTTTCAGGCTTAAAATTTGGAAGAATTACTTCCCAGCTGTTTCTAGAGAAAGTATCGTATTTGTGAACCTAGATACTTGGAGGTACAAACAAAATTCATTCACAAAGTCGACAATATACAGTCAAATGTCCAGCCACCCTAGATAACAGGTCTCCTTTCCCTTCCCATCCACACATATTTGCGGTTTTATAGGAGAAGAAAATGGCCTTCTTGCGTGTAGACTTTTTAGTTTCTTTTTTTTGTGAGCAATTTCACAGGTCACCTTGTACAAAGGTAGAAATTTTTGCAATGGACATTTCAAACTTCAGACTTTTCAACACTAGACATTTATAGAGTAGATTTAATACCCGCAGACTTTTAGTCCATAAATAAAAAAAAGGGTGTACATTCAGTCCTGAGACTTTTTCGTTGCAGACATTTAGACCTGAAAGCATTTTTATTGAATGCTCTGACCTCTTCTTTACAATGGCTTTAAGAAGGAACCACAAACAGAAATTGCAACTTAACATTTAGTGGTTTGCGTGGCACTTTTAGCAGAACTTTTTGTACCATTCTGTCTAGCAAATATACAGCCATTTGACGTTGGCGTTGTGCTGCCATTGCTTTTGGTCTTTGTTTTGTCAAAGCTTCGTTTAGTGCTGCCACCTGCTAGACTCTCTTGCTCTCGGAAAGAGCTATCATTTATGCCATCGAAGGCACCCACAAAAACGCCTTCATCGACACCTTCATCAACATCTTCATCCATAGGCTCCGTGGCATCCTCGATAACAGCTCGGATTTGCGTCCTTTCAGATTCATGTTGAGGCACATCTTCATCATCCGAGGTAAGCGAAAAATCCTCTATACTCCTTGAAACACGGAGAGGAGTACTACTTTCCGTCCTCTCATCTTCATTTTGCAATTTGTAGCTCTTTCGTAACTCGCTGGCATCGTCGCTGTGGTAAAACGACAATCGTTTGAAATCGTCATCGATGTCGGGTAGTAGGAGTTGTACAAGTTCCATGAAGGATGGACGAACGCTAGGCTTGTACTGCCAACATAACCTCATTATTTCATACAATTTATCAGGGCAGTTGTCAGGACGTTCCATGATTCCACCTTCACGAACGTAGCAAAGAACTTGGTCATTAGACAGACCCTGCAAATAATAACAAAAAAAACACATTATTTCAGCACACTGCAAAAAGACATATATTTAGAATTGAACACCATGATCCTCTGAAACATGCTGTAAAATAAAAAAAAAAAAAATCCAAAAATTGTTGCGAAAAAATATGAAGTTGGTGTTATCCTTGAAAAATTACAAAAGCTCATGGAGAAACAAGAGAAAATTTGTTTACTTCTACTGTTATTCTGTTATTTCTTCCTTAAATAATAACAGGGCTCATTTACTAACATTGCTATACGCAGGTCTACATTTGGCTCATTTACTAACATTGCTACACGCGTGTCTACATTTCAATAATGGGTCTGTCGCAAACTTTTGCTAAAACAATAAAGCGTGTTTCATCCTATGTAAAATCGCCCGAGAAATCCATTGGTGGCATCAGAAAGTCATGAAATGCGATAATAAACTCACAAGAGACGTTTAATGAAATCCAAGATGGCGGTAAAATATCGAGCAATCTGTATGCATGCACCTTGAACATCCAAGGATTGCCAACGTTGACAACCTCACAGCTTCAGAGGTTATGTGTTTATCTACGCAGTGATTGGGTGTGATCGATATTGGGAGGTTGGCTACCCTTGGATGTTTGTGGTGCATGCATACAGGTTGCTCGGTATTTTACCGCAATCTTGGTCTTTCATTAAACATCTCTCGTAAGTTTCATACTGCATTTTAAGACTTTCTAATGCCACCAATGGACTTTTCAGGCAATTTTACATCAGATTGAACACTCTATAGTGCTGTAGCAAAAGTTTGCAACAGACCCATTAATGTGCCGTAATAGGTATGCAAAAAAATCACTTCGGCTCCTAAAAATTCAACGTGCCGGTCGAGATGGCTCTCAAAACTGAAAATTAAGTAACAACACGGAATACAAGCAAGGGACATACCTGGTATGGTTGTGATGCAAGCGTGGCCATTTCCCATAAAACCACTCCATAGCTCCATACATCTGATTGGCTCGTAAACACGCCGTCTTTCAAACTTTCTGGTGCCATCCACCTGACGGGTAATAACCCTTTGGTACCTGATAAATAAAAGAATGAAAGTATAAGAAGAAACAAGTGAGTGAGATAGAAAGAGAAGAAGTTTCCCGCTGAACTGTCCACTTTCTTGATTACAACTATTTCAAAAAACTTATTGGTCTTATTGAACTTGGTCAGCTTACTTCTATTCAATAAATAAATTTGTTCGGGCTACTGAAGTCCAATACTTAACCCTTTGACTGCCAGATAACTATTAAAGAAATCAACGCTAGCTTGCTCTAATTAAGCGGGTATGATCCGTTTTCTTATTCTCTGGTGCGCGCGCACCGGTGCAGCTCCACTGCACTGTAATGTTTTTTATTCCAGTGCCCCAGCACCAGATTGCACCGAAGTGTTGTTTTAGTAGCGGTGCAATGCACCTGGTGCTGCTTCGGTGCAAGCTCCAGAGTATCGGAGTTGAAGACTGATGCACTGGAGCTGGAGCTCCGGAGCATCTGAAGCTTCAGGTGCTTGCACCAGACAGCTTCGGTGCAGCTCCAAAAGCTCCGGGTTATTGCACTGGAGCGGATTCCGGAGAATAAAAAAACGCACAAGTAGATAACTATTCCTACTCCACAATCTTAATTTTGCCTATTCCTCAAATCGAAGGGGCAATGGACGAAACAACATTTTGAAATTAACAATCATTTCGAGTTCCTTTTACTGTCAAGAAGGAATCAAGACAGATGAAATAAGGTATGCGTAATTCAAGACATTCGCTGCCAGAGGCATCCCGATGACTGGTGGGCGATGATGCAGGCTGGTCAGCTCCTGTGTTAATCAAATGGGGGAAAAGTTGCTACGCTACGCTCCTTCACCAGAACTAAAATCAACTCCAAAATGCACATACCTTGTTTCATCTACTTTGAGACGGAATAGGAACTGAACAACGCAGATCTGGTTGCAAAAACCAATAAACGGCGGTGTAGTATTGAAAGGATTAGAGAACTGACTGGTCAACTCTCAAAAATTCAACAGAAAACGATCTATAAGGAGTATTGCTGCTACTTTATTAACAAGGCTGGGCTGAATCAAACATCAAACCCACTTTTCTCACAACTGTGGCCTCTTAAATTCTTAGTTAGAAAATGTCTGCTGACTGGATTCAGAAAAATGGTTGAGAATGCTTTCAAGGCAATCCATTTGGTACATTAATACCAATTTGACAATTACACAGGCCTGCGATGAAAAAAATACAAGACAAGTAATGAGTGATTCTTATGTATTTTTAAGCGCTGAGTTCGAAAAAAATAACGAAAAAATTCCATCACGTCAAATTTTTCCAGAAATGTCAATTTTTTATCAAATTTTACATAAATTTAGTCAAAAAAGCGACTAATAGTGTTTAATATCTTCTTCTCCTGCTATGACTGACCGTCAAGTCGTCTCAGTAGATCCTATAGAGCTCCTAAATGTCACAAAAGAAGATCCTAAAACATAAAGTGGGGTATCAGTTGGGGTATCATTTTATGTTTGAGGGTCCGCAAATGTCAAAAATCGCGCAAAAAACCGGTCGTTCCTCATATGCTGTCGGTATTCTCGGCAGTGTAGGGTCTTGATGCCCCCCGCCACCCTTCACTGTAAAAAAATGGCATTAGTAATTGCTATTCTTAAGTTAGAAGTGGGTCCGACGGGGGGGGGGGGGGGGGGGGGCTCGCCCCTTCCATACGTCTATAATAATATCATTAAAATAAAAAAAAAAAAAAATGGTCGAAACTGATGCTTTCTGCGGCACTTCTGATTTCTAATTAATAAGCGCGCCCAGCTGCCCCTCCCCCCCCCTAGCGTTTTTTTTAAAGTTACGCTGATGCTTACGTTGAGTATCTAGAAAGACGAGGGGGGAGGGGGTGCGCAGTGAGATAGGTCAGCTCCTTATCTTTAATGAGTAGAGTTGGTCCTTATCTTCCGCGCGCCAAGAAGGTCCTTTTTTTTCTTATCTCGCCATGAGCTCCGAGTTCTTTCGATGCCAGAATGTTCGCTTATCTGCAATATTATTCTTTTACTTCGATTTTTATCTGGATTCTTCGCGATCTCCTTTTCCTCTATCCTGACTTTCCATGTCTGGAACCTTCTTGATTTTTCTGCGCTTATCAACAAAAATATAAAAGGGCGAATGTCGCCGGCAGATCTCAGTTTAACTCTTTATCACTTAAAAAAGTGTGTATCGCGTTGAAGAAATTGATAAGAGGATCAAATTTTAAAGTGTTTTCCGCGTTTTTTTATAGTGCAGAGTACAGTGTGCAGTTTTATTTTCAGTGGTTCGAAATCCTTTGCTTTTACGTTTCATTGGTCTATTTCTGACGTGATTTTTGTGATTAGCTTATTTAATCTGACCTAGTAACGCATACTCGTGACAATTGTCTGCGATCTTGGCCTCTCAAAAGAAACAGCGGAATTATTGGGATCCAGATTGAAAGAGTACTTCGAGGAGGATGGTGACTTGGTATTTTGATCTGACGTTCCCGGATTGATGAGAGAATTTAAAGTTACCTACAATAAAGAGGAGTGGAGATTGTTCATAGATTCGTCAAACAGAAGCCTTAAAGCTGTTCTTCTTCCTTATGGTAGACGTTATGCATCAATACCAGTTGGACATTCTGTGCATTTGAAAGAACGATATGAAAATCTTGCACTCATTCTCAACCGGATAAGGTATGAAGATCACGATTGGACGGTTTGTGGTGACTTAAAAGTAATATGCATGCTTTTAGGTCAACAATCTGGTTACACCAAGTATCCATGTTTCATTTGTGAATGGGACAGCCGCGAGAAAGATCAGCATTGGACCAGAAAAAATTGGCCAAAAAGGAAATGTCTTGAGCCGGGTTCAAAAAACGTGATGAAAAAAAGCTTAGTTGACCCGAAAAAAATACTATTACCCCCACTCCATATTAAATTGGGGCTCATGAAATAGTTCGTTAGGGCTTTGCCTAAAGATGGCGACTGTTTCAAGTACCTCGTCAAAAAATTCCCAGCTTTATCTGAAGCTAAGCTGAAAGAGGGCGTTTTCGTTGGTCCAGATATCAGAAAACTTATGAAAGACAAAAACTTTGATCAAAACATGTTACCGTTAAAAAGCAGCGTGGGTTGCTTTCAAAGAAGTCATTGAAAAATTTCTCGGAAACTATAAGGATCCAAATTTTGAGATGATTGTGGGAAATATGCTCGAAAAATTTAGATCTCTAGGCTGTTCAATGAGTGTTAAAATACACTTCCTCCATTCTCACCTGGACTTTTTTCCGGAAAATTTAGGAGCGGTTAGCGAGGAACAAGGAGAGCGATTCCACCAGGACGTAAGAGATATGGAACGTAAATACCAGGGTAGATGGGACAAAAATATACTCGCTGATTACTGTTGGATGTTAGCACGAGATAAACCGGAAGCCGAACACAAAAGAAAGTCTACTAGACTAAGATTTCAAGGAAAGAAGGGCCGTGATTAAAAAAATTATTTTGAAGTGCGCGGGTAAATCCCGTTTCAAACCTTCTGTATTTTACTTTTTTCTAATTGGCGTGCTCTGTATTTTATGCCTTTATCCTTTAAAAGTTAATAAAAGTAAAAAATTAACATTTTGAGTTACTTTATTTAAAAATTGCACCCAGCTGAAGCTGAAGAAATATTAAGCTCAACGTTTCTTCACCTACACCCAAACAATGGTGGTTCGTGCAATGTGGCAACAATGGGTTCCCTCCATTGAAAACTGCATAAAACAACGGATCTTTTATATATGCACCGTAGATTCGATTTTTCTGCATGGGTTGAAAGAGCAAAAGAGCATGGTTGCCAGATTGCACGAGCCGTCATCATGTAAACTTTCAAAATCAAAGAAAAATTTAAAATTCATAGATCAAAATTAAAAAAAGAAAAGAAAAAAAAATGTTTAAGGTGAGCGTGTCACTCTGGATGAAGGGGGGGGGGGGGGGTAACAGAGCGGTAAGGAGTATATTTCCTGAAAAAATGGCTGCCTATACGTTTGCAGTTTTGGCTAGAGGTTGACATTTTGTTAATAAAAAAATTGGGGAATTTTCACTAATTTTTCAGTTTTGGGGCATAATTTCGGGAACAACTTCAGATTTCTCCTTCCTCACATAATTTTTTCCAAATCACGCATGTTCTACATCATCTTTACAAAAGATAATATGAAAATTTTTGAATACTTTCAATTGTATTTGAAGGGAACTGACTGGGTCGTTTAAATTTTCCTTTTAAGTGAATTTTTGACAAATCGAAAATCAAAAAATCAAAAATACAAAAAATCCTGACGTGATGGAGAAAAACGAAGGTCAGATCTGAAATCAGCGTGCCAAAATACATAAGAATCAGCCATTACCATCCTTGAATTTTTCAAAAAGTTTAATTTCGCAGGCCTGTGTTAACTGTAGTTTAAACATTTACCTTTTCTGTAGTAGTCAGTTTCATATATTTCTCGCGTCATCCCAAAATCTCCAATTTTGACGGTCAAATCATCCGCCACCATGCAATTCCTGGCTGCTAGATCACGATGAACAAATCTTTTAGCCGAAAGGAAGGCCATTCCATCAGCTATTTCAACAGCCATTCGTAAGGTTCTCTGAAAATGGAAAATAAATTATTTAAAGGAAAAATTGCTCGTTTTTTGTGAGTTGTTCTTGCAAAAATTTTCAGAAATTAAATTAGCATTCAACTTGGTGGACTGTTGACTGATATAAAAAAAAAAAAAAAACTTTAAAAAAAAACCTTTAGGAGTTCTCTGAGACCCACCATCATTAAAAGTCTGAATTTGTCCATCTACAGAGACTTCAAAAGCTGTGCAATTTCAACAATTCTTTGAATTTATGGTCTGATATTGTCAAATTTAGCAGCTTAGAGCAATTACTGAACAGAAATATTCATTCATTTGATGATTCTTTGAACATTCTAATGATGCAATTACATTGGCATTTATTGGTGTCAGTAAAAAAACCAGTGGAATCACCAATTATGGTTAAATGGATATAATGAGTAACATTTTTGAAAAAAACAAGACAAACTTACCATGAGTGAAGGAGGTTGTTTGTCATGATCCGGACCAGGTACGGGTGTTAGAAGTGAATGTTGCGATAGAAGCGTTGAACTGGCCGTTGACTTCATTTCTTTGGAATCAGCAGGTCGATGAGAGCGAAGATACGTTTTTAGATCTCCATTTCGCATCAATTCCATTACAACCAACGTAGGATGTCCTTTTGTTACAACTCCCAGCAATCTGACTACATGATGCGTGTTGAATGCTCTAAAATCATGAAAATAATAATAGTAATGTTAGCCTTTCTCACAAATAATTAATAATAATGATGATAGGGTAGAGCTCGTTTCAGAGGTAAAGTGCGGAGTTTACAGAGAATCTTGGAAAATTTCCCTATCATTGACTTAATCCTGTTAATAATACGATGGTTTGTAATCACAGTGTCTGCTGCCAGTATAACTTGTTACGCAGGTTTATCATTACGAATGATGACCTGTTTTCAATATGGGGCGGGTATAGAGAAAGGAAAGAGCAGAGGCGGACTAGCTAACTATGGGGCCCCCCAAACGCCACGGAGGGAGGGTCCAAGACATGTCTTTGGAACGTTCTCACACACTTGCAGGTAGAGACTATTGTGGGTTTCAATAAAGAGAGAAAGAAAAGGCCATTAGACATATTCTAATGTAGACTGAGATTACTTACTTCATCACTGATGCTTCATTCAAAAACTCGTGTCGATCACGGCCATCAGCATATTCATTCACCGTCTTCACTGCACATGGTTTCAGCGGCTCATTCGGAACGATGTCTTTGGCAATACCTTCATACACCATTCCAAATGAACCTTGACCCAGTTCACGGATAATTTCAATGTTTTCGCGAGGCACTTCCCATTCATCCGCAATATATACTGAAAAAAAGATACAAAAAAGCTCAAGAAAACATCCAAAACTGTTACAAGGAAATGAGAACACAAGATTTATGAAAAACAACATCAATTTTTCTTTCCAAGAAGACAAAAGAGAGTCAGAGAATTTATCTTCCTCTCTCTTCTCCAGTTGGACATGGACAAGTATTTTTTCGCTTTCCTTTTTTTAAATTGAAGAGTCGATTACAAAAATTTTGAGTGAGTGCATCATAATTTTTTTATAATTTACTGTAAGACTTGGAGCTAGAAATTACCCTAACAAAACTTCACCACATTTGAAACATTTTTTTAATAAAAACAGCACACAAATCCTTTACATTTGCTTAAAAATAACAAAATCCTTTACATTTGCTTAAAAATAACAAAATCCTTTACATTTGCTTAAAAATAACAAAATCCTTTACATTTGCTTAAAAATAACAAAATCCTTTACATTTGCTTAAAAATAACAAAATCCTTTACATTTGCTTAAAAATAACAAAATCCTTTACATTTGCTTAAAAATAAAAAAGGGCTATCCGTAGTCATAGCTATCACTGGCTTAGAATGTTTAACACTAGTATGAATCGCCTATCATTGATTTGTTTTCACTAGAAATATTTGAAAACTTAAAATTAAAATAGCATTATTCTTTTTAATCACAGCTCAAATCATGTGCAGAAAAATAAATTTAGAATAAGTAGTAGTAGTAAAGTCCAGCCGCCCAAACACGGTGGTTTGTTATGCTGATATTTCACAGCGAACGACTGGACTGCATAAAAAAAGAAGGGGTGGGAAAGACAATCAAAGTATTCTCAAAACAAAGGATAGGAAAGAGGAGAGTAACGGCGACCTGCCAGGGACTCTCAAGTTTGGGAAGGAAATACCTAGAGCACTCAAGGAGTGGAAGTGCTCTAAATATATTTAGTTTTCTTTTTTCTTCTTTTTTCTCTCAAACGAAATATTTTTCAACTCTCTATTTCTCTCTATTTTGCTTCGTTTCTTGTGTAACTCAATTATTTTTTTTTGTTTTTTTGTTTTTTTGTTTTTTTGTTTTTTTTTTGTTTTTTTTGTTTTTTTTTTATATATATAATATAGTTAGTACATAAAATTAAGTTTTCACTCGATGCAACTGTGAACTCATTCTTCAGGTCTTCTGTCTCAACTCTCTTTTTATCTATATTCTCTGTCTTTTGTCTTTCTCCACTGCAACGTGGCAACAATGTTTTATTTCACTACAACGTGGCAACACTCTTGTAGAACTCATCCTCAGTTGGTACCTCTTGAAGGCTCTCATTTCTTATTCCCACGCTTGTAGGAGACTAGTTTAGCACCCTCTCAGGATGGGATTTATTAATAAATAAATAAGTAGTAGTAGTAGTAGTAGTAGTAAAGTCCAGCCGCCCAAACACGTGGCTCGTTATGCTGATATTTCACAGCGAACGACTGGACTGCATAAAAAAAGAAGGGGTAGGAAAGACAATCAAAGTATTCTCAAAACAAAGGATAGGAAAGAGGAGAGTAACGGCGACCTGCCAGGGACTCTCAAGTTTGGGAAGGAAATACCTAGAGCACTCAAGGAGGTAAAGTGCTCTAAATATATTTAATTGTTTTTGTTTTTGTTTTTGTCTTTTTTTTTTCTCTCAGATATTTCTCAACTCTCTATTTATCTCTATTTTGCTTCATTTCTTGTGTATTTTTTTTTTTTTTTTTTTTTTTTTTTTTTTTTTTTTTTTTTTTTTTTTATAAAGGAGTATAACTCTGGCAACTCTGCTAAGTATAACCGCAAAAACTGCGGAAGGATCTTTTCCTCTCCATCTCCTCTCCTCTCTCAACTCTCTTTTCAGCTGTGCAATTCTTGTCTTAATAAATAAATAAATAAATTGATAAATAAATTTTTAATCTTACCAGTAGGAACATATTCAGGGTTGACGGATGCAATAAGTTTGCTGCTCGGAAATTCGCTGCCGCACTTTCGTCGCAAACATAATCCAGTGATAATAACAGTGACTAATATAAAAACGCAGAGCAGAATAAGGGTCACGTTCATGAGATAGTTATTGGATTCCTGCAAAAGCAACATCACGTCAATTAGCAGAGGTTAAATACTATATTCTACAAAGATAGCACACAGGAATAGAATTCGAATGCAACACAAAGCGGAGACAAATAGAGACGGAGCACTACGCTAAAAATACATAGGGAAGATTTGAGGCACACTAAATTTTTGGGGATTCAACAAAATAACACGTAAAACAACAGTCGACACCTTTTGATGTCGCATGGTGTTGAACGGTGACATTCGGTGGACACAGGGGGATAGGCTGGGAAGTGTAGAGGAGGGTGCTCAACATTCAGCATCAGCACCCTGCGACGTTGACTGTTGTTTTGTTGAATCCGCGAGAATTTTGCATACCTCTGCTGCAGCCATTACTGCTCAGTCTCTATTTGTCCTTGACAAAAAGAGTGAATGATGATTGAAATATTTCTTCAGGAAGGAAGAGCAATATGAAATTTTGATTTCGTTTGAAATAATTCAAAGAGAAAATGTGAGGGACAGTTCGTGTCTTCTAAATTATTCAAAGCAATGGCAAAATATGAGATGCACGAACATTTCAAACTCACCAATCTCTTTGTTCTCCCACCCGTTTGAAAAAAATTTACCCCTATCAAGGCACTAGGAGATTATGGACATTTGTTCATTTAGAGATTTAGTTTGTTGTCTTTCATTACAATTTTTTTCTACCTCAAACGGAACTTTCAAAAACTTTTACAACAGCAATCTGAAACACTAATTCTCTTGCATTTTAACCAGAAAAACTGATGAACAAAACAGGAGCCTTTAAAATTGACTTACAATGTTGT
The DNA here is from genome assembly GCA_011764245.1 of Trialeurodes vaporariorum. Classification (NCBI taxonomy): domain Eukaryota; kingdom Metazoa; phylum Arthropoda; class Insecta; order Hemiptera; family Aleyrodidae; genus Trialeurodes; species Trialeurodes vaporariorum. Next base: position 13,134,839 of record VMOF01000024.1, on the reverse strand, counting down.
AGTTATCTTTTGAAGTTCCGTCAATTTGAACAACGCACTTGCAATTTCCGCAGTAAATATTTACGCAACTGCTGCGGACATCTTAAAGTCTAATCACCATAAACACTGATTGATCTTCATATTAGAGTGTCTTGATTGCGAATATTTGCTCTTGATGTGTCATATCTCAGCAATTAATGCATTCTAATTTGAAGATCAATTCGATCGTATAATCAGTGCTTGTGGTGATTGGACTTGGTTGATGACTACAGCTGTAGCTTTGTTTGATGGTACAGAAACGGCAAGCACCCAGTTTGAATAAATAGACTAAGTGCATGTTACAATGCGAATGTGTTGAAGAAACTCTAAAAATGAGTGAAAAACACCTACCTCAATCACAAAAATAAGTGGTTCCGTGTAACTTGAAGATGGCGGCTCAGTAAAACCATCCGAAGCAGGCAGTGTGGCCAATGAGTTGGCATGCATTTGGAGCGTGTAGTTACCAGGGTAGAGATAGATTTTATATCCGCTGCTGTAGTTTTGAAAATCCATGCTTGTTACACACTCAGTAGCCCACTTTGACTGGAAAATTTGAAAAATTGTCAAATTAGAAGAAGTTTAGAAATCAATTCAGGCATTAGAAATTGAAAATTCTTCAGCCACAGCTTAGAATACAAAAACATGCGTCTTTAAAAGTACTACAAATTTATGGTTGAGCTGTTCCATCCAGTAACTAGTAAGCTAGTTAGATAAAATGAGTCACAAAATGCTACAAAGCCAAGGCACACTTGAAGCCCACTATGGAGGTAGTTATGTGACCCCCTAAAATTACAAATGGGGCTCTTGCAAACCTTTGCTACAGCGGACTAAAAAGTTGATTCTTACACAAATACCTGTAAAAATGACGATGAGTACACTAAAATTTCACAAAATTCACTCTCAGAATCAGTCTTCATGCTAAAGCGACACAGGTATCATGGGAGATTCCTATCTAATTTGAGATATATCTCTGTATTTCCGTAGAGAAAGTGAAAAATTTGATACGAATCTCCCATGATACCTGCGATGAATCGCCGTTACGATCTTGCCATTACGGCAGTTTAGTAGGTTTGTTACTAAATTTTAGACTGTTCCAGTGTGATTTTCGTGATTTTTGCTGGTTATTACATCAGATTGGACAATTTATTTGCTTATAGAAAAAGTTTGCAAAAGCCCCATTGGATTTAAATTTAATATATATTAAATATCATGTGATCAACGCAAGTGAGCTAATCAAGTCCAATCATGAGGAAAGCCAAATCGCCTTGATTGAAACGCACCTATTTTGACTCCACAGGCATCAAGTCGACGACAGTACTTGTCAACCAAGAGCCACCTAAGTGGATGGGTTACCTCGGAACTCAGATTAGTCTCTTCAGCCAACTGTGCATAATTTTATTCATTTAAAATAAAATATAAGTGTTCAAGAGGTACTAATTGATAAATAATAGATAAAATGAACAAAAGTTCTCAATAAAAGAGCAATTTCTTTGAAATATTCCAGGAAAAACTCTTCCCGTCACTTCACGCATTTAGTTCACTTTAACTCTCCTCCCTTTTCTGCTGCTCATTCTTCAGTAGCAGCATTCTTTCTAGATAGGTAGATAGGTAGATAGATAGGTAGATAGATAGATAGATAAATAGATAGATAGATAGATGGATAGATAGGAGGTATACCGCGCCCTAGCTCTTCTCCAGGTGTATCACCATGAAAGTAGATGCGCCTCAAGCACCCTATCCGATTATTAAATTGAGTGCAATCACAAGAGGAAAAGGAATGAAATCGTAAACTGAGACAGAAAAGGGAATTTAAACACACTGTAATAGAAACTTACATCATCTACGTCATTCCTTTTGTATTTGATCGTGTAACTTGTGATGACACCATTTGGATTAGGCGGCTGCTCCCACTTCAGTTTGATATGAATTTGACTTTTGTTGGCAGCATATTCAATGGCGAGCGAAGGTGTTTTCATTTTGTCCGCATTTTCTGAGAGGAAGAAATGAAAAAATTCAAACACATAATTTATTAGAAAATAAAAAGTCAGTAAAGAATAAAAACGGATCTTCATCAACTTAAATTTTTTTGAAACCCTGCATTTTTGCATCCCACACAACCCAGAAAAATCCACTAGAATATTTTTGTTTTTTTTAAGCATTAGATGTATTTAACTTACGTTTCCCCTTTCACCCTCAACTCTCTTACTCGCTAAGGGAGTAAAAAAGTGGAAACAATAACAATAATGCCAATAAAAATAAAATAATGCATAAATAAAAGCAATTATTATTAGTGCTGGGAGAGTACTCTAAAAAAGCTCGAAACTCGAGTGGCTCTACTCTAAGTAAAAAAACCCTGTAGAGCCCAATAAATTTGATTCACTGCCCGATATTGGAGACATGAAGAGAAAAAAAGTAAACAAATTGGGAAGAAATTAAATTTTATTGTTAGCAGTTTTTGTTTTTCATAGAAAAATGCTACGAAAATGAAGAATTACGATTACTCCAGCTCGGAGCTTTGGCTAAAAACTTAACTTGGCTCTGCTCGAGGGCAAATTTCAATACTCGCCCAGCACTCATTATTATTGAATACAAAAATAGCGAACACAAAATAATTGTTTTCCTTTGAACAGCAATGTTTTAGTACTGTTATAAACACACCTTAAATAACCAAAAAAAGCTCATTATTACCCCCACAAAACCCAAAAACCGTACTGAACCCGGTAAATCATTTTTTTTTTTTTTTTTTTTTTTTTTTTTTTTTTTTTTTTTTTTTTTAGAAAATCCAGGTTTCGGAGAGGGAGTTATGAAAGATTTACAGAACAATAAATACCTGAGGGTAAGGTTTTAACATCAACATAGGCTGCTTCACTACAATACTCCCTCTTCAGCGTCTTGGTTGGTGATTCTGTCTCTTCATCCAATTCTCTACAAGCTTTGATTTGTAATTGATACTCGGTGAAATGCTTCAAATCTGTAACTAGGTACTCAAGTTTACTATTTGGAGTTGCGTACACTGTGTGGTTGATATTGGGACCTGGAATACAAAATTGAAATGCAAAATAAATAACTACTTTTTGTAGAACAAGCAAGTAAAACATTTGACCTTCATCTTCCAGAGTGGAGTTTCAGAGAAAGCTAACCGCGTTAACAATTTTAGAGACTGCTTGCATGCATGCAACACATAATAGTGTTTTCAGGTCCGTGTCAGCGTGTTTGCAAAGATATAATCAAACATTGGTTATGGAGCAAGAATACAAGGTCATGGGAATGACATCACTGTTTCTTAAAACATGCTATTCTTTCGGTTGGTAGGAAAAGTTCAACTATTTTGCAGGTTTTACCATGTTCCTCACAAAAAAGAGATTTTTAGAATAAGAATAAGAGTCAAGCCGCCTAAGCTACTTGCTAGAGCTGGTTATGCTTCTGTTTCAAAGCAAACGACTGGGCTTGCACAAGCCAACAGATGATGAAATAGCAGCATGAAGATCACAATGGGGCTGTTGCACACTTATGCTGTAAGCAATTTTACAGTCGATTCTGGTGTAAAAACCTCCAAAAATAACGATAGTAGCACTTAAGGATTCCAAAATCCACTCCTAAACTCAATAAACACTTTTATTTGCTCGAGCGTAATGGTGGCTTAGGGTAGTAATAATGGGAGATTCCCATCCAACAATACTGTAACTCCATCAAGAAGTGACCAATAAGAGATGACTTTCATATGACACCGGTGTCACTAGGTGTCACAGTACTATTCATCGGATGTAGATCCACTACTCTGTCGAATAATTACTCTGCGAATCATCCTCGTCAGCATAGAGAGAATGACGAAATTAAGATAGGAATCTCCCATTATTACTGCCCTATGCCATCGTTACATTCCCGCTAATAAAAGCGTTTATTGAGTTTCAGAGTGGATTCCGGAAGATTTTAGTGCTTCCTTCGTTATTTTTGGAGGTTTTTGCGCAAAAATCGACTGTTAAATCGCTTAGAGCAAAAGTGTGCAACAGCCCCATTTAAGGAGAATCCCAACCAGTAGATAGGATGTAAGTAAAGCTTGGAACATTGTTACGAAAAACAAATTTTGAAAAATGAAAATGCAAATTCCAGCAGTTTATTGAAGGATGAGTTCGGAAATTTGGCGAGTATTCTAGATAAGCTGCACTCAGATATTTTAGGGACAATGTCTGAAAAATAGATGCAGCTTAAATACGGGACAGTATGGTTTAGATAAGTTAAGAGTAATTGCTAATTCCATTAGATGAAAAGGGAAGACAAATTAATTTGACAAACCTCCAGATGTGTTAAATTTGCTATCAGGCATTGTTGACTTGGACGGTCCAGATTCCAAGTGATTAGATCCTTCCTGCCCCACTATTTCTCGCTTATCCCTGGGTCTGTGGGAAAAAGAAAAAAGAATTAATAAATGAAAGCTCAAAGTTATGATTACTTATTTTCTAATTATTAGTAGTAGGGCTAAAATGCGCGTAACGAACGGGACACCTGACTCCTAAAAACTGGAAAAGCTGGTGAAAATGTGGAAGAAACAAGTCAAAGACAGGCTCAAGTTGTGCCAAATGGTGCTTACTAACACCTCAGAAAATGTCGCTCAAATAGAGACTGATCTTCGAGAGCTTTACATATACCAGGGCAGAACAAAGCTTCAAGATTGATCCGTGAGCTTTCCATTACTTACTATTAAAATAAACAGTTTCAAAAAGGTATACTTATACTTGTACTAAAAACTGCTTTTGTAAACTGTTGGCCGATGTTGCACTGTGTAACAATTCTGAGTTACACAGTTCGCAAACCTCAATTGATAAACTCAATTTTTCGTCTTATCTCTTCTTCCTGTTAGAGACAAAAAAAACTTTTTGACAGGAAAAACTTCCAGATATCATACGATTCCCTACTGTTCCAGATTTGACAGGTTACTGGGTCTACTTCACCTAAAAAGATTTGTCAAGTGACTAACTATAAATTTCTAATAATAAATAGGGAGGATAAATGTCTCGGTCAGACGGACAGGTACATAAAACATCATAGAAAATACGCTCTAAATTATTTTTTTCTTGAAAACTTCAACTTCCTACATTATCCTGTTGGCCTGTTCTTTTACTGACAATGAAGTGAAAGGAGGAGCAGTGGCTACGGACAGAGAAGTTGCAATTTTTACAGAGAAACTTCCTTACTTGAAAACTCTTTGTTTGACATAAATTTGGTTTTGAAGAAAATTTTCAAAATCTATTTCATAAGTCTGCTTTTTCTCTTGGTCCTTTAGATTTTCTTTTTGTTTTTCTTTCTTTGGTTCACACACATTCTTTTCATTTGTTGGTTTTAAGGCAGTTTCATCAGCTTTGGACGGTTTGGAATCCTTGTCGTTGGACTGAATAGCTGGAAAAAAAAGAAAAGACAATACAAATGAAAGGAATTCAAAATCAAAGTAGATAGTTTCCATGCAAATGACGTCGAAACATTCAAATTCAGATTGCCAAATAGGTCCGCACAATCCTAATAGAAACTAGTGACAGATAACTTTTTGATGAGTTTTGAATACCTAAGTTGCTGTCTTTATTCTCTTTCTCTAACTCTTTAGACGTATTCAAGCTCAAAGTTTAAGGTTGTAGCGTGGTTACATGGCTAAGCCATTTAACTCCGTTCCCTTCCTCTATTTCAAATTTCCCTCCTTTGACTGGAGACCAATCAGGAGGGAGGAGTTCCGTGGCGTCCTCACTGGTGCATGCTGGGTAATGAGTGAGAGTGCATTCGAGTTGCTCCGCTCTAAGAGTGAGACGTGTGCTAGTGTCCTTTTTCAAATAAATGTCTTGAAGTAAGTAAAATTTAAAGTCCGGGCTGGGTCCATTTTTCACGTGTGTGATTGTAATTGATCACACTTTTTCAAACTTTTCTTTCATTCCCTTCCTCTTGGCTTCTTTACCCCTCTCTTGCACTCCTATTTTCACAGAGAAATAAACAAAATACAGGTTCTGACAAGTATGACCAGAGGGCTGACTACAAAGGATCAGGTCTAAATCTGATCAAGTACACTCTACACTTGTGGACGGTGCTTATCTTTGAGTTAGCATTCCGATAGAAACCCTTTTATGTATCTCTACAAAAAATTGCTTATAACTAGAGGTCCTCATGATCAATTTACGACAAAAAAAATACAAGGATTGAAAATCAAAAAACAGGAACCTTAAGAGAGAAAATTTTGATTCAAAACTTACGAGAGCGGCAGTAGTCTCGAAGGAGCTTCAGAGGAGGGCTGTAACCAGTAATTTCGTAGTAGGTGATGTTCCCATTAGGACTTAGAGGAGGTGCCCATGATAACTTGACAGTTGAGCTTGAGTTTGAGACCCACTTAATATCAACAGGTTTCGAGGGTTCTAAAAATGAAAGGGAAATCGTCAAACATGGACCAAATGTGATGAAAAATGTTCTGATCCTAGGACATTAAATTATTTTGGACCAGCATCAGCAGAGATTAAGGAACACAGATACCAAATAAATAAAACCATTAGAATAACCTAATCATTTTGTAAAAAATTCATTCATTTTTTAATTCGGTTCATGAAAAGTGTTCTGCGTATCTCTCTCCTTCTGTTGCTTCTCTGTAAAATTTAATATAAGAATACATGTTTATTTCTTCTATAATTCTAAATATTCACAGAAAATTTTGAGAAACCATGGCAGTGGCCATTTTCACAGGCTCTTTCTTACCAACTTGATTTTAAATAAGTAAAAATAAAAAAATGTTATCTCGCTTCAGGAAAACGCACCAAATGGAAGATTTTTTGATGCTGAATCTTAAAATGCATGAGTTATTAGGAAAATATTTTGATGACTTACTCCAAGGCCTTGTGCGGAAATAAGCTATTCTACTTTGAGCACCATTTTTTTCGGAGGCAACAGTGTAAGTTTTCACATAGTAGGCGTACTGCGTAAAGGGTTTTAAATTCGTTAGGAGCATAGCGGGAGAAGGAGAATCACCGGCCGATTCATCATCAACTTGCCATCTGAAACAAAAAAAAGAGTAAATGAATTGGTGTGGACAAGATTTCCTTAGGAGATCTTCAAAAATTATAGTAAAAAACTTCACTCTGAATACATGGTGTAACATATTCATAATTTGACACCCTCCGCTCGATTCAAGAACCCGGCGCTTGAGTTAATCTGGGATTGGATTCTTAGAGCTTTGACTAACGGAACTTATTAGAAGATCATTAAAAAATGCAACAATAGCAATAACCTAGACGATACAAAAGACGATGTGGTAGGGAAGATGAAAGCACCTAAGTAAGCAGAGACAGTCCTTAACTCGCCAGAAGTAGGGAACGTGGAGAGCCACAGTAGAGGAGAATCCAGCAATTATCAGAACGCTTGCAAACCAGTTCTGAATGGTTTGAAACGGACTCCGATGGTATGTGAACAAACACTCCATCAAAAGAACAAACAATCCCCAGGACAGCGTGAGCTCATTCTTTACAACGATAAAAATGTTTACTATCGTTAACAGTAAAATCTTCCATCTCTATCACATTTCTCTTAATTCAAACCCTTCCATCAGTATTACCTCAAGCAAGTAAGTCTTACAGGCTCGTAAATTTTTTTCTTTTTTATCCCTAAGTTGCAATCTGAGGTGCAGCTTATGAGCATGAAAATACATTATCAAGAGTCGTCTTTGATCTCTCTGTATTTCAGCATCCTGATTTTATCATGCTGTTTTTGTAATCACTTGTTCGTTTTTGAGCAATTTGAAGTCTGGCATGGTGGTGAAGTCTGAAGGGAGAAGTTTGGTGATTGTTGCAAGCATTCAGGAATCAAACAGACTTCAATGAACCAATATTCAGAGAGAAAAGCAGTAAAATGAAATTTGGTCAAGGCTAAAATAGTACTTACCCATCATTCCCGCAAGCATCTCTCCCATCGGAAAGACTGACATTTCTGATAGGAGCTTCGATATAATAAACAACATAACCCAGAACAGTTCGTTGATCAAAGTGGATAAGATGAAATGCATTCCAGTTGATGAGGACAGCTGTAGGGTTCATATGAGTGACCGATGTGTTAAGTAACTGGATGTTACCTAAAAAGATAGAAATCGAAAAGTTAATGCACTGAGTGATAATAACTGAGTGATAATAACAAGACCTAATCAAACTTTGAGCAAGGAAAGTGGTAACAAGGAAAACTAGCTCCTGATTTTCTACAACCATAAGGTTTAAACCAGAGTTGGGCAACCGAATAATCAGAAATAATGAAATGACTCCGGCAACATTGAAAACTGGGTTTGCTACCTGAGCTGAGGAAAGGGAAACACACGGAAGGTGTAGGTGAATTGTAGAAATATTCGTTGAATAATTCGATTGACTCGGCGTTGCCTGACATCACCGAATAATCTCCGAATAATTTTTGCCCAACTCTGGTTTAAACCAAGATCTATTAATACCAGGTCAGTCCAGAAGCAACTAGGCGGGGCTAGTGCGTTCTGTTGCTCAACGTCTCCCCGAGGGTGTGTGGTTCACTTGGCGGAATCAACAGCTGTTAGGCGGAATACAACGGTGACTGCACTAGCAACGTGGTGGAACTTTGGAATGGTCCACCTACTGGACTGACCTGGTATTAATAGATCTTGATTTAAACCATTCCAAAAAATTCCTCGCATTTATTTAGTGTTGAGACCAAGCATTTGAGAGATCTTAAAAGTTTACAGCACCACTTTTAACTGAGTCAAAAGATAATCTTTTTTCTAGGACAGCATATAATAAAAGGAGTCAAATTGAAATTTTCTAATGTTTTCCCGATTTCACTTCATTTTTTCTTTCATTGAATAAATTGAATTATAATTTTTTTTTTTTTTTTTTTTTTTTTAAAGCAAAGATCAAGCAAGAGCAGTAAGGAAATGAGGGTTATCCACCAGTAAAAACCTTAATATATGGTTGCCACTGGCCGACATGTAAGTCGTTAAAGCGTCAAAATTGTTTTGGAGCTGGTCAGACTTGTTAGATTAAACATACAGGTTCATTTAAAATTTGGTAAAAATTATGACTATGATGAGAGAGTACGTTTTTGTGGTCTTAGTTAGAATAATTGAAATTAAAAATTTTAATGGGTTTTGATGAGAATTAATGGTCTTAAAATTTAAAATTAGAATTAGTTTTAGATTACATTTCACACCTACAATCCTCAACTCTATTTGTAGGTTATAGATAATGGTTGCACATTGATACAAGAAAACATAAAAGATCGGAATCGATATAATTGTGAAACCACTGAGCTTAAAATTCAAGCATTTCCGATTTCGTAAAAGTAGAGAAATATACAGAAAAGAAGCAGAGACTACTTACAAGCCACTTTATCACCGTTGGAATTTGTAGCCACTTCAAGATCATCAAATTTTTTATCACCCGTCAGAAGATTCGTTTTGTGGCCCAAATCTACGATGATGGAGTAACACAGCTTTGGGTTGAAATGAAAAAACAGACCACCTTTGCTTATCGTAAGGTTATTTTCCCTAGAAGACCAGTCCCAGAGTTCAGCCAGATTTTGATTATCCAAGACAACAAGGGCATACCTGTGCAATAAGATTAAAATATTAGATGTAGAAAATACAGAGATTGAAAAAAACTTTAGTTAAGGATTCTTTCTTGGCTGCTGACTTGGAAGCGTCCAAAGAGTTGAGAGTGACTCTTCAAATATTGGAGCCTACTTACTAGTAAATACTAATTATTTATTTATTTAGCTGCACCTTATTTTTTTTATCTATCCAGTCCAATCATTGGCTATGAAACCCCAGCATATCAAACCACTGTGTTTGGGAGGCTGGACTTAGCTACTATAAAATAAATAGTAGTAGTAGTAGTAAAGTCCAGCTGCCCCAACACGTGGTTCGTTATGCTGATATTTCACAGCGAACGACTGGACTGCATAAAAAAAGAAGGGGTAGGAAAGACAATCAAAGTATACTCAAAACAAAGGATAGGAAAGAGGAGAGTAACGGCGACCTGCCAGGGACTCTCAAGTTTGGGAAGGAAATACCTGGAGCACTCAAGGAGTGGAAGTGCTCTAAATATATTTAGTTTTCTTTTTTCTTCTTCTTTCTTCTTTTTTCTCTCAAACGAAATATTTCTCAACTCTTTATTTTTCTCTATTTTGCTTCATTTCTTGGGTCATTCCATTTTAAATCAACCAGAGCCTGTGCTGCTTAGTCATGGATTTTGGAAATATTTTGTGGGGTGATTGTAACTACTTTTAGTAGCTCAAAACGTATTTTTTCATATTTTTTTAGCTTACGGCCCCTGAGATATAGGCAACCGGAAATTCAAAAATTGCGATTTTAGGCTTATCTTTGAACGCGTGCCACAGCCTTAATTCTCAACGGAAAGGTACGGTTGAGGTCTCATTTTGATGCATTTTGCGTCTTCTTTCCATTGCTTTAAGTCGTTTTTCATTAATTGAAGGTTTAGCAGGTTGCATACCTATTTGAACTTTGGTGACCCTATTGCAATTTTTCCGATCTTTGATAATTTTTTTAAATAGGATAGCGTTGGTAGAAAAAATTCATACTTTCCAAGCTTTAAGTACACTACTAAGAGTACCTGCACAAAAAAAATTGGATCTCCTGAGCAATTTTTTCTAGTTGAAAAAATTGCTTAAAGTCGGCTGAAATTAAGAAAGACCCAACTTTGAGGTTAAAAAAGTCGATGTGGGGATTCATGAAAAAATCTTAAAAAATAATTAAAATCACCGCTTTTATGTCTACTTTCAATATCTGAAGTCGAAAGTTTGTGTATTTGATCGCTACAGTCAAAATTTTTTTTTTTCAAAATTGGTAAAAATTTAATTTGCTCGAACACACGCGATCGAAGCGAATAGAACAGCCAACTCTTTGAGCTTAAAAAATCTCGCAAAATCTCTAAAATGATCACTTTTAAGTTCTTTTTCAATGCCTGAAGTCGGAATTTGATTATTGAAGCGCTTCAGTTGAAATACAAGCTTGTAAAATTGGTAAAATTTCACGCGACGCCCCTATACCCTGAACTGAGCTCAGATTGTGGCCGCGCTAATGGTGTTTTTAACCGATTTTACGAACTTGTTTTTCAACTGAAGCGCTTCAGTAATCAAATTTTCGACTTCAGGCATTGAAAAAGAACTTAAAAGTGATCATTTTAGAGATTTTGCGAGATTTTTTTAAACTCAAAGAGTTGGCTGTTCTATTCGCTTCGATCGCGTGTGTTCGAGCAAATTAAATTTTTACCAATTTTGAAAAAAAAAATTTTGACTGTAGCGATCAAATACACAAACTTTCGACTTCAGATATTGAAAGTAGACATAAAAACGGTGATTTTAATTATTTTTTAAGATTTTTCATGAATCCCCACATCGACTTTTTTAACCTCAAAGTTGGGTCTTTCTTAATTTCAGCCGACTTTAAGCAATTTTTTCAACTAGAAAAAATTTCTCAGGAGATCCAATTTTTTTGTGGCAGGTACTCTTAGTAGTGTACTTAAAGCTTGGAAAGTATGAATTTTTTTTACCAACGCTATCCTATTTAAAAAAATTATCAAAGATCGGAAAAATTGCAATAGGGTCACCAAAGTTCAAATAGGTATGCAACCTGCTAAACCTTCAATTAATGAAAAACGACTTAAAGCAATGGAAAAAAGACGCAAAATGCATCAAAATGAGACCTCAACCGTACCTTTCCGTTGAGAAATTTAAAGGGTGTGGCAGCGTTCAAAGATAAGCCTAAAATCGCAATTTTTGAATTTCCGGTTGCCTATATCTCAGGGGCCGTAAGCTAAAAAAATATGAAAAAAAACGTTTTGAGCTACTAAAAGTAGTTACAATCACCCCACAAAATATTTCCAAAATCCATGACTAGGGAGCAACATATTTCATTAAATTTTTGGTTTATTTAAAAAGGCTTATTTTGAACGTGCAACCTTAATTAATTCGATTGATCGGCGTTGCCTGACATCACCGAATAATCTCCGAATAATTTTTGCCCAACTCTGGTTTAAACCAAGATCTATTAATACCAGGTCAGTCCAGAAGCAACTAGGCGGGGCTAGTGCGTTCTGTTGCTCAACGTCTCCCCGAGGGTGTGTGGTTCACTTGGCGGAATCAACAGCTGTTAGGCGGAATACAACGGTGACTGCACTAGCAACGTGGTGGAACTTTGGAATGGTCCACCTACTGGACTGACCTGGTATTAATAGATCTTGATTTAAACCATTCCAAAAAATTCCTCGCATTTATTTAGTGTTGAGACCAAGCATTTGAGAGATCTTAAAAGTTTACAGCACCACTTTTAACTGAGTCAAAAGATAATCTTTTTTCTAGGACAGCTTATAATAAAAGGAGTCAAATTGAAATTTTCTAATGTTTTCCCGATTTCACTTCATTTTTTCTTTCATTGAATAATTGAATTATAATTTATTTTTTTTTTTTTTTTTTTAAAGCAAGATCAAGCAAAGCAGAAGGAAATGAGGGTTATCCACCGTAAAAACCTTAATATATGGTTGCACTGGCCGACATGTAAGTCGTTTTAAGCGTCAAAATTGTTTTGGAGCTGGTCAGACTTGTTAGATTAACATACAGTTCATTTAAAATTTGGTAAAATTTATGACTATGATGAGAGAGTACGTTTTGTGGTCTTAGTTAGAATAATTGAAATTAAATTTTAATGGTTTTGATGAGAATTAATGGTCTTAAAATTAAAATTAGAATTATTTTAGATTACATTTACACCTACAATCCTCAACTCTAAATGTAGTTATAGATAATGGTTGCACATTGATACAAGAAAACATAAAAGATGTAATCGATATAATTGTGAAACCCTGAGCTTAAAATTCAAGCATTTCCGATTTCGTAAAAGTAGAGAAATATACAGAAAAGAAGCAAAGACTACTACAAGCCACTTTATCACCGTTGGAATTTGTAGCCACTTCAAGATCATCAAATTTTTTATCACCCGTCAAAGATTCGTTTTGTGCCCCCAATCTACGATGATGGAGTAACACAGCTTTGGGTTTGAAATGAATAAACAGACCACTTTGCTTATCGTAAGGTTATTTTCCCTAGAAGACCAGTCCAGAGTTCAGCCAGATTTTGATTATCCAAGACAACAAGGGCATACCTATGCAATAGATTAAAATATTAGATGTAGAAAATACAGAGATTAAAAAAAACTTTAGTTAAGGATTCTTTCTTGCTGCTGACTTGGAAGCGTCCAAAGAGTTGAGAGCGACTCTTCAAATATGGAGCCTACTTACTAGTAAATACTAATTATTTATTTATTTAGCTGCTCCTTAATTTTTTATCTATCCGAGTCCAATCATTGGCTATGAAACCCCAGCATATCAAACCACTGGTTTGGGAGGCTGGACTTAGCTACTTAAATATAAGTAGTAGTAGTAGTAGGTATAAAGTCCAGCTGCCCAAACCCATGGTTCGTTATGCTGATATTTCACAGCGAACGACTGGACTGCTAAAAAAAGAAGGGGTAGGAAAGACAATCAAAGTATACTCAAACAAAGATAGGAAAGAGGAGAGTAACGGCGACCTGCCAGGGACCCTCAAGTTTCGGAAGAAATACCTAGAGCACTCAAGGCGTGAGTGCTTAAATATATTTAGTTTTCTTTTTTCTTCTTTTTTCTCTCAAACGAAATATTTCTCAACTCTTCATTTTTCTCTATTTTGCTCCGTTTCTTATATAATTTTTTTTTTTTTTTTTGATAAATAATTACACAAATAAAAGGTGTAGAAATATGTTGGTCACGCCGTATTCTAGGTTTCAACTTAGAGAAAAAGAATACACAAGACGAAAGTTAGTCTCCTGTAAAAAAACTGTGTGCGAATTGTCCTCTCCTATTTCCTCCACTTTAATTCCTGTTATTTATGTTATATTCCTGTTGTTTCAAACGGAATTACGTCTAATTATCTTTGATGGCCAATCTCAATACATTATTCATCTGTTCTTTGTAAATATTCTCAATATTTGTTGTGAATGGCATCATATTCGTTTAACCTTGATTAGAATCATATAAAAAGATTCTCCATATGTCAACTGTTACAGGAGTATGACCAATGACAAAAAATTTGTGGGGAAAAATTATAAGAATTGAAAAAAAAAACTTACTTTTCACTTTCGAGCTTTTGCCCTTTAATAGTTTTCAACTTCCTCAGGAAATTAAGAGACACCAACGGAAACGACCGAACAATTTTTAAATAATCATCTATTTCTTCGATTGAACTTAGAGTGTTTTCCAATTCTTTCACAACATTCACTGGAAGAAAAAAAAACAAAAACAAGACAGGTTAAAATAGGGGAGCCATTAAGTACTTAAATCCAGAATCTTTCAGGGAATGTGAAAAGTTAGTCAGCTGAAATCTTTGGAAAATTTCTTCGTTTGTTTGCCACAGCTGCATAGTAATAGCTAAAGTGGGTGGAAGTTTCATCCAGTACAGCACGAAGCTTGCACACCAGATCTGATTTGTTCAGTTTTGGAGTATTCTTTCACATGTCTTCGAATGGGACAGAGACCCGTCTTACAGCCCATCAACCATTTCAACTAGCTTATCAAATAATTGCTTATCTCTTTCCAGTGAAGTGGTACACATAAGTACCATTTTCTGTAATATGGGTTTCAATGGAATTTAATTAGATATTTTGCAAAAACTTGTGGGACCCATCAAAAGTCTTCGAAAATTGTCCTCTTTTGAACGGTCTAAAAAAATCTAAAAAAAGATCAAATTCCAAAATGCGTGCTTGAAAGGGTTATAAAGGCGAGGTACTCAAAAATTAATTTTCTTCAAATTGGCATAACGAGGCCTGAAATTTCTTCCTTTGATTCTACCAACCTTCAAAAATAGGTCCTGAGCTTTTTTTAGCGCTGGTTATATCCTCGCCCCTCAAATTCATATGATAGAGAAAATAAGGTACTTGACAAGAACAGAAAAAACTCAGGTTTCTAATTGCCAAAATCACTTGTTAGCTGACTTAAATGAGCGCAAAGGATGTGTCCTATGATTGGTATTGAATATTTGAACATTTTTTGTATGTTCACTATTTTTTATTGAACTTCTACAGCAGTTTTTTAATTTATTTTTTTTCCTTTTAAACTTTGGATGAATATTGGACACATATTTTATTTTAAAATAACAATTTGGCACTACACAAATTATAGAAAATTGAAATCTGATTTATTTAAAACAAAAAAAAATTTAAGGCAAGGCGTGAAACTTTGTAACAATGTGTTTTATCCATTTAAATTCACCAAAAAAGTCGAATAGTTCAGTCATCGGCGATGACCAAACATTTGGACCTTTTTAATATGTTTTAATGGAAGATGAACGTTGCCAAATCGCACCCCTCGCCACTGAAAAAACCCTTAGGTCTCAAGCTATTACAGAACTCAAGGTACATACATACATCCATTCTTGTCCATATAAAAAAGATAAGCGTACAAAAATCACTAATCTCTAAAAAGGGAAAAGAAAGTAAGATAGCACACTATTTTTCTTGCAATGTTTCACAGAGACTAGGCATCTTCAAAAAAATAATTTAAAATAATTCCAAAGCTCCAAAAAATAATAAAAATACCCGCTTGTTCAATAGGATATGGAGCATAAAAAAAAACAAAAAAAAAAAAAATGCTTTCTTTGGGTACCTTACACCCCCATACGAATTGAGGTAAACAACAGTAAAGGAAAAACATTTAGACACGCATGTTACAAAATTTAAAGCCAAAATCAGATCAAAACTTACTTCCTCCTCGAATTTGAATTTCAAGAGCTCCGCTGATTCTTGTGCATCCTCGCAAATTTTGAGCTGAGGCAATACTGTCCACACTGGCACCTGGACAGGTTTTCGTACACACACCTGCAGAATGAGATAAGAATAAAATAAGAGAGCAGAAGGGACACATAAGCGCAAGGAGTAATTTCCTCGTCATCAATCGGGCTAGCAAATTTTCTTTGCATTTTTCATGGAGGCTGTAAAAGAGCAAGGTTCTTTAACCCATTGCCATGCCTTGACAAAACGTTTCGTCAAGCACGCCCCGGGCAACGGCAGCGTTGACGAGCGGGCTCGTCGGCGCAGTCGCTGTACTGTTCTACTGTGTTTCCGCTAATTCCCGATAGGTAGCGCCACATGTATTGGATGAGAATGTCCTTGGCAACTGACGCTACCAACCTATGAATAATTTTACAGGTTGCATGAAGTTTTTACGGTAATTTTTGAAAAAATGGCATGGCAATGGGTTAATGGGCAAATGGCTTATCAATCATTGCGTAAAATTTTGCAAAGACACTGATGACACCAATCAAAAAAGTCTGACACTCACTAACAAAGGAGGAAACTAAACTTAGAGTTTGAATTGGTCTAGCCACACACGTATTCAACGACAATGGCTGATGACATCTCTGCAACAAAAACAAACAACCACCAAGGAACCTTATTTCTCTGTGCCAAATACATGGTGCAATTAGTGGGCAAAATGCAAGACGATGGTTGCTTGTTTCAGGTGAGGATACTTCACCAGCTGTAGTTGGTTTGTTCAAGTGCCGGTGGACCAATCCGAACTTTAACTTTTATCCCTTGGGAAAGATTTGTAGACCTTCATGACAATATCTCAGGATTCAATCCAAAAACCCCCATTTTTAATAATCTTCTTTTCAATTTCCTGCATCCCTGTGCAACACAGAGTCAACACAACGTTTGACGCGAAGCAGCCTTTTAAAATTATGATTGCTGATTGGTCAATCCTTGCGCTCACTGGGAATGGTTTGCATTCTTTCTTCTTTGCCACTCAAAAACACAAGCAATGCAACACGAAAGCGAGGCCCTGCGTGTCATTGGAAACCAGGCTGTATTTTTTTTTTTTTTTTTTTTTTTTTTAACATTCCTAAGATAATCTTGCTAATCTCATTAAATCAAGAAACAAGTGAAAAAATAAATTTACTAACCTTGGCATTTAACACATTTATAGATTTCACTATCAAGATCTTTCTCTTCCATATAGTTATTCGGGCATTCCAGAATGCATTCATTTAAGTGGGCTTTCCAAGGATGTTTTCGCTGATTTGTCAACTCACGAGGCTTTATCATTTGATTACACTCTGATTCTAAGATACATCTTCGACTCATAAACTAAAAAAAAGAAACATTTTATGATCAAAATAAATTTTTTCTAGGAACCAATAAGAGAGGTGAAAGCCATTGGTTAAAAGCTGCTAGAATGACAAAAAAAATACCCTATCGGAACCAAATAGCAGTTGATTCAATCAAAGAGAGGAATTTTTAAGTTTTTAGTTTTTCCATTGTTTTATTCGTTAATTTGTGCATAAAAGCCGATGCTTCATTCATCTGCATCTGCAGTGAGCAACAGCCCAGTACTGCGTACTTAGCACAAGTTTCAGACTCTGTAACAGTAGTCAAATAGCGTATGGGATAGGTGGTCTTCCTGTTCATCTCGCCACCGTGGCGACTTTTAATTGCCACTCGCAGGGCTCTCCAATTTTAATTTCCGTTCCAGGGCATTGACCTTTTTTAAAGAGAAAAAACTTCGCGACCTGCTCATGTTTGGGCGTGATCCGACCTCTCAAGCTAAGTGACGCGCCTCGAACGGACCCTCTGATTACGACTAAATATCAGGGGCGGGGGCGAGGGAAGACCCGGGTTTTTTCCGTCAAAAAAAAAATACCCAACCCTTTCCCTATTTTTGGCCCCCGGAAAGAAGTTTAAAAGGAAATTTTTGGCCCTTTTTTTCATACTTCTGAGTCTGGTAAAGGTGAAGATATTTAAGGAGATCCATCAAATAAGTTATGAAATTCGTTACAAAGTAATTTCATTGAGCACCAAAGAAGACTCAGATCATATTGCTGCTTTTCTTTCTAACTTTCAACATTTCTTTCTCATACTTGTGTCATGTTCTTTCCTGTTTTTCCACCTTTTCAGATGGATAAATCCATTTCTTGCCTTTTAATCACAGCTTTCAATTCAGTGCTACCAAATTTGGCAACGAATCAACAAAACTCCCATATGACTCAGCATAAAGCCCAGCGCGTACTTAGGTTGCCAACTCTGGCAGCAATGCTTCAAATGCATCCCATAGGATATTGCAGCTTAGCGCGTACTTTAATTACCAAATCTGGCAGCAATACTTCGATTGCATCTCTCAGGATATTGCATCTACCTGCACCTAGGGGGCGGCATAGTCGCTTTCTACACAATCTGTTTATGATTTAAAATCGAAAATAAAAATAATAAAATACTTACAGCATATGTTCGATCAGGGCATTGTTTAATACACTTTCCGTTGTAAAGCACACCTTGGCAAGCTACACATTTTGAAATATCGTCACTTTCAGTGCAACCGCCCAAGCAGTTTTCATGACAGCAAGTTCCGTTTTCTTGACAACTTCCTTTACATTCATCAGGGCAAACTAGAGAGAGAAGAGGAGAAAAAATGAAGATGAGCCACACTGGAAGCCTTGAAAAATGAAGAAGTCATAAAAAGAAATAGGAAGTAGTGGTAATAGTAAAGTAGTAACGTCCAGCCGCTCAAACCATTTGTTTGTTATACTTGTAATTTTAAAACAAACAACTGGACTAAGAATAAAATTGGAAAAAGACGAAGAAATAAAACTAATAACAACTGTATGGGTCCCGATCCAACCAGAATCAGTGGCAAACAAACTTTTCCTATACCTTATGATACAAATCTCCCTATTGGGAAACCGTGTTATTCAAATAGGGGTTCATCTTCCAATTTGGTAAGGTCCCATTGCAGCTATAGGAACGCATCAAAAGATTACAGCAGTGTCAGACTGACCTATTTAAGTAGACCTTGGATTTACAGATTGAAAATCAATCGTTACTCAGAGCGACAACAGCAAATTTTGCTCAATACAACCAGCGGTGAAGAGTGCTATCTGCCAACCATGAATTTGGTTCATTGAACCCACAAAAAATATTAAAATATCTAGGAATCGGCAATGACCAACAAATTCAACCTTTTTTATGGGTTCCAATGGACAAAATGCTACATTGCCAGACAGCACGCTTTGACGATGAGACTACAACCACTCGTTTCCATCCTAATAATCAAATATAGATTTTGGATATTCAATGCTTGACAAATACTTCAGAATTTGATTCCCTGTAAATATTCAGCCCATGAGTATGTAATACTCCATACAAATAACCTTCCAATTAGTTTTCTAAAATGAATCATAGTAAATAATACAAGAACTGGTTCTACAGATTGGTTGGCTGTAGTTCATTAAATAGAAGAGAAATCAAAAGAGATCTCCATTTTTTTCCATGTTTCGTACTTCTAATAGGTATCACTATACAGGGGTGCAAAATACGCCTTGCTTTCCACATTTCCTCACGACTAGTAACTGGTCTTCCAAAAAAAAAAAAAAACCCCTCCTCAAATATTTCATCCAAGTGATAAACTTCCCCCCCCCTTTATAAAGACGCTCGCTCTATCTGTATGATGATGCCCTGTGCTTCCTGCGTGCGTAGTATGCACTTGCACATGGCGCGAAATTTCGGGAAAAGAAAAAACAAATGAAACCAAGAATACGACAGTAGTGGCTCGTGCAATTTGGCAACAATGTTTTCCCTCCATTTGACTCAATGTGAAACAATCGAATACTGGTGAAGCGCTGCTTCACTATCGAATCGATTTTTTTACATAGTATCAAATGGAGAAAATACATTGTTGCCGAATTGCACGAGCCGCCACTGGAATACGACATAGTAGGTAGCCATCGAACTCGCCTGACAGAACATTTTCAGAACATTCATTCTCTGTAGTGAAAAGGAGGAGACGTGGGCAAAAAGAAATAAAAACAAAACAAAAACAAAATAAGGAAAAACTTACTTTTTTGGCAGTGATTACTATCCCAGCAAAAGGAATCTTTGGTTTGTGGATTTGCCCGGGTTGTAACAGTACAAGAGGTAACTGGTGGACAGCCGGGACATTCGTTTGGATTTCTATTATTCTGCAAACAAACAAAAGTAAGTCATATTCCATGAAAATGTAAGTCACAACAAAAGTCTCATTTTTTGGTTTTGAGCCACGGTGAATAAGAAAACTAAACTCGGAAATTGTTTTTTCTCATTTCAATCCATGCACACTTCCTTTACCCTTAAATCTTGTTTTGATTGATCTCAATGGGTCTTTCGCACACTTTTGCTGTAGCAATAAGGTACATGAATGTGGCTCTTGCAAACTTTTGCTGTGAGCAAATGAATAGTCTGATATGAAGTAGAAACCAGCGAAAATCACGAAAATCACACTGAGAAAGTCTAAAATTTAGTAATAAACTCAAATAACTGCTGTAACGGCAAGTTTGTAATGGCGGCTCAACGCAGGTGTCATGGGAGATTCCTCTCTATATGTCACTTGCTCCACGGAAACACAGAGATATGTCTCAATTTAGATAGGAATCTCCCATGATACCTGCATCTCTCCGCCATTTAGCCCAATTCTGAGAGTGAATTTCGTGATTTTTTAGAGTACTCATCGTCATTTTTACAAGTTTTTATGCAAGAATCAACTCTTCGATCTCCTATAGCAAAAGTTTGCAAGAGCCCCATTCTTGTTCATTATAGCCTAAAAACAAACCGCTAAGCGGTAACATATTAATTCTATAAGAACCCTCGAAATCAACTCATGAAGGCGTTCGGTTCAGTGGCGTAGCGTGCAATATGGCAACGTTGCACGTTGTCCATTAAAACCCTTGTAAAAGGTCGAATGCGAAGGTGTTCATCGAACACCCAATACTTCAATACTTTTCATGAATTTAAATGGAAGAACTGCAACGTTGCCAAATTGCACGCTACGCCACTGGTTCAGTTCGCGCCTTTTTAAAACCCGTCAAATGATGTCAATTCAAAGGCGCGGCGCGGCATGCTCGCAATTTCTGTACCAACAAAACAAAACCAAAACATAACAGGTACTCTAAAAACAACCACTGTAAAGTCATCACCAAGTCGAGTCACCTTAAGCGCTAACCACCCGATCGATTTGATCTTCGAGATTAGCGTGCATCGATCGTTATCGTTAACTCTACTTGACACGTCAAGAGTGAAAGTTTGCGATCCATGTGCTCTAAATTGATTGAAGATCAATTCGATCGTGAGATTAGCGCTTAGGGTGTCTGGACTTAATGATGATGACTGAAGAAGTTGCTTTGTTTCACGGCAGTGGCGGATCTGGGGGCGCTGGGAAACCCCCCCCTCTCGCCATTATTTTACCCTATCTACATGGGGACTCATAAGGAAATTACGGGATTTTCGTTGAAAGATTGATCCCTCTCTCCCCAAACCGTAGACCCCTTATTTTTGGATCGAAACCACCCAGACCTAACCCCCTCCCCCCCCCCCCCAAAGATTTCTAGATCTACCACTGTTTCACGCAGTGGCGTAGCGTGCAATTTGGCAACAATGCGATGTGTCCATTTAAATCCATTCAGAAGATCGAACTACTGGGTGTTCGGTGAACACCTTCGCATTTGACCTTTTACATGGGTTTCAATGGACGCAAAACAACGTTGCCACATTGCACACTACGCCACTGGTTTGGAAATTGCAAGCGCGCTGGTTGAATGAAAGTCGTGCGACTTTACGATTGAATTTTGACGGTTAATTCTCAGTGCATTGATCGAGGTTTTCAGTTCAAATCTAAGGAAATTCATGTTCCATATTGCTGCGGCAAAAATGCGCAAAAGATCCATCCAGGGGCGTAATTTTAGGGAGAGAGGAGTTATCTCCGTCTTCCCCCCACTTCCAAATTGGTTGGAAAGTTGAACTTTTGGGGGAAGGGGTCTGGAGGCATTATTTTGCACCCCTGAAAACTTTAAAATTACGCCCGTGGACCCATCACACGTAAATTGTCACGGCTCTGAATACACATGCATTTTTCCTGCAATCTCTTGCAAAGGTACTTACGGAAACACGACAGACTACTTAGTATCCAATTCACTTTGGCGCCATCTTAAGCAGTAAGCTTGTTAAGAACTGTAACCCAATATTCCCCTGGTTAACCTCAACCCGGTACTTCAAGGGGTGGGGCGGGGAGCAGTTAGGCGGGAGGTACTAAAATATTTTGCATGAGAGCTAAGCCTTGTTTGTCCTTTGTCCCTTCCTCCTAAATACCCACAATTACAAAATTGTGGCGGTCTCCGAAAGAAGGGCCCATAAGACAACACGTACGCCCGTCTGAAGGGACCTTTATGGAAACCACAACGCTAATTTCCAGAATAGAGCATACTTAATGTTTACGGCAGGAGGCCGGTCCGTCCGGAAAGAGCGCCTCAATTGAAAAGGGATACACGAAACGCCTTGTTTTTCAGCAATAAGCCGCGCGTAGCGTAATCTGCTTACACTGTATACAAGAGGACTACATAGCGCCGCACCGAGCAAGTTCATGTCATCTAATTATAAAATTGTGAGCTTCAAGGAAACCCGACACTTGTTAACGGGTAATTTCATTGAACCCATAAAAAATACACACAAAAACTCTCGACACACGACAAACATAACAAAGCCGGCTCGAGTTAATGGACGGGCTAAGGGATGGTGGGGGGGGGGGGGGGGACGAATCATTTTTCCTCGTAAAAGCAGATCAGATAGGATGCGTCGTTGTCGCTGGGACGGACTTACAATTAGTTTTGCCGCCGACATAGAGATGTTTGCGGACACCGAGATGAAAGGGCGAAGAAGGTTCAGAGAGACTTGGTCAGGAAATTTTGGAACAACCACTCTGATAAGTAATTTTAAGATAATCGAAAAAAAAAAAAATAAATATAAAATAAAATAAAATCGTAAAAATATTGAATTCCCCCTTTTTTTTTTTTTTTTTTTTTTTTTTTTATAAACAACAAAAATTTGGGATTCACTCGTTTGATCGGAATTTTGGAAATTTTCAGGAAGCTTACGCTTACGCTTTTTGGGCCCGAATCCAAGGTTGGTGCATACATGCAAGGGTGGTCACCCGAAATTTCAAGTTAAGTTTTCTCTGCGAGGAGTGAATTTTAGACTTTTTTTTAATGGTCGCATCGTTATTTTCGCAGCATTTTATACATTGGAATTAATACTCTCTTTGCCTGTAGCAAAACCGCGCATAGAGCTCCATTACGTATTAATCTAGCAACACCATTATTTAATATATAAATTATATATATATATATATAATTATATAATTTTAATATATATTATATTTTTATATTATTTGTATATATATATATTAAATATTCTATATATATAATTATATATTATAAAATAAAAATAAAAAAGTAAAATATCAATGTCCTAACTAAAATTATACAATAAAGTTACAACCCCGCATACTCACAGCTATGTAGTGCTCTCCTTTGGAGGAATTGGGATTCCATTCCGTATATAAATCTAGCAACACCATTAGTAAAGTACAACGCATATACTCACAGCTATGTAGTGCTCTCCTTTGGAGGAATTGGGATTCGGATTGAGAGCTTCCCAATCGATGCTATCGTGATAGCAGAGCATCGGATTCTTGACAATGTAGACGGCGCCCCGCAGAATATCTGTGAGAGAGTACAGCCCAATTTCCTGCAACAAGAAACAAAATGATCAAGTAAGCGTGCCGTGTGCAGTGACTGCAGTGTACACAGTGAATCAATTTATGAATTAAGAACGGCAAAGCCGCTGAGAAAACTGAATAGTAAACAAAAATGAGAGAGGAAAATTGCTGATATCGAAGAAAAGTGATGACAGAACGGACTGCGGAATTCTGATGAAAAGTTTTGTTTCACGTTTAACTCAAAACAAAACATGAAATCAAGACGACCGCGAAGGAATTTTCGTACTTACAATAATTATTTAAGACTGTTTCCGACATTAGGAAAGCGCATAAACATCATCAGGGTTCAAAAATGTTAGTCCTCAGACTCACCTTACCTGCACCGTAACTCACATTGCGTCTTCATCAATGGGGCTATTGCACACTTTTGCTATAAGCGATTTAATAGTCGATTATGGCGTAAAAACCTCAAAAAATAACGATGGCAGCACTAAAAACTTCCAAAATCCACTCCTAAACTCAATAAACGCAGTTATTTGCGCGAGCGTAATGGTGGCCGAAGGCACTAACAATGGGAGATTCCTATCTTAATTTCGTCACTCTTTCTATGCTGACAAGGATGATTCACAGAGTAATTAGTCATCAGAGTGATGATCCACATCCGATGAATGGTACCGCAACACCAAGTGACACCGGTGTCAAATGAAAGTAGTCTCTTATTGGTCACTTCTTGATGGAGTTTCAGAATTGTTAGATGGGAATCTCCCATTGTTAGTGCCTTCGGCCACCATTACGCTCCCGCAAATAACTGCGTTTATTGAATTTAGGAGTGGGTTTTGGAAGTTTTTAGTGCCGCCATCGTTATTTTTTTAGGTTTTTACGCCTTAATCGACTATTAAATCGCTTATAGCAAAAGTGTGCAATAGCCCCATTACACTGGAAAAAATAATAGGTTCGCCCGACTGAAGATTAGTGTTTGCGAAATCAAATTTATTAGTTGTCTTATGACTTTCAAAAGAAAGTACCCTGGTCGAGACACTTACTGTCCAATTTGTCCTTTAATTTCAATGAAAATTTAGATTTTTCAAGAAATACTTTAAAAGAGGCGTTCTGATTAGTCCTTAAGAATTAGAAAACCGCGAAATCGTTGAAGATTTCCAAGATTTAAAAGAGTAAAAATTTCGAGTAGGGTAAACTTTCTTTTGATAGCCATAGTACTTACCCAAGAAATATGGTACTCCAACCAATTAATGGGTCTGTTGCAAACTTTTCCTACAGCACTATAGAGTGTTCATTCTCATGTAAAATCGCGTGAAAAGTCCATTGGTGGCATCAGAAAGTCATAAAATGCAGTATAAAACTCACGAGAGACGTTTAATGAAATCCAAGATGGCGGTAAAATACCGAGCAACCTGTATGCATGCACTACGGACATCCAAGGACAGCCAACCTCTCAATATCGATCACACCCAATAACAACGTAAATAAACACATAACCTCTAAAGCTGTGAGGTTGTCAACGTTGGCAATCCTTGGATGTTAAAGGTGCATGCATAGAGATTGCTCGATATTTTACCGCCATCTTGTATTTCATTAAACGTCTCTTGTGAGTTTATTATCGCATTTCATGACTTTCTGATGCCACCAATGAACTTTTCGGGCGATTTTCCATACGATGAAACACTCTTTATCGTTGCGGCAAAAGTTTGCAACAGACCCATTACACTGGAAAAAAGAATCGGTTCGCCCGACTGCATGGGCGAATCCAGCAATTTGGCAACCATGAATTCATCCCATTTGAACACATGAGAAACAATCGATTCTTGAAGGGGCCATGGCCCTGTTACTAATCGATTGTTTCTCATGCATTCAAATGGGAATAATACACAGATGCCAGATTGCTGGTTCCGCCCATGCCCTACTGAAGATTAGTGAAATTTGCGCAATCAAATTTATTAGTTGTCTTATGACTTTCAAAAGAAAGTACCCTGGTCGAGACACTTACTGTTCAATTTGTCCTTTAATTTCAATGAAAATTTAGATTTTTCAAGAAATACTTTAAAAGGGGCGTCCTGATTAGTCCTTAAGCATTTGAAAACCGCGAAATTGTTGAAGATTTCCAAGATTTAAAAGAGTAAAAATTTCGAGTAGGGTACTTTCTTTTGAAAGCCATAGTACTTACCCGAGAAATTAGGTACCCCAACCAATTAATTGGTACTGGGTACCAATAAATTAGAGCCGGGTACTGACTCGAATTGGTACGGTACACCCAATTTTATTGGTTGCACTAACCCAATGTAATTGATACCAGTCACAATTGTTGGTTGGGGACAGTAACTAATTTTTTGGGTACGTACCAAAAAAAAAAAAAAAAAAAAAAAAAAAAAAAAAAAAAAAAAAAAAAAAAAAAAAAAAATAAATAAAAAAATTCGATTGCAAAAAGTTCACTAATAATTTAGTGAGGCGAACCAATTCGGTTTTTTTTTCAGTGCAGAGGTAAGGATTCAAAAACTTGAGGGTGATTCACCAAGAGTCCGAGGACCGACATTTTTGGGCCTCGGTAGAAGTCATTTCAGAAGAGTTTACTGTTTACAGCTCTTCCTACGAAGTACTATCGACAAATTAAAGATTGTCGCGAGATTTTCTCTCATTTTCAGGTATGGGTGTAAGTGTGAGACTGATCTGCAACGGCTTTCTCACCCCATCCGCCGTGGCCTCTCATCAGCAAGGTGTGAGGAGTATGAAGAGTGGCCGAACTAGAACCTCGAGGGCGAAACTTAGCTCGTGAAAATCTCGCGACAATCTTTAATTCGTCGATAGTACACATGCGTGCGAAGCGGCGTACTCGTAAGATCCCCTAACTGCTGGCGGGGGGGGGGGGGGGTTAGGGCGTTGAAATTTTAGACAAACATAGATAGACAGGTAAAATTTTAATTCAGAATCTGATATTTTCATTCATTTTTGTCTGCAAGTGGCAGCTACGCTTATCGCTAATACGAGATAAAATGGAGGGGGAGTGGGGGGCGGTGATAATGATTTAAAAACGAGGAAAGAAAAGCCGAGACCGCAGACTACGCGCCTACACTTTACTGGAAAATACCTGCCAGAAGCTGGGGGCTGGGCAAGGCCCCCAATCCCAATGCCTCCGACTCCCGTCGCCGTCTAAATACACCGCCCCCGCCCCCGCCCTCGCCCCCGCCGGCCGCCAATTCACTCTTTCCAGAGGAAACGATCGGCGAATGCACCGATTAAGAATGCAGGAGCAGGATGCAGAGGCAGGATACGTGCGAAATGGAGCCGGGGCTAATCTGCCCCCTCCCCTCCCCTCCCCCCCCCGTCGGACCATTTATACTTCTACTACTTGCGCGCCTAGAGGAATTTGTATAAATAGACAATACAGGGTGTTTCAAAAAAGCAGTTCCTTGCCTTTCTTAACTTTTGAGTATAGTAGCAGAAAGGAAAAACGAAATTCGGGGGATGTTTCCAACTTAAAGCGAATTACTTTCAGGCGCATACTAAATTGCCGGGGACACTGGGCACCCCTCAGAAGGCTGGAGAGCCCCCCCCCCCACAACTCAACATTTTTAAAATGCAACCTGCAACCACTATCTTGAGATACATCGTTAGAATAGGCACAAACACCGTAGCTTCTTTTGGCGCAAACTACAAATCGATTTCGTCTTAAATTCAAGTTCAATGGGTCTGTTGCAAACTTTTGCTACAGCGCTATAGAATGTTCAATCTCATGTAAAATCGCGTGAAAAGTCCATTGGTGGCATCAGAAAGTCATAAAATGCAGTAAGAGACTCACGAGAGACGTTTAATGAAATCCAAGATGGCGGTAAAATATCGAGCAACCTCTATGCATGCACCACAAACATCCAAGAATAGCCAACCTCACAATATCGATCACACCCAATCACAACGTAAATAAACACACAACCTCTGAAGCTGTGAGGTTGTCAACGTTGGCAATCCTTGGATGTTAAAGGTGCATGCATGCAGATTGCTCGATACTTTACCGCCATCTTGGAATTCATTAAACGTCTCTTGTGAGTTTACTATCGCATTTCATGACTTCCTGATACCACCAATGGACTTTTCGGGCGATTTTACAAAAAATGAAACACTCTTTATCGTTGTAGCAAAAGTTTGCAACAGACCCATTTCAACCCATTTTCAAGACATCAGATCTTCTAAAAGTTGACCTTTGAAAAACTAGAAGACAAAAATGCTCTTAAAGCAAGTACTTTTTAAAACAAAAATAAAGCTGTGACACAAGTTCGGTGCACAACACAACACCCTGTGCAATAAGATATGCGTAAACAGAAAACAAACAAGGAAAACACAGGTATATACACGTTTGCCGTTTAGTAACGTATAATACTTCTGAACAAATTAAAATCTTCCGAGCCAATTACCTACTTAATGAAGATGGGATTTATTTAAATCGGTTATGGTGGTTGTTGCTGCTTTTGTTATTTTATTTTATTTTATTTTTTATTTATTTATTTATTTATTTATTTATTTATTTTTTTATTGGAGGACAATTTCGGAGTGGGAGCGGGAGTTAGCTGATTTTTAGAATGATGAATTTTCAAATTTGCCTGCTTTTTCTGCATTTTTCCAGGCCAAAGAAAACTCTCGTTGTAATTTGTTTTAAGTCATCGTCCCCTTTAATTCACCTTTGTTCTCTGACTACATCGGAGTTACTACTTTACAACACACTCTGGTCTGAGATTGTCAAAAAGAGCCAAAAATCAAAAAGTATTTCTCATCAATTTATAGTTTACATGTATATTTTCAAGTCCACTTTGAATACAATAAATTATTTTTTTTTAATACAAGAAATGCCAATGGAAAGTCTTATATTTAACTAAAAAGGGAGAAAACGATTATTTTCGATGACTTTTTTTCAAGGAGTTTTGGGCCACTATTTTCTGATCTCACCATAAAGCAACAGGCCAACAAACAAAATTGTAAATCCTGATTTATTTTAATCTAATTTAATCTAATTCGTGTACATTAATCTTTTTCTTTGTATTCTTTTCTACTACTTACTAAAGCCTCTTTGTATTTCTTGTTTTTTTTCTCTTCCATTTGTAAGCGAGTAAATATTTTGTTTTTTTGTTTTTTATTTTATACTGTAAAAAGCTATGCCGATAGCCACGTATTTGTGGCAGGCAAATGTATTGATTTTGTACTTGTAAAAATAAAATAAAAAAAAAAAAGCTGTTAAAAAAAAAAAAAAACAACAAAAACAAAAACAAACAGGGGTTTAAGGAGTACAGAGTGGAAAGAATCCAACTCTGAGCGCTCTATTTTGATTAACTTTACCGTCCGTTAAATAAATGCGTTATTTTATTTGTCTTATTTTATTTTATTTTGTTGTAATTGTTAATTTTTATTTTTATTTATCTGCATTAGCTTGGTTGCCGTTCTGCGACTTCATTCCTTTCGCTTTCAAAATGAGTAAAATCAAGGTCTATTCTTCTTGGGGTCAAACCCGAGCCCAAACCCGTACAAAACAACCGGGTACTATATTCGCATCAATCGCATTTCTTTCTCAAAAACCTTGCGAAAACAAGTTCCTGTGACCCCCACACCCACCCCTCAATTCTCTCACTGTCGTCCTTCGCTCGATCAACCAGAGGGACAGAGGGAGCGCTCTGCGAAAAGAAAACACCGTCTCATTGTTAAAATGTTTACCTCTAATTTCATTTCATTATACTTATATGCGTGCATTCTATTCGAGGAAAATAACGACACCTGCATATCCCTTCCTTTCCCATGCCACAGGTCCTTGACTAAAGACCAAAAATCCTCGATCTTGATGTGACGCGGGGAGAAGTGCGGAGGTTAAAACATGGCTGCCTAATCGTGCTGCCTAAAAATAAATTTGTGATTCTATGGCAAACTCCCGACAATTTTAATCCGACAGATGGCGTTACTTGTCTCTGGCTCCGAAAACTTTTTGACGGTTTTCGGCTGTTTTCTCTGAACAGACGAATAAGAGACAAAATATCGGAGTGTCAGCACCTGCGTAATATTTGGCTTGATTTTTTAAGCTAAAGACAGGCCAAATTGGTTTAGAAATAAAGACGTAACTATGCAAAGAAAAAATCAAGTGTAATTTGGAGTTGTATCAGCAAAGATTAATTACAGGTTTCGGTTTCACCTGTAATCTTTGCTGATAAAACTCCAAATTACAATTGATTTTTTCTTTGCATAGTTACGCCTTAAATTTAGAACCAATTTGGCCCGTTTATGGCTCAAAAAATCAAGCAAAAAATCAAGCAGGTGCTGACAGTCCGATTTTTTGTCTATTATTCGTCTGTTCAGAGAAAACATCCGAAAACCGTCAAAAAACGGATATTTTCGGAGCCAGCGACAAGTAACGCCATCTATCGGATTAAAAGTTTCGGGAGTTTGCCATAGAATCACCTTAAATGGGGGGAAAAAAATTCTAAAAAAAATCAAAGAGGGTGACAGTTGGATCTAAATTGAGGTCCGAGCGGACATTCCATATGGTAAATGACATACGAATAGGTCACGTAGCTTGGTGCTTAGGTGTTCGTTGGACCAATTTAAGATTTCTCTGAACAAATCTGGCAATCATGGTCAAAGACGGTGAGATAAGTCGTGTCAAGTCGCGGTATCAGAAAGCGTTAAGGATGGTTGATGAACGATGGAGGTTCGGGGGATCCATTTAGTCATATTTATAACAACAATGTTGCCAATTTTTAACTGTTGTGAAAAAGAAATCAACAACTTGGGCAAAGTAAAACAAGTTGTCGCTTAAAAAAATAAAAAAAAAAAAAAAAAAAAAAAAAAAAAAAAAAAAAAAAAAGATTTCAGGAGAGAAGATAGAAAATCATCCCACCGGACATAAAAATACGAAAAAATGTTGAAGAACAATTATTATAAAAGCCATTTTGTAGTAATTCCGTCACTTTAAATTAAGCTAAACACCATAAATTACATGAAAATGCTCAAGAGAATGTAAAGAATAAAAAGTAAATAAATTAATAAATAAATAAATAAATAAATGAATAAATAAATAAATAAATAAATAAAAAACGAAACTTTAAAAAATTCCGATTTTTTTGGTGCGTGCTGACTGCTGACCTCCCCTTAAAAGTAAGACTCCATCAACCTAAAGAACAAGGATCGTCCATCCCGAACATTTCAAAGAACCTGATCCCTAAAATCCTCGAAATTTGACAACACTGCTCGGCAATTTCAAAATAAACCAGAAAAGCGAAAGCGAAAACTACCCTGGCCCCTCGCCCTTACACGTTGGCGCTGAGGCTCGATCTGATAACAATTCTTGGAAGCTCCCATCCCTCTTTTCGCCGGAGTCGCGTCGCGGCGGGGGTTTCAAAGGGAGCGGCGCACAGTGCAGTGACCTTATGGGCGGTAGGGACAAAATTCATAACTCATGAACGGAGGCTCGTAAAGAAGTGAAATTTGGTGGAGATGTTCTCAGATATATGTGCTATCGTTCGACGAGGTCACCATTTTTTTAGTCAAACCCAAAGGGGGGGTTGGGCCCCATTATTTTTTAATTTATCGGTTGACCAAAAAGATGCACTGAAATCCTCATAATGTGCTTTTTTGTAGACACTGTTGCTTCAATGGTACCTTGAATTAATACGGAAACAAGCGTAAAGTCGTAGCTTAACAATTTTCAAAATGGCGGTCATTCTACGGGGCTGCGAAATTCCCCCTTTTCCAAGGTAAAATACGCTATATAAAGTGGCAGTTTAATTAAAAACTTTGTACATATAAATAAAAATTAAAACGAACTTTTGGTAACTAAAAGTAAACTTTATGAAAAATAAATTTGGTATTTTGAGGTCACAAAATTAAATAGTAACTTATAAAAATCAACATTATTAATTAAAAACCAATCTCCTAAAAACTACAATAACCAAATAGAAATTGAAAAACCAAAAAAGAAACATTTAAAAAAAAAAAATCAGAACAAATAAAAAAAACAGAAAGATTAATGAGGAACGCCTTGTTCATCACAGCCACAGAAATTAGTCACAAAACTTGTAAAACCTGTAATCACACAATCAAAATATATTAAAAATCGGAGAAACATAATAAAAGAGATAAAGAATTGGAAAAAGCAAATCGGGACGTCAAAGAGGAATCTTATCATGAAGAAATTATCCGAAACCAAGTTTTAAAACAATGTATTTACTACCTGTGCATCATTTTTGAGTCTCAATTGAGGGGGGGGGGGTTTATTGAGACTCAGGTCTCAAAAGCAATGCACTCGGGTTGCAATAATCGCAAAATAAAAGCACTGCCTTCTAAAAGTCTGATGTTTTCTGAGCTTCAGTCTTCATTACAGTTTCAACTTGTTGATTCTCACACTAATGCGGCAAAGTCTTAAAATCTAAATATTCTAATATTCTCTTTTATGAGCTCTTATGCGCTAATTAGTTACGTGATTTCAAAACACAACTAGCATTGTGATTCTTAAAAGTCGATAAAGTTGTGGGGGAAAAAATGCAGGTGTATTTTTAAAACATTTAGGTGCAGTGGCGTCGCGTGCAATCTGGCAACGCTGCGATTCGTCCATTTAAATCAATTCAAAATATCGATTCGAGAGAGTGCACTGTGCACCTCCAATAAATCAACCTTTTTCGTGCGTTTAAATTGACAGAATACGGCGTTGCCAGACTGCACGCGACGCCACTGTTTAGGTGACTTATATGCGTGGCACGAGACAAAGCAAATCTTACTTGGAAAAACGCTAGATCCGAGGTCCGTAAATTTAAGATATCTCAAAATATCGGAGGTATTCGGTAGATATCTCGACGGATTCTGAATCCTGAGAAAATTTCCTATGACATATGTGAAAACTGCACATATATATTTATATATATTTTTTATATGTCTGCCTAAACATTTGAATTAGTGTAAAAACAGCAACGCTTGGTACTCCTAAAAAGAGGGGGGCTTTCACCCCCCAAGATTGATTTAAAAAAACCAAATTAATTTTTTTTGTAAAGAATAACTTACCTGCATACTAAATCAGCCGCAGTTTTGCTGCATGCACGTGACTGTAGGTCCACAATCTTGTCACTGTCACAATGACTCGCACACCTTTTGAAGTATCAGCGCTGAGGTAGCGCGGCGGCCTTATCTTCCACCCCTTCCCCTCCCCTCATTTGGCACTTTTGAAGTAAACAAACACTTGTAACGCGTTCTCTGGTTGTTCATCTAAACAATCCATCGTCTACCAACACTATCCCTGATGGTCGAATTTTCGACTTTTGTCCATTGGACACTGCACTGTGCGGCGCGGCGCGGTGACCGCTGAGAGGTGAGAGATGAACGATGACTGAGGAGGTGAACTAAACGCTCAACGGTGAAGGATGAACGATGACTGTGAATGGTGAACGGTGAACACAGTGGAGGAGTCCTGAGCCTTGTAAAGTGCATCAAGTATGTTATTCGGCAGAGTGTTGCTACTTCACAGTTCAAACTCGAGGAATGTGAGCCGATTTCTCCGAGAGTTGCGAGTTTGCGACCCAGCCTCGAAGTATACGGTATAAAGACGCTTATAATCCGAAAACATTTGACCCAACATCAACGTTCAACCTGGACTTATTTCACCTACACGTACACAGTTATGAAGCGAATTTTTGCGACGAATATATCACGGAAAAAAAAGATTAGTGAAAATAACCATACGGATACCTGATTTTGGCACCTGCTAGATGTTATGGTAAACTTGACCAGAAGTATGGTACATTTACCGATACTTTGAGTAAATTCGACATGCAATCAAGTAACACCACCTAGTACCTAGTCAAAACATAGTATACTTCTGGTTAATATTACCATAACATCTAGCAGGTGCCAAAATCAGGTATCCGTATTTATTTTCACCGTATTTATTTTCACCGAAGTTTTTTTCCGTGATCCAACGAAATCATGCAAAATCGTTGCCAACCTACACATGATAACAGCGGATGACACTGGATCGTGTTTGTCGAACTTTTCCGGCGTTTCCAGTTATCGATGGCATCATTTTCGATTTTGAATTCAAGTCCGGAGGTGAATTCAAACTCGAGTTGATGCCGTCGATGCCCCGAAAACACCTGAAAACTCAATTGCTAGTTTCCTCGAATATGTAGGTTAGGTTGGTATTATTAATCATATTCGATCGCGAAAATTCGCTTATTGTGTGTACAATGTACCCCATAATAATATTTCGCCAAATCTACACTTTTATTTGCCTACCACTTGAAGGGGTCTCTCTTCCTGCGAATTTAAAAGCGCGAATAAACTGATTGAGCCAATGAGCTGCCTTGAAGTCGATAGGTCGAGTCCGATGTATCGACAACAAAGAAGCCCATTGGCTCAACAGTCAATTCGCGCTTTAAAATTCGCTGGTGGAGAGACCAATAAACATGATTCCAGGATCGATTAGTTCCAACCCTAGACACCACGTCGCGTCGCGCTGCTCACAATATCGACAGTTTTTGGCTAAACTTGACGAATTTACGCTGTAAAAACACAAATTCGAGAAACTTCAGAACCTACGAGCATACTTCAGGAAGATACCCTGAAAGTTTCAAGCTGAAACACTCAAAAGTAAAGCCGGAAATTATGAAATACGAAAATTCCCATAAGCCTCAATGAGTGCGAGTGAGAAAGATAGACGTATTATCACTCGCGCTCACTCTCACTCACTAAGCTTATGGCGAAATGAATTTCATACTTTACGGCTTTAATTCTAAACCAATTTTGCTCGTTTTGGGCTTAAAAAAATCCATAAAAATTTTTGCGGGTGCTGACGTTATTGGCTTTTGCATTTTATCTTATGGTTTCAGTTTAAAACAGCAAAAACACAACTTTCCCGAAAAGCGACTAGTGGCGCTATCTATCGGATGGAAATTTGGAAAATTTTCGCCTGGAGTCACCTTGATGAACCTGTTTCACATTTAACCAACATCTATACATACATATAATGTATAAAAACGGGGCAAATGAATTCACAAGATTTCGGGCGTTTTATTTTTCCTTCGAATCTTTTTTAACGAAATAAAGGGACCAGTAGTCAAAATCACAGATTTCCTTCAATTTTCATCTTTCCCGTTTAGTGTAGAGCTCATTTCAGAAGTGTAGGCGCACCTAAACGATCATCTTTGGCGTATTTTCAACTTTTTTTAGTTTCGTCAAAACAAAACTTGCCCACGACTTAATTATTGTGCTTTTAAAGTGTCCGTTATTTAAAAGTGAACACTTAAACTTATTTTCTTTAATTTTCATTGAGTAATATCATAAACAATGTTGAGAAATTCCGAAGATCATCGGTCTAGGTGCGCCTACACTTCTGAAACTACCTCTAAAACGTAATGCAAGAAAACACTCTGATCAGTAATCTTTTCTCGATTGGTGGAGTTGTCACTGACATTAAACAAGCGGATATTTTGATAATTTACCAATGTTTCCACCGATCCGATTGAGCAAAGATTAGGGATGCAAATTTTTTGGTGCATTACAATCTTCCACTGGACTGAATTGTGTAATAGTTTGGTTGATTGGTGGTATCACCGGCGAATTGAAAAATGCAAGTAAATACAGTAATACACACAAAATGGCAGTTTCGGTCTATGTCTTCACGAGTTTGGAGCTTTCATCAAAGTTAAATGATTATTTCGGGCTAAATTTAACCTTTAAAGACCAGGTTAGTTCACATGAACGTCACTTTTCCGTTTATATAGGGAAGGTAGTTAACTGTTCGTACTCGGAGGAGTTAGAATTGCATATACGACGGATCGAAGGCGCCCGACGAAATCTCATCTTTTTATACTACATCGAGAATCTTGTTTATTCGGAATCCTGATACTGGAATAATGTGAAATAGACTAGAGGAGAAAACCGAGTATATTCGGGCTTGGTCCATAAGGGGTTAAAATAGTTGGCGAATTTTTTCCTCAAATGGGGCTCTTGCAAACTTTTTCTATAAGCAAATAAATAGTCAAATCTGAAGTAAAGACCAGTGAAAATCACACTAAGAAAGTCTAAAATTCAGTAATAAACTCACATAACTGTTATAACGGCAAATTTGTAATGGCGGTTCAACGCAGGTATCATGGGAGATTCCTGTCTATTATGTCACTTTCTCGATACGGAAACACAGAAATATGTCTCAATTTAGATAGGAATCTCCCATGATACCTGCGATTCTGCGTCTCTCCGCCCCTAAGCCCGAGTTAATTTCGTGATTTTTTAGTGTACTCATCGTCACTTTTACAGGTTTTTATGCAAGAATCAACTCTTCAATCCCACATGGCAAAAGTTTGCAAGAGCCCCATTTCCCACAGTCTTACCGCATTCGCAGTTTTGTTGGATGAGCATGTGTAGTGATATGGAAATTTTCGATTTTTCATTTTTTTTCATTTTTTTCATTTTTCCTATTTTGCCAGAGAATTCATGTTTTCCAGCCAATGTGTGACGTGGAACTCTCAGCTCAGACCACCACAGAGCTGAGGATTCCAAGTAACATAGTATTGTTTTTGAAATCTTTAGTTTTCGTGGGAGAGTGGCTGTAGTCGCGCCCGGTCCAAATTCTGAAGCTTGAGTTGTTTTACAAAATAATTTATTCTTTTAGTAACTTAGCCTACCATCTGCTAAAGTCGTAAAACACTCTTGCTTTGGAGTTTGTAATGGCGGCTCAACGCAGGTATCATGGGGGAATTCTATCTATAATGTCACTTTCTCTACAGAAACACAGAGGTATGTCTCAATTTAGATAGGAGTCTCCCATGATACCTGCGTCTTTCCGCCACTGAGCCCGATTCTGAGAGTGAATTTCGTGATATTTCAGTGTACTCATCGTCATTTTTACAGGTTTTTATGCAAGAATCGACTCTTCCATCCCCTATAGCAAAAGTTTGCAAGAGCCCCATTGGCGAACGGCTAATCAACGTATTTTATAATAATAGGGGATTAAAGAAGGTTTGGAATAAATTGGGCGGCAGGATCTAAATTGGTAGAGTTTGAGAGGATTTTTATAGGGTAGCTCAGCAGGGATCTCTTAAACACCCTCTCTAACATCACTAATTAAACTCTCATCGGCTATTTTTTTCTCTCTTTTTTTCGAACAACTATCCTCATCCCCTAAATGATATACATTAACACTCAACTTGACGAGAAAATTAGCCAACGGGGCCAGCGACTAAACAAACACCGCCCCTGGAATCAAGATATTTTAATGAGCCATTAATTTGAACATCTATTGTGTTGCTTGCCTCTAAACGATCCCCTCCCTCCTGGCTCCAACCATCACGCGTAGCAACCGTTGGGTGGCCGGGTGGCTTATCGTTAAGTCTCGCAGTCATAAACATGCACAGAAAAAAAAAACAAAAGACAAAAAACACTTTGGTAGCGCTGACAAAAAACCTTTGGTAGAGAAACTACCCAGCGGCCAGAAAAATACTTTAGTTGAGCCGACCAAATCTTTGGTTCACCCAGCGAAATCTATTTATAGTTATAGGCGTACAAAACCTTTGGTTAGCTCTCTCTCTCTCTCTAAATTATTTTGCAGGATCATTTTCCTGCCAAAGATTTTGTCAGCGCTACCAAAACGTTTTTTTTCTGTTTGGCTACGAAGGAGGGGGGATGACCCAGCGGCCAACCAAAGACTTTAGTTGAGCCGACCAAATCTTTAGTTTACCCAGCAAAATCTCTTTATAGTTAGGCTTGCTCATCAACCTTTGGTTAGTTCTACTAGAGTCCCTATATGTAGAGAGTATCGTCAAAATACAAACATGTACCAATTTTCAGCTTTTCATGTCGAATAGCGGTCGAGAAAAAGGACTGATACGGTAGGTCTGGGACACCCCGTATACCATGCGCGCCCGCAGAAAAATTTCCAAGGGGGGGGGGATTGTTGAATCCTAATGGAAGGTCTAGGGAGACCCCCCCCCCCACGAGGAAAAATGGAAGACTTTTTTTCCTTTTTTTTTCTTCATACAAATATAATAGTGTACAATTATTAAGCCATTTTAGGTATATCCAAATAATAATGATGATTTTGACGTGTTTGATATTATGAAAAACGGACAACAGATGATAATAATGGTAAGTAAATGTATAATTCTACTATTCCTTGCAAAAAGTGAGTTAAAATTACAACATAAACTAATAATAAAGTTCGTCAACTATATTACTCCTTAGATTCACATTTCATTTTCTTTTGGTCCCTTCATTTTTCTTCGTAAAATTTTGACTGTTTTGAAATCCAGGGGGAGGGGGCGGCAAGTGCCCGTGCCCCCCCCCCCCCCCCCCCCCCGCGGGCGCCCATGCTGTATACTGCATAGTATATGTATAGGGACTCTAGAGAAAGCTGGTGATTTTGACAAAATCTGACAACCACGTATACAAGTGGTAAGCGCCGTGTATATTCGCGCGGAAAGAAAACGAAACAATAACGGATGAAAAAAGAATAACAATTTACTGTAAGTACTAAGTAAACGTATACACACGTATAAAGGACGCACGCACGTCGCACAGTAGTGGGTCGTGGCTACTCAGCCGACCCACAGAGCGCGGCATCGGCATGGCGTGGCTTAATAATTCGACGCAATTTGTATTTCATTAAGACGTTGGTATAAGTTCGTTGCGTGGTTTCCAATGCCACCGTGGCACGTTGGGTCAATGCATGGATTTTTCTGGATAAGGTTTCTATTGTGTCGCCCTCATTCAAAAGTCCGCACTTGCTAACTTCAGAGCAGTGGCGTAAATATACGGGAAAACAAGCCATCCGTTTCCGACGCACAGTGGAGCGAGTCAATATGGGAGGGCAAGGGATCACTAACGCTACCAGGACATCTTCAATCTCTCTTATTTCCCATTTGAATGTATAGGTAGGAAAAAGACAGAAAGAGGGGGTTTTATCCCCTTGTCCATCCTTGTCTAACATACGTTTCTTGATGGAGAAAAGATAGAGATGAAGAAACTCTCGTTGCACGATACCACTGGTGCAACCAGGATCTCTTCCATCTCTCTCATTACCCATTTGAATGTATAGGTAGGAAAAGGACAAAAAGAGGGGGTTTTACCCCCTTGTCCATCCTTGTCTAACATACGTTTCTTAATGGAGAAAAGAGAGAGATGAAGAAACTCTCGGTGCACTGGCGCAACCAGGATATCTTCCATCTCTCTCATTTCCCATTTGAATGTATAAGTAGGAAAAGGACAGAAAGAGGGGGTTTTATACCCTTGTCCATCCTTGTCTAACATACGTTTCTTAATGGAGAAAAGAGAGAGATGAAGAAACTCTCGTTGCGCTACTGGGAGGGATCGGACATGGAATTTATGATTAAAATGCAAATTTGAACGTTCTTATCACCAAAAAACAAAGTATAAAGGGTG
Organism: Trialeurodes vaporariorum; assembly: GCA_011764245.1. Taxonomy (NCBI): domain Eukaryota; kingdom Metazoa; phylum Arthropoda; class Insecta; order Hemiptera; family Aleyrodidae; genus Trialeurodes; species Trialeurodes vaporariorum. The sequence continues at coordinate 13,095,825 of VMOF01000024.1, read as the reverse complement.
ATTCTTGAAGGAAATTTTACAATAACCAATGAAACCACTTTCAACCTTCTACGTTGCGTATTAACCAGTAACGCACCGAGAGTTTCTTCATCTCTCTCCTTTCTCCATGAAGAAACGTATGTTAGACAAGGATGGACAAGGGGATAAAACCCCCTCCTTCTGTCCTTTTCCTACTCATACATTCAAATGGGAAATGAGAGAGATGGAAGATATCCTGGTTGCGCCAGTGGTATTAACAAAGATATACGCATTTAAATTAGCATCGCCATGATGTCCTGTCTTTATCATTGACTAGCTCGACTGTGCGGCGGGCGCAAAATTGTGCGAAAGAAAAAAAAAAAAGACGGAGAGAAAAGAAAAAAATAGAGAAAGTCCCATCATGAAATAGCTAAAAATTGGATTTTGGAGGTGATTTTTCCGGGGGAAGGACCCCCTATAGCTCCCTACTTCTGGGGAGTGTCCCCTCAGACCCCCATGGCATAGGGTTATACATGCGGAGCACGTAGGAGTATTTGACCCGAAAACCTGGCCAAAAACGGAAAATTGAAAAGTCGTCCAAAAAACAAACTATTGATGGTTTTTGAGAGGTAAGTAACCGCTCTATTGCGTAATAGATGTGTCGGAACATCTCCGTTTATCTACTGTTTAGGAGAGAACATGGAACTGAGCGCTCGACGCACCTGCGGTTGTTCACCGCTCAAAGCGCTGTTAATAATCAGCTAACATTTTCCATCGAGGACAACCGTTGGGGCATCCAAACATTTCAGCGATTTGGGACGTTGTTTTAGATGGTATGTGCTTCATTTTGATGGCAACAATTTCTTTTTCTGTGCATTTCTGACCCTTTTACATCTAATTTCAAATGGACATGAAAAAAATCTCTAATTTTAGGCTCTATCTTTTTAAAAAAAGGCAATTTTGAATACGTTCCGGGCAAAACCGGGCACAACCAAAACAAGGGGGTTAGAGTAGACTCTTTTAGGCAACTGCTCCAACAGTCAAAAATTGCAAGAAATTGCCCCTTTTTTTAAAAAAACATGTTGAAGTCAAGCCTTTTTTATGAAATAAGCGTCAATAACTCAGCAAAAGAAGGAGCTATCGACCTTTCGTTTGAGCCAAAATTCTTAATTTTTTTACCCCTTTTCCAACCATAAACCGTGCAATAGGAGTTTTGAGTTTAAATTGGAAAATTAACCAAAATCGATTTTGAAATATTCAAGAACACGCAAATATTTTTGGCCAGGTTTTTGGGGTAAATACTCCTACGTGCGGAGGCGGGCGCAGTTACTGATGCTATAGCTGCGCCATGCGCCACTGCTTTAGAAACAAACACAGACCCATTGCAAAACCTACGACAAGGGTGTCCCTTTTTCCAGCTCAAATTTGGTCGGGACTCGTCAAAACAACGCAGTCAACAGTCGCCCACTGTTGAGTAAGTACCGCCTCTAAACATACCAAGCTGCTTCTTTGAGGTTAGGGTCGTCTTGGTATATGTATGCTTATGGAGAATGCAATATTGGTGAAATGCAAAATCGTGATTTATCCTCTTAAAACGCGATTTTCAACTCTTTTACTGCTTCGAGGCAGTAACAAGCCCTAAACTTTTATTACTGACGTATTTCACGTACTTCTCCAATTTTGGTTGAACTTCAAAAATCCACCCTAATCCTCGATAACGCCATAAGCATTCCATAAGCTTACATATACCAAGATGAACCCTAACCCCATTTTTTCAAAAATATGTAGTATGTATAGAGACGGTAATAGTTGAGTGATGGACGTAGGTAACGCTTCCTTCATGATCAAAATTTCCGATTTTTGTTTTTTTGTTTTAATAATAAATACATCAGAATATCGAATAACTGATTTTGGCGCCTGCTAGAAATTATGGTAAATTTTACGATAAAATAGTAAATGCAACGCACCTTGTGGTAAATTTCGTAAATCTGTTGGTGCGCATTTTACCACAATCTAGTGAAATTTACCATACTTTTGGCCGACTACAAAATCAACTATGCAGATTGTAAAATCTACCAGTCTTTTTTTTTTTTTTTTTTTCCCCGTGCCCAATTCTGCTTCGGTGTTATTCTGGGAATATGGGTAAAATAATAATAATTAAGATGAATGAGAATCTTACCGACAAATTGAGCATCTCGAAAACGACTAGAGCGTAGTTGAAGAAAAGGATTTGGCCTCGGATGACGGCCAAATTCGGGAACATTTTAGAGAGGGTCTTGAGTCCGTTGACCCGATGGAGGAGGAGATAACCGGTGATTTCGCGCAGTTCCGGAAAAGTTATATTCTCATACGACGACTCGTCGGCATGGTCGATGAGCACAATTTGCACGAACCCCTCGACCACTTTGCAATCCCTTAGATACGTAAAGTGTTGCACACTATTACGGATGTCTATGCTCTGGCACACTGAAACACACAAAGCAAAATAACGCATTTTAGAGAACATCAAAGCAAACAAAATAGACATAGAAAACAGAAAAGAACGCATAAATAGGTACACTGAGCAAATTTTATTCGCTGACCTGGTTCGGCCGCTTTGTTCCTATACTTACAACCATAGGCAGTGGCGTAGCTGCAAAGAGGCTGGGGGGGGGGGCTTAAGGCCCGTCCCACTTTTTTTTTTTTGTTTTTTTTTTTGCGAGACCAAAAAAAAAGACAAAAACAGGCGTCACTTGCTACAATACAATAATTAGGTACGTTGAAATTTTATAAGTGGGGGAAAAAATCATTCATTTCAAGCCCCCCCCCCTTTATGACCCCCAGCTACGCCCCTAATCATAGGCGGTGCGGCGCGTGTATGGAGCTATCTTGATTGAAAACATGATTCATGATGAATCGGCGATGATTTTGGAAAACGCGCATCTTTAATGCATATACGACTATGCAGGGTGGCTATATAAAAAAGTCTCAAGAACATAAAGGAATTTAAATCGTACGTCTTAATGCGTAGAAATCGTACAATAAATGGAAGAAACCCCTTCAATTTCTTGAGCGACAACCACCCTAACTTCTGAGTGGCTGGTTTGAGCAAATGGGGGTGTAGTCGACTACACCATTATACTTACTTAACCGGAAGTCCTGTTGTTTCAACAGAAAAGACTAATTTCATCAGGAATTCCTATTGAAATGACAGAAATTTCTTGTTAAAATAACAGGAATTCCGGTTAAGTACACGGAAAAAAAACTACGGTGAAAATAACCATACGGATACCTGATTTTGGCACCTGCTAGATGTTATGGTAATGTTAACCAGAAGTATACTATGTTTTGACTATGTATTAGGTGATTTTACCTGATAGCACGTCGAATTTACACAAAGTATCGGTAAATGTACCATACTTCTGGTCAAGTTTACCATAACATCTAGCAGGTGCCAAAATCAGGTATCCGTATGGTTATTTCCTCTAATCTTTTTTTCCGTGTAAGTATTCACAAGACATCCGGTTGCGGCAACAGGAAATTTTTCTCAGTTTGTATAATGGGTGATTTTTCATAAAAATCGGCTCTGTTATTATCTGCTTCCCCCCCCCCCCCAAAAAAAAACGACGATTACAATTTCTCAGTATTCGAGCAATAGATTTCCACCCCCACTTGCTGAACTCCACTGACAATGAGTGGGGACTTTATTTTAAAGTCACCCTATACATGTATAACGAAAGCCTTCTGCAGATTCACGCGTGTGTCTTGACCCGGCGGATGCTTTGAAATTAGACTAGGTGCAGCTTTCAAGTCTTTCAACAACAAATTGACTTCAGACCAGTGACGTAGCGTGGTTTTCGGGAACGTTGTATTGTGTCCATTAAAACCCGTGTAAAAGGTCGAATGCGAAGGTGTTTACCGAACACCCAAATAGCTTGATATTTTTCATGGGTTTTGATAGACACAATACAACGTTGCCGAATTGCACGCCACGCCTCTGCTTGAGACCCATACCATACCAATAAAAGTGACTGTAACGCGCAGCGCAGACGACACGGCAACATTGCTCAGCGACCTTGCTGCTTCTACGCATTCCATATCTATCCCGGCTGTTTTTGATAGCTCGGTGAGCAAGAGAGTGGTTTGAGGCAAATTTTAACGGGGAGTTTTTTTCTTTTTTCTTTTTCATTATTTCTAAATCTTCTATTCCTCTGCATGACTACAAAATCTCGTTTAAACGCACACGAGCAAGCACCAATAAACACATTCTTCGTGCACGCTTTGCCTAAAGCTCCCCCCCCCCCTTTGAAGACCATCACCTCCCCCTGCAAAAAAATGTACGGTATATTTGAGTATAAGAGCTCAGCGAAACATGAATGATGCACTGAGCACGCGAGGGAGACGGAGGGGAAAAGGAGAGAGGGGTGGCGAGAGGGAAGGGAAGGGGGAGGGGCGGGGAGAGGGGAGGGGAGAGGGGAGGGGAGAGGGGAGGGTAGAAGGGAGGGGGGAGGGGAGGTGAGAAGAGGACGGGAAGTCGTAAAACCATTAATAATGACCCGAGGGGTAATAAGTGCTTGTTCGTTTTGATCAAACATACGGACGTTCCCATTCGCGCACTCGATCACATAAAAGAGAATAAATAGTAAAGGACCCCCAACTTACGTAAGCGGTTCGCTTCGGCGGCAGCCCCGGTATGTAGTACTCACCAATGGCATAGACGGGGGGGGGGGTCGTCCCCCAGGCGACCCCCCCCCCCCCGGCACCAGAACTTGCCCCCAAAAAAGATTATTATTTGCGTTTCCAGCGATTTTTCATGAAATCGTTGTCTACATGGACCCCCTCCCCTTGACAATTTTCGGACCCCCCCCCCCCTCCATTACGCCCCTGATACGATTGGACTGAAGAGTCAAAAGTAACATGATGAGAGAGAGGCAGACATTTTTCAGGAATACGTTTCCACTCCTTTCTCCTTTCTCAAACCTCATGAACTAGAGAAAACTCTGATATTTTTTCCCGTTTCCGAGCTCACGAAATGCCATAAGAAAAGAAGAAAACTCAAGTTCCAATTTTTTACTGACGGTATATTTTTTTTTTCTATTTATACCCCTTCGAGGCGGAGCAAGAAGAAGAAAAAAAAATACTGGAAAGTACTGAGATAAACGATTTGGCACTGGGAAACCAGTTTGGTATATGCTGGTCCTTAAAAGCTCATATTTTAAAGCGTCGTTGTTCGTGCTGGGTTGAACAGAATGCGTAGTTTTGTTTTTTTTTTGCCTAATTGGAGCTTAGACTTCGTCACATAAATAGAACAACCCGGTTAACTCATCAATTTGGCAACCATGAATTCATTCCATTTGAACATATAAGAAACAATCGATTCTTGAGGGGGCCAAGGCCCTGTTACTAATCGATTGTTTCTCGTGCATTCAAACGGGAATAATACACAGTTGCCAGATTGCAGGATCCGCCTTCGGCATAAGCCGCGTATTAGTACAAAAAAAGCCACGCAAAAAATGGAGAGAGAAAAAGTGAACAAAATTGACAAATGGGAGATGTGCGTCAAGATGAGCCTCAAGCCACAGTTGGTCAAAATTTAACGGGGTCTCAAGCGTAGTGACATTTTCTTCGAAGCTTCTTTCTCCCGTCCGATCCGCGATCCAATATTTGGGAATATGAATCGGTTTTTTTTTACCGACTGACAAGATATTAGTTTCCTGACAGCATAGCGCAGCGGAAAGACGAAGGAAAGGTTCTTGGTCTTGGGGGCCAATCTAGGGGGCCGGGCCGCGCCGCGTGGTACACTCCTCCCCCTCCCGTCAACACCGCCACCTTCGTCCGCCGCGAGGGCGTAATTAGAGGTCTTCCCCGAAAATTTGTCAAAACAAACAACACACATTCCGACGAGGAAAGAAAAATAAAAATGAAAACAAAATTACAGTCGTAACCAGTCTCACTCATTTGTCGCGTCGCGTCGGTCCCATTCGATAAAGCTTGAGGAGGGGGAGACTAAGGGGGGGTGAAGAAGGGGGGTGGGGGGACTGGTGAGGAGGAAGGACGGGGCGGGTGGGGGTGGAGGGTTAAAAGCGTGAGGAGGAAAAACAATCTTGACTTGTCCACACAAGAACATAACGTGCCACTTAATCACGGGTGTTGTTTTCTTCCTTTGACTCTCTCTCCAACGGTTAAAAATAAAAGTAATTGAAAGTTTTTCATTTTCGTGTCCGCGGCTTGGCGCGGGCGTCGATCTGGAAAGCTCTACGATTCATTTTTCTCGTTTTATGATATCTATTATATAGTGAGCCAGTGCACACCGAGAATAGCGCAATGGCGCGCGGCGCGGTAAGTGCTAGTAAAAGCGAAGTATCGCTCGCTAAACCCTTCTCTACAATAAGTATTTGCTCAAAAGAATCGATCATTAGTGGGAACGGTCGAACCAACAATCGATATTTTCCCTTACTTTCAAACGGAAGAACAGAGATGTTCGACTGTTAAGGACGGTGGCGCGGCGCGGTAAGTGCTAGTGAAAGCGAAGTATCGCTCGCTTTACCCTTCTCTATAATGAGTATTTGCTCAAAAGAATCGATCATTAGTGGGAACGGTCGAACCAACAATCGATATTTTCCCTTACTTTCAAACGGAAGAACAGAGATGTTCGACTGTTAAGGACGGTGGCGCGGCGCGGTAAGTGCTAGTGAAAGCGAAGTATCGCTCGCTATACCCTTCTCGATAACAAGTATTTGCTCAAAAGAATCGATCATTAGTGGGAACGGGAACGGTCGAACCAACGATCGATATTTTCCCTTACTTTCAAACGAAAGAACAGAGATGTTCGACCGTTAAGGACGGTGGCGCGGTGCGGCGTGCAATTATAGAAATGTTTCAGTTCGCCCATTAAAACCTGAGACAGCATACTAATAAAAAAGAGACTGTGTAGTAAACGCCCTTATCGTGGAACGATTTCATTCGGTAAACACCAGATCACCAGTCAACTTAGCCTCTATTAATGTAGAGACTGTTGAGCCCATCAACTAATCAGATGTTGAGTTACGTTGAGCGCGCTTTTTGAATAGTGGCTAAACATCAAATAACGACCATTTGGGTTGACCGGATTCTTCGTCGGTATTAGTACTATCGACGAATTAAAGATTGTCGCAAGATTTCCTCGAGCAGTGGCGGCTCGTGGGCTTTGGTATTGGGGAGGCTGTGGGGGAGGGGTATGGGGGAACACCCCCCAGCAGGGGGGGGGGGGGGGGGGGGGGCACATCCGAAAACCGATAACACGTAGCCAAAAACAAACAGGCGCGGCGACTGGCGTGACGGTTATCCGGCTACGAGTTCGGCAACGCTGCGGGAGTCGTGGAGGATAGCAGCCTCCGATACCTTCGTTAGTGCGTGCACAGTCCATAAAGTGCACAGTCCTTGCTTGGTTGTGTGTGTGTGTGTGCCGAGCACCACTTGACTTGACTCGACCTACTCGGAGTCTCGGAGGCACAGACTCCAGGCACTGCTGACTGCTGTCGTTTCGCGACTCTGAAATCTCGTTCCCCGCCCGCTTATAACTTCCTTCTCTTGCGCTCTCTCCTAGTGAAGATTGACTCAAGTTTTAGAGTCACGGACATTGTGAATGCCTAATTTTAATATGTTGTCTCTCGTTACTGTCTTGTCGACGTTATTTTTTCTTCCCTCTGAATGTCTGGAGAGGCACAGCCTCCCTTGCCTCCTTAGGCGAGCCGCCACTGTCCTCGAGCCAAGTTTCGTCTTAAAACTTGAAAAGTTAGTTTTAGCGATCAAATACCTCCCAAGGGACTGGGGGCTTCTGAAAATATCCAAGATGAAAACTTTGGGATCAATTACCTATCTGTCTTTCTTGTTTCAAATCATTTAGTTCAGTAGTTATCTAGACAAATGCCATTTCCGGGTGATCTGGTACTCCCTGTACAACATATCAATTAAGGTACTCTAAGCGACCACTGCCTCAGTTATGCGTGTGAGTGTGACTGATCAGCAACTCTCCCGGCCGAAGGAGTATGAAGAGTGGCCGAGCCGGGAACCTTGAAGGCGCAACTTAGCTCGTGAAAATCTCGTGAAAATCTGTAATTCGTCGATAGTACGTCGTTATTAGAACATAGTTGTACGCGGCCAGTAGTGTTAAAACTTCGATTAACTAATGAGAATAAAATGGAAAATGCTGCGAATAACATTATTATTCATGATTATTCAAAATATAATTTTCGCCCAACACTGCTGTAAAACGGTCACAAAAAATCAACAAACACAAAACAAATAAAATGAAAAAAATAAATGGGTTGGAGGGCAGGAGGAAGGAAAAACAGCGATGCCTGAATGACAGTTTACCAACGACAAAAACAACTTTCTCTGGCACGGAAGAGGGCCCTCACCCTCATACTATACACGGCGGCGGCGGCGCGCGGCGCGGCGTAACCGTAAACACGCCGTAATAAAACGGAGGAAGCGCGCAACGCGGCGAGAACCAACGCGCGACGCCAACGCTATGAGCTATAGCGTATGCTTTGCTACTTGCTCGCTATACTTCACTTGGCAATAGCGACAAAAATCGACGGATAGTGTGAAATTAAGATTTGCCGCAGTCAGTGTGTATCCCTCGTTCCCTCCTTTTGCGGCTCAACAGAAAAACAACTGAGGCGCAACGAAAAGCACCTGCGACCTGCGAGGCCGGCGCCTCGCCTCGCACTGTTGCCAGACTGCGCTTTATTTTCGAGCAGTAACGGCACAGAATACTACACGGAAGAAAAAGATTAGTGAAAATAACTATACGGATACCTGATTTTGGCACCTGCTAGATGTTATGGTAAACTTGACCAGAAGTATGGTAAATTTACCGATACTTTGAGTAAATTCGACATGCAATCAGGTAACATCACCTAGTACCTAGTCAAAACATAGTATACTTCTGGTTAACATTACCATAACATCTATACTCTGTTCAGGATACGATGAAACTTGGTGAGTCAGGTAGAAACGCACTACTTTGCAACGCGGCCTTTTGAGTTGTATGGCCATTGTACTCACTCGGGCTCTTTTCGACTGGACCCTTCTTCGGGAAGAGGCAATACCGAGAATCGGCTGACTATGAATGTTATCTGCGCAAAAGTCAAACTAGAAACGGTCACAGATACGACGAAATGGATGAAATTTATGCCCAAAGGGTCATAACTCGTCAAAATTAGTCGAATTTGACTCCTCGATATCCTTCGACACTAATTTTTTTTAAACAATTCAATTGAGGTACACTCATAAATGGAATTCTGAATAAATAAATCTCCGAATATGATGAGGTGTCAAATTCGACTAATTTTGACGAGTTATGGCCCATTGGGCATAAATTTCATTCATTTTGTCGTATCAGTGACCGTTTCTAATTTGACTTTTGCACAGATAACATTCATAGTCAGCCGATTCACAGTATTTGCCACTTCCCGAAGAAGGGTCCAGTCGAAAAGAGCCCGAGTGAGTACAATGGCTATGCAACTCAAAGGCCCGCGTTGCAAAGTAGTGCGTTTCTACCTGACTCGCCAATGTTTCATCGTATCCTGAACAGAGTATAACAGGTGCCAAAATCAGGTATCCGTATGGTTATTTTCACCGTAGTTTTTTTTTTCCGTGTACAATTTATAATGGAAACTTCGGTTCATTTCAGAGTCAAATAGAGACCCAGCACATCCTCTGCTTTCCACCGTCCACCAATGGTCCAAGATTGTAAAAAAAAAAAAAAAAAAAAAAAAAAAGGGCCAAAAATCAGAAAGTACACATTTCCAGTGGCGAGGCGTGAAATTTGGCAACAATGTAGTTTCTCCATTTAAATTCACCAAAAAGGTCGAACGCTTCAGTCATAGGCGATGGCCAGGCATTTCGATCTTTCTAATGTATTTAAATGGGAGAAAGGAACGTTGCCAAATCGCACGCCTCGCCACTGTAAATTTCTCGTGAATTCATCATTTAAAAACTTTCAAGGTAACTTTTCACGATTTGTACGCCTTAAACGACATAGTGTATTAGTGTGTCCGGCTGTTACGAACGTAAAACCAGGTTTCCTCATCATAAGATACCTCTTTCTCACCCCTTCCGCGAGATTTTCCACTTATTTTGGCCCGCGGATTTCAAATTCGGCCTTAGTTTTCACTCAAAACTCATACTTTTCCCAGAATTTCGAATTTTTTGCCAAGAAGACGTAATTTCGAATTTACGTGAAATCTAGGCAAATTTAATAAAAACTGGTAGCATTTTTGAAATTAGCGTCTCAAAATACATAGGATAGCGATGATGAAGTGAAATTGTAGGTGTAGAATTATTCTATAACACTGAAAATTGGTAAAATTAACGCTGATGGATGGTGAATGTCGCGGACACATTATGTCGTTTTGGATGCTTACTTGAATTTTCACTACGGAAAACACTTTCAAGTTCAATAAGTAATTTATAAAGAAATGTCACTGAAAAGTTTCAACGTTAGCTAGAGGGTCAAAAACGATGATTTTTTAGGCCTCCCCCCCCCCCCTGATTTTTGACCTATGTTTATCGATCTCAAACCATAGTATGCCCACAGTGCAGTGACCAATGGACAAAACTCAAAATTTCAAGTTTGGTAAATAGCTTTAACAACAAGGTAGGTAGGTAAGCAGGCAACCAAAGCTATGATTTCTGATATTTTTAATTAAATATATCAAGGTAAAGTCGACACAGAACTTGAAAATATAGAGGGTCATCTGAGCAACTGCTCTGACAACTAGCGTTTTAAGGGGTATCTCCACCTGCGAATTTCAAAGCGCGAATAAACTGATTGAGCCAATGAGCTGCCTTGAAGTCGATAGGTCGAGTCCGATGTATCGACAACAAAGAAGCCCATTGGCTCAAACACTCAATTCGCGCTTTTAAATTCGCAGGTGGAGAGACCCTTTTAGGATGAATACTTGTTCGGGGGCTCAAAAAAAACAACAGCCTACAGTCGCCTGGGATAGAACGGTAAACATTGCTCTGATCAAAATCTACCTGAAATTTCGTTATGAAATAATCGAAATCAAAATTAAAATTAAAATACAATAGAATAGAAAGAAATTGCATGCAACACCCCGTATTGTGTGATCGGGAAATAAAACGCGTCGCTCGAGCTCGTTCCAACCCTTTTACGTTATTTAAAAAATTAAGCCAAAAAACAATTGCAACACCCTCTGCTTCTTGCGTCTGCTTTCGACTTTATTTCAGATGCGTCGACACTCAACACTCAACACTCAATAACACTTCAACAGGATGTCAACGTTCGTTACGCGCCAAAAATCGATTCTTAGAAACGCACGGGCCACTAACTCCAGAGGAAAAGCGGATACCAAGAATAAGGGGGTGGGAGGGGACGGGGGGGCGACCTCGCAGATGAAGTAAAAGAAAATATAAAACCAAGAGAGGACCAACTCTAAAAATCAGTCATTCACCGCCAAAACGAGAGCCTAGCCAATAGCCATTAGCCACTTAATTCTGCGAGGTTTTCCTTGTTGGCCGAAAAATTGTTTGATTCCATAGTTTAACCGACTAAAATGCTTAGTCAGAATGGGTTTTATTGATCCTCGTGTAACGGTGACGATCGATTGAGATGCGCGATACATCGATTGATCAATTATTTCCTAAAAATCAAAGGAAACAAAAAACAAAATCCATGACGGAGGGAGGATTCGATTGCAACCATCTGAAGATTCGATACTTTTTAACACGTTCAGTCACTCAAATAGACTGTTTTAGCAGAGCGATATATCATATCGATTGCCGTCCGAGGCTCTCTGGTTCCAAACAAACTCTGGTTCAATGTATTTTCCCCATAAGAACATTTTTGAACGGAAATTTAGGCTATTAAATCAAACAATTAATGCGACCTTTTTGCGATTATGAATTCTACGTCCTCGAAAATGCGTAACTAAGCCTGGTTCCACGGGTAAAACTGCCGAAAGCAACAGGATATTACAGATTAAACGATGCAGTTGGAGGTTGGAATCACCCAAATGTTGTTGTTGTTGTTTTTGTTCTGGAATTGACGGGATTTCGGGCGATTCTAACCTACAAATGCAACGTTTAATCTGTGATATCTTATTGATTTCGGCAGTTTTAGTCAAGGAACCAGGAATAATTAAGCATTTTCGAGGACGTAGAATGCATAATCGCAAAAAAATTGCAATAATTGTAAGATTTAATAGCCTAAATTTCCGCACAAAAAAAGCGCTTATGGGGAAAATGCATTGAATCAGAGTTTGTTTGGAACCAGAGGCCCTCGGACGGAAATTGATACGATACATCGCTCTACTAAAACAGTCTATTACAACCATCTGAAGATTCGGTAATTTTGAACACGCTCAGTCACTCAAATGGAGGCGAAATGATTTGGTCGCTTTCAGTAGACACAGTTGAAGTGTTGAGCTGCTCTACGTAATACAACAAACCGGAGTCTAGTGTGTCTAGATATATTCATTTTTTCAAAATCTGTGATATTCCATGATACTTCTAAAGATTTGTGCCACGGTAGTAAATGAGGTTACCTGTAGCTACGCTTTTTTATCTAATTTTCGATGAAGCTTCCGGACAAACTTCTCCCAAGGAACACACCCTCCTAAGCATAATTCAAAGCTGATTCGGAGATTCACATCTTGTACTTTCTAACTTTTCACTAAGAAATGAGATTCCTAGATTTATCAAGTTTTCCCTTGATGCTAGACAACCCAGTGTTGCCAGATCGCGGGTAAAAAGCCGTATCGTCCCCATTTAAATCAATGTAAAACGTACGGCTTTTTCACCCTAATCTGGCAACACTGAGACAACCTCGCGTCCAAGCACGATAGAGAGAAAAAAAAAGCTTAACCCTATTTCACATAGATTCAGTCTTCATCTCGGATAAACGAAAATGTAGAAGAAAATACAACAAAATAAGGTCTCGTATGGTGCCTTCAATAAATCGTATAGGCAATTCCAACTCTCCCGAGTACGAATAGTCAACTAACTTCCCTATGGAAACGGAGGAGTGGTGTTCTCTTGCACTAACCTGGTCCGTAAAGGGTTAAACACGCAAAAAACCAAAATTAAAAAGTAAGATCAAAGAAAGGAAGACAGCCAAACTCGAAACAATTTTCTCATCAGGCGCAAAATACGCGGGCACCAGGGTGTGGTCTCAGAGTTTCGGAACACCCTGTATGTAACACCTTCATAGCCCGTGCAGGCGTTCAATGTTTCACTCATCCAAACGTCTACATTGATGATTTCGGGCGATGTTTCAATAATCGCCAATAACCCATCGAGTCGAGCGATTCCTGGAAACACACGGGCCACCGAATCCTATTATTTTGTCCCGGAGAGCGACAGAGAGGGACAGAGAGAAATCTTAGTCGGAAATCAAGGGGAGGGGGGGGGGGGATTGACTACGAGCTACTTCAACCATTCAAAGTCACAATGAAAACAAAACAGAGTTACGTTACGGAGAAAAGAACACGGGACCAGACGGGCGGGATGGGGAGGGCAAGTCAATCGATATACAACAGAGAATCGATTGAAAACCGATTAAACAAAAAACAGCGGGTACGATGATTTCGGCGGCGCTGCCCCTCCCCATTATTTCTTCCAACTCCCCCTCCTACGCCCCCGGCCATGGCTCCCCGAGGGGACCACGAGTGACATGTCGCGATCGTAGTCGACGGTAGTCATGAGCCAAGCAAAGCAGTCGAGTGCCGACAATACGGGGTATTCAAATATTATGGAACTATATTCATTTTTACAAATTTCGAAAAATACTACTCAAACTAAAAACATTTTTTCGGAAGGATCACTTCCTCGGAGCGTCCTATAATAGAACCAATCTTAAAAGAATAATCCGATGCGCCTTTAAACGATTTACAAAATATTTATTTTGAAATATTTGAAGGTGATACTTGTTTTTTTTGTTTGTTTTTTTTTTTTTTTTGAACACTCTGTAGAATGGATAGAGAGAGTGAACAACGACTCAACGACACAATGAGTACTCGAGCGAGCGATCGATCAAGACGGTGTGGGAGGGGGAAAGGGAGGGGGAGGGGGGAGGGGGAGGGGGAGGGGGAGAGAGGGCCGGAAACCGGGGTTGATTGAAAATGAATCTCGTTTTCCGGTCTGATAGATTTTTCATAATGCGTCACAACTCGGTAAAAATGCAGGCAGCGTTTTGACCTTTAACCTCTTCGCCGAACTCCCCCTCCTACTCCCCCGCCAAATCCACCCACGCCCCCCCCCGCCTGACACTCGCCGACCACTACAACATGGCTACTATAATACAATCGTTCCTTGCATTGGGAAACTGAAGCGCGCCGCGCCGCAACCACTCTGCGTCCCCCGCACAATGGAACTAAAAAAAATTGTGCGAACAAACAGTCGTCTTTCGTTTTAACATTGCGGTGTTGCCGATTTGCAATGCGCTACAGTACAAGAATAAAAGTTGTAGGAATAGTCGTATTTTGCTTCGTCATCGCGATGGCGATTTTGATAATTTTTTTAATTAAATATGTTTCGTCGCATATTAATTCTGTTTGCACTCTCAAAATGTGCTCATTTTGATTGTGTTTATGGACCACTATGATCTTTTATACTCTGTTCACGATAAGAAGGCGGGTGAGACTTCAGGTAATAATGCACTATTTAGCAACAGTGCGGCTATGCTGGCTACTCCAACCCTTTGCAGTGGCCGTTGTTCTCCCGATCTCTCTCTTGGCACGGAGGATTTCCAAGAACCGACGGACTCAAAAATTTACACACGTCCAGTAAAAATTGCGAACGGTCAAAAATACGAAAAAACGGACGAAATTTTCGTCCTAAAGGGCCAAAACTCGGCAAAGAATAGTCGACTTTGAATATTGATGACTCTCAGAAATTCGATATTAGACGAAATATCCTGAATTTAATTCGTACTGAAAAATACGAATTTCTGAGAGTCATCAATATTCAAAGTCGACTATTTTGGCCGAGATTTGGCCCTTTGGGTCGAAAATTTCGTCCGTTTTTTCGTATTTTTGACCGTTCGCAATTTTTACTGGACGTGTGTAAATTTTTGAGTCTGTCGGTTCTTGGAAATCCTCCGTGCCAAGAGAGAAGTCGGAAGAACAAGGGCCACTGCGAAGGGTTGGAATAGCCGGTATAGCCGCACTGTTGCTAAATAGTGCATTACTACCTGAATTCTCACCCGCCTTCTTATCGTGAACAGAGTATAAGTCATTTTAATGGCAATTTCCGAATTTCTTCGCTGGCGAATTTCGGCGTTTGATGGCCATCGCCGTTGACCATTGCATGAGATGGTCAACCTACGGTCAGAAACAGTCGCCGAACCAGCGTCAGAACATTGTACGATTCGATCGCCACAGTGCGCCGTCTCCCGTCTCACCAACGGCAACAACCACACCAAGAAAAACAACAACAACAACAACACAAACGACAATAACAACGATGACGACGCTTTGTTTTGATCTGATACGATGGATGCGGACGCTCGCTCGAGCGTCGGCACTGGGAGAACGGAGACGCACACAATCGTCCGATTGAGTAATTCCTACTTCTTTTTCTTCCGCTTGATGAAAATTAATGGCTTCATTTCATTTCTTCGAAATCGAATCAAACTAACCCGAGGTGCGGACGGAATACAGCGCAAAAGGCGTTACAGCTAGGTGCCTCCAAAAGTAGACAAAATAAGCGCACCAAGCTGCGGAAAGCAGAGCTGCCGACTTGCGTAGATTTAATGACATTTTCAAATTCACCGATGATTCCACCCGTTGAGAAAAGATTATATAGTTCAATTCAGTGTATGACTGTAATGCACGAAAATACTCTGATCTGTAATCTTTTCTGAATCGGTGGAAACGCCGTTTATTAATTATAAAATATCCAGAAGTTTTCAAAGTTATCGACGACTCTACCGGCTAAGAAAGGATAAAAGACGCTAGCATTTTCGTGCATTACAGTCATCCACTGAACTAAACTCTGTAATCTTTTCTCAACCGATGGAATTTTCGGTGAATTTCAAAATGTCATTAAATCTACGCAAATCGGCAGCTCTGGCGGAAAGATGCTCACAGCCGGATCTAAAGAACAGTGGCGTAGCGTGCAATTTTGCAACGTTGTACTGCGTCCATTTAACCCTTTCATGGGAAATGGTATAAAAGAGACCATTTAATGTAACATGGGATTCAATGCAATTTCAATAGACATTTTGCAAAAAATTGTGTGACCCATTCAAATTCTTAGAATATTTTCCTCTTTTGAACGGTCAAAAAAATTCTAAAAAAAAAACCAAATCCCAAAATGCGTGCATGAAAGGGTTAAACCCATCATAAAGGTCGAAAGCAAAAGGTGTTCACTGAACACCCTGTAGTTGGATTTTTTTGTTCATGGATTTATAAATGGACGAACTGCAACGTTGCCAAATTGCATGCTACGCCACTGCTAAAGAAATGGATGGGAGCGAAGGGTGGGACGAGGGAGAGCATAGTAATTACGTTAATCGCAGTGCTGCCGATTTGCGTAGATTTAATGACATTTTTAAATTCACCGATGATTCCACCGGTTGAGAAAAGATTACACAGTTCAACTTAGTGTATGACTGTAATGCACGAAAATACTCGCATCTGTAATCTTTTCTCAATCGGTGGAAACGCCGTTCATTTATTAAAGTATCCGTAAGTTTTTCAAAGTCATCGAAGTCTCCACCGGTTGAGAAAAGATTACAGATTCGAGTATTTTCGTGCATTACAGTCATACACTGGACTAAGCTGTGTTATCTTTTCTCGCAACCGGTGGAATCTTCGATGAATTTCAAAATGTCATTAGATAAAAGTGGCCAATAATCAGTGAAAGAAAGTCATCAAAAGTCATAGTTTTCGACCTTCTAATACAGAGTGTTCCTGGATTAACACGCATAAATGAAGGAGGTGATTTTTGAGAGAAAAATAAGACCCCCCCCCCCCCATAAACATGGATCCAAAAATGCCCCCCTTTTGAGCTACAGCCTCCTAATGTTTTCAAAAATGTATGGTTTTTTTAGAATAGCGACCACCATTATGAACCAAACGTCATGAAAATTGGTGTGTCGTAGTCATTTTAAGTGAAAAATCCATAAATGACCTCGAAAGAAATCAGAAATTAAGTCTGACCATACTTTTCAGGAAACCTTGTACCTTTAACGGCATAAATTTTATGTTACGGATTGAAAATTTAAAAAATAATTACTAAAATCAGATGGCAAAAACTCTTTAAAAGGTTTTTAGTCTCTAGCATTTTTTCGATACGACGCGTTCAAAGCGGGGTAATGGCTGCGCAACGGGGAAAAGTCAGCGCTTTTACTATGGCCGGGCGGCTCCAAGCAGTGTTGCCAGATCGAGGGTAAAAAGCCGTATCGTCCCCATTTAAATCAATGTAAAACGTACTGCTTTTTCACCCCAATCTGGCAACACTGGCTCCAAGAAGCAGCGCAGCGGTCGCGGTGCGGTGTTGCGGATTGCATACTTACTGCCGCTCAGTATGGTAAAAGCGCTGACTTTTTCCAAGTTGCGCAGCAATTGCCTCCCTTAAAACGCGTCGTATCGAATAGATGCTGAAGACCAAACACCTTTCTAAGAGTTTTTGCCATCTGATTTTAGTCATTATTTTTTAAATTTTCAATCCGTGACATAAAATTTATGCCGTTAAAGGTATAAGGTTTCCTGAAAAGTACAGTCAGACTTAATTTCTGATTTTTTTTTCGAGGTTATTCATGGATTTTACGCGTAAAATAACAACGACACACAAATTTTCATGACATTTGGTTCAAAATGGTGGTTACTATTCCAAAAAAATCATACATTTTTTAAAACTTTGGGGGGTATTTTCGGACCCGAATGTTTATAGGGAGAAAAGTCTTATTTTTCCTTCAAAAATCACCTCCTTCATTTATCCGTGTTGATCTAGGAATACCCTGTATATCGATGGATCGTATCGATTTCCGTTCGGAGACTTTTGATTCCAAAAATACTCTAGTTTAATGAGGTTTTTCCGGATGAACATTTGTAAACGGAACTTTCGGTTATTATAATCCAAGAAATCATTGGGACTATTTAGCGATTATGAATTCTTCGTCCTCAAAAATGCTTAAGTTTCCCTCGTTCCACGCCCAAAAATGCCGGAGAATCAATAAGATAAGACTGATTAAATTATACATTTGGAGGTTAGAATCGCCCAAATTCCCTCCCATTCCACAGCAACGAACAATAACATTTGAAAGATATTGACTTTCAAATGCATATCGATCTTTATCAGTCATTTCTTGTCGAATTCGGAAGCTTTAGTCAAGGGACGATGCACACAAAGTAATTAAGCATTTTCGAGGACCAAATGATTCTTGAATTCATAATCGCAAAAAGGTCGCATTCTTTTTTTGGTTTAATACGTTCAAAAACGCGCTTATGAGATAATTACACTGTGAGCCAGAGTTTGTTTGGAACCAGAGGTCCCCGAACGATAATCGAAATGACACACAGCTTTACATAAACAGTCTCTTGGCGGTTCTTCTGAAACACGCCGAGAAAACAACAATCGTTGCGCAATCCGATAAAGTGATTCATTCGGTGTTATCCGAGATAAAGCGGAAACGGACATGATACGTCACTTTAGGCGTTGTCAAAATTTGGCAACTGACTTCACTTTATTCCCACGTGGCTCACTTAAAAAAAAAAAAAAAAAAAAAAAAAATGAGTAAAAGTAAAATAAAATTAGGGATTTTCGTGGGTAGGTACGTATTAAAAAAAAAAAAAACAAAAAAAACCCAAAAAAAAAAGCAAAAAAAACAAAACAAAAAATTACTTTACCTCGGTTTAACCCTTTCCGTCACAGTGTCCACTATAGTGGACGACCATTTTACACGGATCCTTATGGAAATTCGGAAAAATTGAATCACACATTAAATCATATGAAAAAAGTTCGTTCAATTTAAGGGTATAGGTTTCAGATTACAGTGACCTTTCTTTCATAATTCGTGACAGAAAGGGTTAACTACTGCACGGGATCGCAATGATTTCTGACCATTGTTTCTAGACATTTGACACGTGCACTGAAAAAAAAGTGCTGAATTTAACTCTTTTTTAGTTAAAAAGTATAGACACCACTTGAAAACTGCTAGTTTGACTGTTGTAACCGATATGCCCAACATGATTGGAAATTTGAAGGTGTTTTTCTAAAAAAAAAAACACCATCTTGGAGTTTAAAAGATTTAAAAAATGTGAAATTTTTTGGTCCAGCAAAATGATACACGCTGAAAAATCTCAAATTGGTTTTTGTGTAAAATTGGCCTATTTAACCTATATTTTTACTGCGATTTGGTCCAAAGAAAACACAACAAGTGGGTCATTAACGACACAATAGGCATATATGGGTTAAATAAACACCGTGCACCAAAACACCTCGAATCCGTGCCGTGATAATTTGACGAAATTAAACAGTCAAACAAAAGTTTTTAAGTGGTGTCCATACTTTAACAAAAAACGAGTTAAATTCAGAATTTTCTTTTTTTCAGTGTGTGATTGAAAATTCAAGAGTGGAAGTTGTTGCTTGTTGACAGTGCAACCGGCTCATTTCATACCAGTAGCGGCCCGTGAGATTTGACAACCATGCATTTTTACCATTTAAACTTGGGTAAAAAATCGATTCAAGCGGAGGCTGGCAGCCTCCTCGAGTTTCGATTGTTTTCCATGTATTTAAATGGGATAAAAACACTGCTGCCAAATCGCACTAGCCGCTACTGTTTCATACACGGTTGCGCATCCAGCTATGGAGCCAAGTTAAATTTGCACGGCCTCTCTTGGGAGATTAAATTCGTCGATTCCCAGTTTCCGAGCGCAAATGTGTGCCGTCTCAAAAAGATTATAGCTACTTTTCCGGGCTACTGGACAGTGACAGCTACGACTTGTATAATGTAATTTTCCACTCGTAAATTTACTCCGGTATCTTTTATGGGCTATTCTTTCTGGACTCTCATCGTGCACACAACAAAGAATAAAAAGATGGCTTTATGTTACAAACCCATGATTCGGTTAAACAATTACTTTCGAGACAAGCATTTAATCGCCTCACCAGCAACACCGCATATATATACCGGTTACCGCGCGCCGTGCCTACGGCTATAGGGCTGCCGTTTTGCGTAAAATCAATGCTATTTTTCTATTCACCGATGATTTCACCGGTTGAGAAAAGATTACACAGATCAGCTCAGTGCATCACTGTGATGAACTAAAATACTCGCATCTGTAATCTTTTCTCAATCGTCGATGACTTTAAAAAAACTTGCGAATATTTTAATTAAACGACGAAGTTTCCACCGATTAAGGAAAGATTACAGATCAGAGTATTTTCGTGCATTACAGTCATTCACAGAACTGAACTGTGCAATCTTTTCTCAGCCGGTGGAATCATCGGTGAATAGAAAAATAGCATTGATTATACGCAAAACGGCTACACTCAACGAGCAAACGCTGTGGAGCCAGGTCGGCGGAAGGGATGGAGCAACGGGGTTGCAAAGGTCGGCGATTTGGGTGGGGAGGGGTCGGGGAGGGGGGGGCGCAAACACGGTGTGCGGCGGGAAGCGGCGCGCGCGCCGTTACGGGGGAGGGGGAAATTAAGGAGGAAAGTTTTCGGTCCGCTCAGTGACAACTGGAAAGCATAAATCACCCACTAATATGAATTCTGTCAACCTGAGCACGTAAATCCGCCCCCTCGCTCCTCTTCCACCCCTTCCACCATAGGCAATCCGTAAAACATCCCCCGGACCATTGGTCGGATCCCATCGACTCAGAAAACATTCATACATCAAATTACTAAAATCTGAGTCACCGCTGAGCTACAGCACTGCCATCAGCACCATAAAACACAGGGTGACAAAAAAATAAGAGATAAACTATGCCGCGAACGCTGTGAAGCATACACACTACACAGGGTGACTAAAAAAGGAAAATTATTCGGGGGGAAAAAAACGAAAAAAAAAACCTTTCGAAAGGGAAACGCTCCAACGTGAGTGTCAGTGTATAGGATAAAGTAAACCAGTGGCGAGGCGTGCGATTTGACAACGCTCCTTTTTCTCATTTAAACACATTAGAAAGGTCGAAATGCCTGGTCATCGCCGATGACTGAAGCGTTCGACTTTTTTACTGAATTTAGATGGAAAAAATACATTGTTGCCGAATTTCACGCCTCGCCGCTGAAGTAAACACTCCAGGGAATAAACTTTTTCAATGAACAGCGCGCAATTTGAATAGAGCGTTTGAGTGATGACACCACGATCAAAAATTGGGTCCAAACAAATTTTCCTCTTCGCTCACTCTCGTATAAAAAAATGAAAAATTGGATCCGATTTCTTGGGGAAACCACGTGAGAAAAAGTGAGACCGAACATTTTTTTTGGGATCCAATTTTTTTCTTCACCTCACACTATATAAAACGGTCCATCAAACTTTTACGTCCCACCCTTTCCTCGGAAAAATCCTTTCTTGGAGGAGTTAAATTCCAAATACAAAATGATACGTATAGAAGGTCCCTTCAAAAATCCCAATTCAACACTATCCCTTGGAGCATTTAAACTTTAAAGGGGTTTCCCACCATAAAAAGCGTACCAGGAAACGTTCTCTTCCCTTTTCTCTCTCTTTCATACCCCCTTCCTTCCACCACTGTTCCTCTCTCTTTGGCCGAACGGGGGATCGTCTTTTTACCCCCTCCCTCCTCCTCATCCGTATTCGTCAATGGACGTCCTTCGTAAAACTAGTTATCATGAAGGCATACCAAGGTAAGTTTAACAGTTACAGGGGACACACGAGTGTATTCAACCTTCCCTCGAAAAAAAAATGGAGCCAAATTACTTACGAACTCAGCGCAAATATTTACAGTGCATCTATAGTCTTAACTTTTTCGTTCGTGATTAAATTAGAAAAATTACCTGCAACAGAAAGAAAGAAAACAATTCAATTAGCACTAGAATTTGAGATCGTGAGGAGAAACAGCAAGAAAGAAGAGGGCGGAAAAACAACGAGTCAGACGATTTGATTCGAAGACTACCAAACAGGGCTGCCGTTTTGCGTAGAATCAATGCTATTTTTTAATTCACCGATGATTCCACCGGTTGAGAAAAGATTACACAGTTCAGTTCAGTGCATGACTATGATAAACTGAAATACTCGCATCTGTAATCTTTTCTCAGCCGGTGGAGTCGTCGATGACTTTAAAAAACTTGCGGATATTTGAATTAATCAACGAAGTTTCCACCGATTAAGGAAAGATTACAGATCAGAGTATTTTCGTGCAATACAGTCATACACTGAACTGTGTAATCTTTTCTCAACCGGTTGAATCATCGGTGACTAGAAAAATAGCATTGATTCTACGCAAAACGGCAGCCCTGCTACCAAAAGCCCACGAAAAATAAAAAATAAAATGGGGCTCTGGCAAACTTTTTCTATGAGCAAATAAATAGTCCAATCTTAAGATAGGACCAGCGGAAATCACGAAAATCACACTAAGTAAGTCGAAAGTCAGTAATAAACTCACATAAATGCTGTAACGGTAAGATCGAAATGGCGGTTCAACGCAGATATCATGGGAGACTCCTGTTTATTATGTCACTTTCTCTATGGAAACACAGAGATATATGTCTCAATTTAGACAGGAATCTCCCATGATACCTGCGTCTATCCGCCATTAAGCCCGATTCTGAAAGAGAATTTCGCGATTTTTTAGTGTACTCATCGTCATTTTTACAGGTTTTTATGCAAGAACCAATTCTTCGATCCCCAGCAGCAAAAGTTTGCAGGAGCCCCATTGTGAATGGATAGGATGAGATGGGAGGGTCCATGAAAAATAACTGTGAAGCGAAAGGAGATAAATTGGTGAATAATATGAATACAGATCGAGAGCTATAGCTTGCATGTGCATGAAATTAATGACAGCGCTGCCCTGTAATATTTACTCAATCGGTTGATTTAGTCAACGTTTTAGCCGTTAAACTCTCACGTTGCGAAGATAAATCTCCGCTTGTTCGCTTCAATTATGTGGTAGATAAATGTTTCTACTCCGAGGTGTTAAATTTGCCTACCCGTTTAATTGAAGGCGCCTGGAGCTAATTCTGCTCTGTTGGACAAGACGAAACGAGACGAGACGAGATAGCGGGAATCAACCAATCTCATTGGTTTAAACGGCGTCACGTGACAGATTTCGAGTCATTCGGTCTAAAATGAACGACTCGAACGATTTCAAAACTGTCACGTGACGTCGTTTGAACCAATGGGAATGATTGATTCCCGCTATCTTGTCTCGTCCAATAGAGCAGAATCAGCTCTCTAGTCCGAACATTATCTCGCAAATGTCAACAGCTTAAAGTAGCGCGCTTCTGTCAATAAAAAATGCAAATGTTGCGCGGCAGATTATGTTGCTATCACAGATCTTGAGCATTTACCAGTAAATCGAATGACATGTTCTCCTGTAATTTCATAGGCAAGTCTATTTTTTTGGTTGAAATTTCATGAGAATCAATGTCAACAGAACGTCCTCTATCACGGGACTATGGAGCAAAAGGGTTAAAAGATAAATCCCAACGGTTGGCAACACTACCCCGGGCGGTCAGTGAGACGTCCAAGAGAGAACTCAGCGAGAGAGTTGAGTTAGGTGATATCATCGCTACAAAAAAAAAATAAAAAAAACAAGTCTGGATGGGCGAGGTTTTCCCGATACGACTCAGAGTCAAAACAATGACTCGTGCGCGAAATTCTTCTCCGTAAATGATTAGACATAACGCAAAACACATCTTACATTTACACGCAAGTAATAATAAATGGGCGCTAAAATTAGAAAAGACGGGTCCGCGGCCCGCGACAGACCAACCGACCGACAGGTACGCCCGCGCCGTGAGGCTCAGCCGCGCGCGCGCGGGTGTTGGCGACCGCAGCCTTAGCCAGCCGCGGCGCGGCGGAAGGTAGCTCTGACTCACAAATTCACAATTGGAGTTCGCAGAAGTGTTGCTTCCGTTAAAGAAACAGCATGAGTGAGCCAGCCAATAATAAAAGCTGGAGGAATCGGCATTCATCGGCATTCATTGGCATTCATCGGCATTGACGACGCGACGCGACGATACGATATTCGACCCGACAATGGCGGCTCGTGCGATTTGGCAACCATACAATTTTTCAATTTAAACTTACGTAAAAGAATCGATTCTTGAGGAGGGTTGCAAGCCTCCGGGAGAATCGATTCTTTTACATGGGTTCAATGAGAGGAGGACACTGTTGCCAAATTTCACGAGCCGCCACTGCGACCCGACAACGGCCAGTGGGATCCGCTCTGTATGAAACTTTGGAATCAGAGACATAAAACATGTGCAGAGACGCGGAAAAACAAATGCGACTCAACTTCAGCGAATATTCTTCAACAGTGACGGAGGCAACAGAGCAGATACGACCATGGGGCTCTTGCAAACTTTTTCTGTAGGGTATTGAAGAATTGATTCTTGCATAAAAACCTGTAAAAATGACGATGAGTACACTAAAAAATCACGAAATTCACTCTCAGAATTGGGCTTAGTGACGGTTCGACGCAGGTATCATGGGAGATTCCTATCTAATTTGACATATCTCTGTGTTGCTGTCGAGAAAGTGACAGAATAGACAGGAATCTCCCATGATCCCTGCGTCGAACCGCCATTACCATCTTGCCGTTATAGCAGTTATGTGAGTTTATTACTGAGTTTTAGACTTTCTTAGTGTGATTTTCGTGATTTTTGCTGGTCTTTACATAAGATTGGACTATTTACTTGCTTAAAACAAAAGTTTGCAAGAGCCCCATTGTTAGAAGAGTAACCGATTATACGATTGCTGCTAAGTAATCGGTAATCGTCAAACCTTTGGATGATAATTGAATGTAATCTTCAGACTAAAAAAAAAACAAAAACACTCGAGGATCATTTCTATTATCGTAAAATCACACTCTGAAAATATCACAATCACTATTCCTCGTTAATAATGTAAAATATAACAACAACCCCCCCCCCCCCACCACATTTGCCGCAACTCTGTAACGCAGGAGCAGGACGACGCACAGTGGAGCGAGTCAATGGGTGTGGTCGGACCAAAGAGTAAACAAGAGTCCCAACAAAACGGTAGGAGAGCGTGGCATAGTCTAATTACTATCGAACGTCACTATCGATTGTACGGCCTCTGATTGACTGGCGAAAGTCTGGGCCCGGAGAAATTGCTCTTATGGAAATTTAACATGGGATTTTCGACTTTGCTTCATTTAAAGTTAAATGTCAAGAAAACTATTCTTCCTTACCCTCGGGAAATTCAAATTAAATTGTTTTGAGACTATTGCGAAGAGATTGATGGGTCATACATATCTCTTCATCGAAAAAGTAACAGAAGAATGAGCATTTGAAAGTAAAATTACGAGTAATTTTTTGCGGTGTTTTCCACTCTTCGCACAGGTCGGGCCGAGTGTGTGGTGTAGCAGTTGTTTTTTCCAGTTTTCTTGTTTTAGTGTAATGCAGATGGTTTGAAATGCATGTAAAATTCATCGATTGAAGGAAACACGCCGTTATCATGAAGAAACCCAAAGATTTAAACGCAAAAACTAGAAATAATACGAAGTTCAAGCGGCTCACAATCGCACGTTGCGGCGGAAAAAAATCTTCGTAATTTAATTTTCAATTTCATATTTTTCTGTTAAGTTTGTGGTGAAGTGGTGACCCATCAATATCTTCGTTATATGCTCAAAAAAATATAATTTGAATTTCCCGAAGGTAAGGAGCAATAGTTTTCATGGAATTTGCCTTTAAATGAGGCAAATTCGAAAACCCCATGTTAAATCTCCATAAGAGCGATCTCACAGGGCCCAGGCTTTCACCATCCAATCAAAAGCGGACTTTTCGATATCGCCAACCTAACCTAACCTGCCACCGGACATGAAATTTATGACTGAAAATACAAATTTGAATGTTCTTATCGCCAAAAAACAAACTATATAGGGTGATTCTTGTAGAAAATTTTACAATAACAACAATGAAACCACTTCCAAACTTCTACGTTGCATATTTACAAAGATACACGCATTCAGTGGCGTCGCGTGCCATCTGGCAACACCTCGACTCCTCCAATTAAAATCATTAAATAAATCGAATTTTCCTTGTTCACCATGCCTCCCTGAAGTCGACCTTTCACATGAGTTCAAATGGACAGAATGCAGTGTTGCCAACATGCACGCGACGCCACTGTACGCATTCAAAGTCGCCACGCCTTGTCCAGTTTCTTCCATTGACTCGCTCCACTGTGCGACGAACTTGGGCGGTCTGAAATCTTTGCATTACGTCTAATGGAAACCATGGTCTTGCAGAAGGTCTTTGACGATTCTTACAGAATACCCAATATATGAGGTGTTAAAAATTGAGTTTAGGAGTGGATTTCGGAAGTTTTTAGTGCTGCCATCGTTAATGGGTCTGTTGCAAACTTTTGCTACAACGATTAAGAGGGTTTATTCTTAGGTAAAATCGCCTGAAAAGTACATTGGTGGCATCAGAAAGTCATAAAATGAAATAATAAACTCACAAGAGGCGTTTAATGAAATCCAAGATGGCAAAGAAATATCGAGCAATTTGTATGCATGCACTACGAACATCCAAGGATAGCCAACCCCACAATATCGATCACAACCAATCACAATGTAAACAAACACATAACCTCTACCTCCAGTGAGGTTGTCAAAGTTGGCCATCCTTGGATGTTCACGATGCATGCATACAGATTGCTCAATATTTCTCCGCCATCTTGGATTTCATTAAACGCCTCTTGTGAGTTTATTATTGCATTTTATGACTTTCTGATGCCACCAATGGACTTTTTAGGCGATTTTAAATCAGATTAAACACTCTTAATCGTTGTAGCAAAAGTTTGCAACAGACCCATTTTGGAGGTTTTCCCCACCAGAATCGACTATGAAATCGCTTAAAGCAAGAGTACGCAACAGCCAGCCGCATTGTATGGTTTTTTTTTATATTATTATTTACTATTCCACAATACATTTGGCAACGCCGTAGCGTATCGAGTCGAGGCAGTTCACAGGTTGAACGTGACCGTTGCGTTCTCACAAAACACCTCGACAGTCAGACTGCATTCCCCGCATTCCACTCCAGTCCACGGCCCAAGTAGAAGCGAGTTCCCTCTTTTTTTCCTAATCCCCCCCTCCTCTCTCCCTGCCACCTTCATCTGACCCCCTTCCCCTTCCCCTGCAACCACCTCTCCGCCGCCCCCACCACCGCCCATAAGCACAAACTACTAACCGGAGGAATCAACCGTCTCCGTGCACTTCGTTCCTTGTTTCCCGCACCGCGCATGCGCCTGGCTTGTTCCAATTCGATCCTATTCCATCACAAGGTATATCCCTTCGACTCACATTCACAGCCGAACACAGTGTTCCTCGGCTTTCTCCGGTCCATTTGGTCAGGGGAACTTTCGTCTGCGGTGCCCACCCGCAAGTACCCCAAAGCAAAGTGTCGTGATTCTCCATGGGTTGAAACTGAAAGAGCAAATGATGCTCGGGAAATGTTAACTTCCAAGCTCCATTTCGGACGTTCCTTATTTAAGGACTCCGATCCGATGGAAGAGCCAAGAGGGTCACGCCCTTTTTCCACCCAACAACTTTTTGGATTCCAAATACTCTAAATTAGAGGCATACAAAATTTCATGTTGGTGTCTTGAAAATCGACGGAGAAATTCAATTTTGAAATCAACAAGGTTGGCCAAACTGGTTTTTTTTACATTATTAGGTATTTTGTTTTTGGAGGTTAGTAGTTTGTTATCAGTTTGCGAAAGCTATTTCTTTGGTTTTACATGCGGATAGTGTAGTGTTTTAAAGTCATTTAAATGTTTACTTGACAGTTTGAGTTTGAGGCTGGTGACTCTGTTTCATAGGCGGACCGCGACCAAAAAAAGTGGGGGGGGGGCTAAAAGGTGATGACTTTTTTTTTTTTTTTTGGCTTCTCACCTCAAGTGATGACTTTTTCCCGATTTTTAGCTTCTCCGCCCAAGAAGAGTAGGGGGGGGGGCTACAGCCTCCGTAGCCCCTGATACGGTCCGCCTATGTCCTGTTTAAATTCAAAAACAGTTCAAACTGTATTCAAAATCTTTAATATTCAAAATAAATTATATTTCTTATTCATTCGTTGCATTCATTCTTTGAAAACGCTCAAAAGCAATAATATTTCATTTAAAATAGGTTGTTGGAAGAAGGGCGTGAGAAACGCTTTTTAATTCTGTCATTTCTTTTTAGATTCCCATGTTTTTTTAAAAAATCAGGTACACCTAATTCAAAGCTAAGATCTATATGATGTCTAAAAAAAAGCACTTGGCTTCTACCATGCGTAAAATAACACAGCTGGCAAAACTTTTAAAGCTAGTTTCCTCAAAACGCGATTTTGGATTTTGCCACTCACGCCCTTCATCCATCCAACTCCTCATTTTCATTTCTCCCTTTTATTTTTTTCTACCCCCCCCCCCCCCCCCCGGCCATACAAACAAACCTTTTCATAACAGCACAAACAAAATGAACAGAAGAGATATGACGGTATTGATGGTGACGATCAGTAGCGGCTCGTGCAATCTGGCAACAGTGCTATTTTGCCATTTAAATCTGTGCTAAAAGATAGATTCTAGGTGAGGCACAGCGCCTCTCCAAAGAATCGATTATTTTACATAGGTTTAAATGGCAGGAGTCCATTGCTGCCACATTGCACGAGCCGCCACTGGTGACGATGAAATTATGCGGAAACTTACGAGCTCGAAAAAGTGGTCTCAAAAACCGGTGCGGTGCGGTGGTGTCACTTGCAATCAGGCAATGAGGCAACACAGAATGTTATTGCATTAACCCTTTGCATAAAGGAATTGAAGACCAGGTTAGTTCACATGAACGTCACTCTTCCGTTTGTATAGGGAAGGTAGTTAACTGTTCGTACTCGGGGGAGTTGGAATTGCATATACGGCGGATCGAAGGCGCCAGACGAAATCTCATCTTTCTCTACTACATGGAGAATCGTGTTTATTCGGAATCCTGATACTGGAACAATGTGAAATATAGACTGGAGGAGAAAACCGAGTACCGAGTATATTTGGGCTTGGTCCATAAGGAGTTAATGATTAAACCAGAATGAGAAAGACCAAATCATCGGGTGTGCAGTGAAAATACTAGAATTCGTTTTTTTTTTTTTTTTTTTTTTTTTTTTTTTTTTTTTTTTTTTAAATAGTTTAAAAGGACCAAAAAACAACGTTGCCAAAATGCACGCATGCACGACGCCACGGTCCACGAAACTTTTTTTCATAAGTTGCTAGGGTAGATGCATTGGCTCATCTTGGCCCACCTAGTATTATTGCCGCTCACAGTACAAATCTTAGCCTAAATAGACCTTTGAAACTTTGGAAAGGAGACAGATGGAAATCGACATGGGAAAATATTATTGTCACTAATCATCGGAGCGAGGCGGATAAACAATCGCACAGCATAAAATTGAAGAGATTTGCGACAGACGGCGCGCGCATATGTTCGTTCAAAACAAACAATTAGAGATAAAATACAGCAATTAGAATCCGTAGTCATCAATGGGAGAGCGGGGAGGGGGAGGGGGGAGGGGCGGAGAAGAAGAAAATTGACACGCATTTTACATCTACAGCATGATAAATGCATTATAATCGACAAAATCGTCTGAATTGTGGATATAAATGAAGCTCGACTGATTGAAACAATTGAATTTATTTTTTTCTACAATTTTTTTTTCTCTACTTTGTAATTCGTTTTTATTTTTTTTTTTATGAATTGAAAATGATCTATTTCGGCAAACAATCTACAATAATCGCTGCTTTCTTTGGAGAATCATGCAAATTTTGTACCTTATCGTCCTTAGCATCAATGTTGCATGCAAGTCATTCTTTTTTGAGTACGAAAATAAACGAAGGAACAAAGGTGCATTACATAATTAATTTGCTAAAAATAGATGTTGTTATTAAATAGAATAAAACTGATTAGTTCATTTTCTCACTTCTACGCATGATGTATGTGAAAGATTGGATGTCGTGGTTGCACTAACACCAATACATACCTATTCATTTCCTGTTGCGCAACCAGTGTGTGTGTGTGTGTGTGTGTGTGTGTTCGTAGGGGGCAGTGGTTTTCCTTAATACTTATCCGACTCAAACAAAGTGTTCAGGACAGGGGGGTGAGGTGAAAAATCGCAAATAAAAGATGCAAATGGCGTAGCGTGCTATATGGCAACGTTGTAGTTTGTCCATTTCAACCTATGAAAAAGATCGAACTGTTAGGTGTTCGAGGAACACCTTCGCATTCGACCTTTCATGTGGGTTTAAACGGACCCAACCCAATGTTGCCAAATTGCACGCAACGCCACTAGATGCAGTAACTTGGACTAGGCATTGATAAGAAATATTTGTGCAGACATATTATACTAATAATATTATTTCTGATCCATGAAGGGCTGCAGTGCAAAACTTAAATTTACCTATCCATGTTCATCAACAAAATAGATGCATGTTTTCAACAGATGATTATACAAGAAGCATATCTCATTATCAAGGTCGGGCGAAGATTCGAGGTTCGGAACTATTCGGGGGACATCCAAGTCAACAAAACCACCTCTAGCCAATCGGAAGCGTTGTTTATTGTTGTCTCTCACCGTTGAGTTACTCTTTTCGCCCCCACCTCGCGGAACGGATACGAACTTCGAGGTTCGGGTACATCATCGGCAGTAGCGAGTCGTGAAATTTGACAACGATGTACTTCCTCCATTTAAACTTGCTGAAAGAATCGAATAGTTCGGTGACCAGATGTTTCGACCTTTCTAATGTGGTTAAAGGGGGAAAAAGAAACGTTGCCAAATCGCACGCCTCGCCACTGATCATCGGTATCATCCATCGTTGCCGAACAAATTGTTCGGTTAAGATAGTAAAATGCACAACCGGTGGTTCGGGTGCAAAACTTCACCCGACACTGTAAATAAAATTCGCTTACAGTGTTAATTCTTCGATAGATACGACTGTAACACGTGAAAAACAAACGGAGTTTAATCGATGTTCCCCCGGTTTTTCTGACATTTCCTTGAAGATTTTAATTCTTTTAAAGTGTAGGAACGGATTAGATTACGATGATCTTATGTCTGGATTCATTTTTGACCCCAACCCTTTACTACCTCTTGTGTTCCAAGTTTTTATCACGAGCAAACCAAATGGCAGGATGTCCTACCATCACTTCAAAACTTTAACTTTTCAGAATCACTCTACTATAAATATACTTATAATGGTGTACCTTGAGTTTCCTGCTATGAAGGGGGGGGTGGAATTTTCGGGGTCAAAGTTGAGGGGAACTTGACAGCAGATGCCATCTTTTTATTTCTTTGGTCATTAATTTCACTCGATTAAGGGCTACGGACCGTGTTTACTAGTATGGATCTCTCCGCAAGAGTTTCTGGGAAGAAGGAGGGAGTGATCCCCCAGATGGCCCCGCCCGTCCCTATACTAGTTACGCCACTGCATACTTATAATTTGAGATTCCTGAAACGTAGTAGAGGGCGAAGTGCATGATCGGGCGCACTCGGAAAACACGAGAACTCAATTATCCGAGTTCAAGTTCTGTTGCGTGGCGTCAGAAAAGAAAAGGAAAAGGAAAAGAGAGAAAAAGGAGGAAAATCGCGGGATGGGTGAAAAAATTTTTACAACGAGCTCGAACTCGCGCGCTCTTCCACGACTCGAAGGGATCCAGGAATCTCTCTCTCTCTCTCTCCTCTCTCTCTCTCTCTCTCTCTCTCCCTCTCTCTCTTACTCTCCATTTGAACGCACATGTTAGAAAAGGACATGGAGGGGCTCAAGTCAAATGATAACCCATACTTCCATCTTTTTCTTATACACGTGTGTTTAAATGACCGGCGGGAGTGAGGAGGGGAAGGGGGGAGGGAGGGAGAGAGAGAGAGAGAGGGGGGAGAGGGAGAGGGGAAAGAGAGAGAGAGAGGGAGAGAGAGAGAGAGAGAGAGAGAGAGAGAGAGAGAGAGAGAGAGAAATTCCAGGATTCGCCGTTGCGCTTTTGGCTTAAAAAGGAAGTTCCTTGTCGGCGTCGGTCGCGCCGCTGCGCTCTCGCGGTTCTTGGAGACGTTGACCGGATATTGTCTGAATCTTGGCCTTGTCAAGGTTACAGATGTAAAGGGAACACTGCCAGGACTCAGCAGAAGCTAGTGGACCCAGGAATATTTCTTTCCTTCTCTCTCCGCACATTTGAATGCATGTGCTAGAGAGGGACAGAGATAGGGGGGCGTTAAGTCACGTGGCTGCGGAGTGCGCGGCTGCCCCTCTTACCACCCTTTCCTGATACATGCGTTCGTTTTGGCAAAAAGAGGAAGAGAGAACGAAGGAAAAGAAAAGCTCCTTGTGTCCATCATTGGGACTCAGCTTCACTTGCGAAGTCATTGAAAAGAGTATTTCGAGTATAGTCTACTTTTAAGAGTTATAGTTGACCGTCATTTCTTTTGAACCCGATGTTGAGATGGTGATGGTGCAAAGGCAGATCGAGCAATCTGGCAACTGTGGATTATTCCCATTTGAATGTATGAAGAACAATCGATTAGTATAAGGACCATGGCCCCCTCAAGAATCGATTGTTTCTCATACATTCAAATGGAAAGGACGCATGGTTGCCAAATTGCTGGATCCGCCCTGGTGATGACTGATGGTGCGCTGCATTTCATCAAATTGTAAAAGCACTTATTCGCCCAAAAAGTAAAATTCCAAAAAAGCCTAAGAAAGAAGTGAAACAAAGCAGAATCGAATTCCCGATTTGAGTCATTTCCCGATGGATGTCTGTTTCTTCACATCTTTGACATCTAGAATCCTTTCGTGGAAGTTTTTTGAAGAGGGAGTGCCCAAAGTTAGAGATTAAAGAGATATGCTCATCTGATTTCGCGCCACGAATTCAGTGGCGCGTCGTTCAAAATCACTGCAGGCAAGATGGCCGACAAAAGCAGAAAACGTATTCTCTTTGAAGAAAACATTGGGCTACCCTCTGCAGGAAAGTAGAAAACAACCATCTCACTCTAATTTCAAAAATCGTATACAGAGACATTTTTCGTGAAATTTTTTGGCTCAAATGAATTCCTCGGGCATTTTAACGCGAATTTGATTATAATAATAAGTCGTAAAACAAGGCCCCGTATGTACGAATTTCGGAACTAGAAAGAGTTGGGTATGCCTGGGGATCACGGGAGAGTGAGTGAGATAGTTTGGAACGCTACGCGCGTTTTATATCATAACCGATTGCGACCGATGAATGCATTGTTGCGGTTTCTTGGCTAACCGTTGACTCACGGAAAAAAAAACTACGGTGAAAATAACCATACGGATACCTGATTTTGGCACCTGCTAGATGTTATGGTAATGTTAACCAGAAGTATACTATGTTTTGACTAGGTATTAGGTGATGTTACCTGATTGCATGTCGAATTTACTTAAAGTATCGGTAAATGTACCATTCTTCTGGTCAAGTTTACCATATCATCTAGCAGGTGCCAAAATCAGGTATCCGTATGGTTATTTTCACTCATCTTTTTTTTTCCGTGCTTCCCACTAAAAACCGTCTAAAGGCATTGCAATCTGGCAACGGTGGTTGGACACCGGACACGACCAACGCAACAACGACGAAGGAAACGGCGAGATTCACAAACGAATAACGAAGAAAGGTTTCCGACACAATGCGGTAAATTGCAATTGCGCGCGCGATTCCGTGGTAGTGCGGGATGGGTTGGACGGAATGGAGGGGGGGGGGGGGTGGGGTGAGAATGGGGGGAAATAGGATGGGATTTAAGGGAAAGGGTCAGGTCGTAGTCGCAAGAGTACCAGTAACTAACCTACGCAAAAGTTACACCCACGAGCCTCTCGACGTCGCGCGTTGCATTTAGACCGGAAATAGAGCGCCACTCACACTATCTTTTGCTCTCCCGAGGACGGGCATTGCCGCTGCCATAAGATTTCTATATTGCATCCACCAACGCGGCTGAAACAGAGAAGAGAGGGGGAGAGGAGAGGGGACAGTGGCCGGTATGGGTCAGCGATCAAATGCACCACCATTGAAAATCATTTTTCAGGTGATCCCCGGCGAAAGCTGGACTTTGGATTATCCAATCCACTATAGATGGCGCCACCACCAGGCCCGTCACATGAAGGAGGGGGGGGGGGGTTAGACGCTGGACCCATGGGTCCGAGGCCCGGCGAGCCGATTTTTTTTTTTTTTTTTTTTTTTTGAACAGCTTTAAACTCTTAGGTAAAAATTTAAAATTATGTTATTTACTTTGAAAGTATAATTTTATTTTTCTCGTATTGAAATTGACTTGCACTGTGTCTTTAATATCTTGAAATTTACCCTTGGATCTGTAGCAATAATTTAAAAGATTGGTTTAATTTGGAATCGTTCGACTCTAAATGGCTGGAAGTGATAGTTTCGGAGAGGAATCGTTAAAAAAGTTCTCGGAATTGGGGGGTGGGGGGAGGGCAGGGGCGGGTGGGTAGATAGAATAATTCGTGAAGGGAACGACCAGATTTGTCCTTGAAAGCCCCCCCCCCCCCACGTTGAGTAAAACGTCAAATTTTGAACGCAAGGAGAAAGAGGCAATCAGTTAGGGGTAGGGGGGTAAAGCGGAAGGAAAAACAAGTATGAAGCGTAAGTCGTACTTGATGGAACGATTCAAACATCCACTTACACGATGATTTAATGACTTGGTAAAAGAGCTCCAGTGAAATGGTTATTATTAATGGAGGGAAGGTGGGGGAAGAAAAAAAAAATATTAAAAAAAAAAAAAAAAAAAAAAAACTGGCCTGTGGATAATTTGAGACCTGTTCACGAACTTAAGACATTTAGACGCAACCGCCATTTTCGTTAGGGGACATGAATCAGTCTGACCTAAAAATAAACAGATATTTTTAGAAAATTATCTCTGGTAAATCAAATACAAAAGCGGTCGTTATAAAAATACACAAGCACCGTTTGAAGGATTTATTTTCATCACCGCAAAAAAATCTGGTTTCCGAACAATACCCCGAAATATTACTCCCAGAGCCGTATAATTTGCTCACCGGGCGGCATCGAAGTCGGCATACCAACACTCAACAGTCGAAACGACAGCCCAGCACCGACGACCGATGCACTATGGTCTGAGGTCGAAAAAAAAATGGCCAAAAATTAGTGAAAAAAAAGTCATAAAAAATCATTTTTTTCCCACCTTCTACGCTTTAATTAAATCTTTTTGTGACATTACTAGGTTTCAATTACTTATTTAAAGTGTTCTCTGTGTTTAAAAATTGGTCTTAACAGGTTAAAAATAAGAAATTAATGAGAAATTTACTTTCTGATTTTTGGCCAATTTTTGATCATCTCAGACCACTGTGTGAAGGTAATGCGTTGTGCGGGTGATACATTAGAAAGAAAGAGAAAAAAAGCGAGAGAGAAAAACACGCCTCCAAAATAATTTAGAAATCAAAATCGGTGCGGTATATGAAAGGTCAAATCCAGGAAAAAAATTTCATTCAAACACCTAATTCTGGTCATAAATGCGAGTGTGCGGTGTATAGGTACGCGGTGACTGAATGAATTAGTTCTATGAATTTCAAAACAAAATTTAGATGCGTGAAAAAAAGAGGCACGGGGGGAGGAGGGGGGAGGTGCGGAGGAGGATAAAAATCGTGGTGGATAAGGAGCGGCAGACGGCGCAGAAGGGTGATGACTTTGAGTTACTTTTGCTCATGATCAATTATTTTCTTGGACAACGGCGCACAGTGGGGCGTTTGAGTAGGTTTCAAACAGAGCTACCGTTTAGCGTGTAATCAATCGCATTTTTCAATTCACCGATAATTCGACCGGTTGAGAAAAGATTACACAGTTCAGTTCAGTGCATAAGTCATAACTGCAAAAAACAGAAAAATACTCGCATCTGTAATCTTTTCTCAATCGATGGAATCGTCGCGATGACTTTAAAAAACCTATGCGCATATTTTAACTAACTAACGACGTTTCCACCGATTGAGAAAATATTACAGATCAGAGTTTTTTCGTGCATTACAGTCATACACTGGACTGAACTTTGTAATCTTGTCTCAACCGGTAGAATCACCGGTGGATTGAAAAATGTCATTAATTGTATGGAAAACGGCTCGCTTTGTTTTAGAACGCACGAGAATAGTTCTTTCTAGGTCGAGACATTATTGTGAAGCTACACCATAATATGATTGGCACATTTCAAATCGCGACTTCTTCACTAAAACTTCATACGCTTCTTATTTACCAGGCTCGAGCCATAGTTCCATCTGGTGATGCGAGTAATGGTGTTATCCTAGGCCAGCCTAAAATATTTTCGGGACGGATGGGCTTTGGGTCGTACCTAAAAATGGCAAATATAACCTCTCATTTCTTTAACGGAATATCGGAATTTTGGGAGCGCTCCCGACTCTACGTTCCTTGGGGCAGGTCCGGATTTTATCCGAGTATCCGACTCACCCTGCAGCGATTCATTGGTTTACGTCTCGTGATCAGTGGCGGACCCAGAAAATTTTTCTAGGGGGCGGGGGAGGCACGCCTGTGAAATTTTGAAATTTGAAGCGTCAGCGGAAGCAATTTCTGGCTACTTTCTGTTGGAAAAACGGCGAAATTTGAAGCTTCTGAGGGGGGTGGATCCGCCACTACTCGTGATAAATATTTTGAGGTTAGTTTGTGGTGTTTCCATTTTTAAACGATCCGTGAGATGATCACTGATGCTTGTTGTGGACGCCCCTTTGGATCCTATCCGATAACCATACAAGACGAGTCAGTGGTTAGGGTAGGTATGGCTCCTCACTCAAGAGGGCAATTCTAACCAGTGGCGTACCGGAGGCCCCCGCAGCCCTCACGGTACGGGGGCCCATGATTATATCTAACCCGTATATTTGACAAAGTAAAACATTTGAAAGAATAATGATCAAGATGGAGGAGAAAAAAAATCAGCGTAATCTTAAAGCAAAATGAGATGGTTTATTCTTCCGTTAGATGTGGTAAATTGGCCGTGCATTTTCCGTAGTTACTACGGCGTAGTATAAAATAAATATAAAAAAGCGGTCAGAAAAGAAAATTCAGAGCGCTTCGTGAGAGAGAAACGGAATTTTAAAGCTAAAATAACAACGTTAAAAAAACGCCTCAAGAGCACTCAATTTTCAAAAAATTTCAGATGCGGACCTCTGAACCCCCTCTAGCTGGGGAATATTTTCGTAGATCTCCCTTCACTGAGTAAAAATGAAAAGGGCCCCGACTGAAAGTTCACGAGGGGCCCCCAAATTTTCCGGCGCGCCACTAATTTCAACCACCAGATGCGCACGGTTGAATCCGTCATATCTTGCAGATTTCGGCAATTTTAGTCGTGGATCCAGGTATCGTTACTAAGCATTTTCAAGGACCCATAGAAAAGATCGAGTTGTAAGGTTTTGAGATACTACTGCGGCAAAAGCTTCCAATAGACCCATTTAAGAGTGGTTATGAGCCTGAGTTGAAGTACGCGCATACTAATGTTTGCGTTATTTTCCTTCATATAATCAATGCTCAAAATTGCTGTGACAGAAGTTCGTAAACAGCGACCCATTGACGCGGGAGTCGTATCAGAGCTTCTGTACAATCGACGAATTAAAGATTGTCGCGAGATTCACACATTATCAGTTAAGGGGTTGAGTGTGGGACACTGATCTGCAACGGCTTTCCCGCCCCACCCCGACTAGCCTCTCACCTGCAAGGTGTGAGGAGTATGAAGAGTGGCCGAACTAGAACCTTGAAGGCGAAACTTGGCTCGTGAAAATATCGCGACAATCTTTTATTCGTCGATAGTACATAGAATCGTATCTATTAAAAGTTTGAAAAGAGATCCACCGTGCCGATATTACAACATTAAATTTTACCCCCCCCCTCCCCCCCCGTTTCCCCGCTCCACCGCCTGTCCGCTCGCGGCAGAATTTTTCCGGATACCCACCAGGACACCGGTTACCCGGCGCCAGATGTAAGACTTCCATCTATCGTCCCGTCCGCGTCCGTCCGGAGTTTCCGATAAGCCTGTTCCACTTACAAGGGGAACGTCCCAAGTGTCCGCCTCCGATTTTGATGAAATATAGCTCAAAATCTTCCTTGAGTGACGCTGATTAACACCCTGTATTTACTTTTTGCGAATGCGCCTTTAAAGTTGGAGAAAAAAAAGTTCAAAGTTCGCAGCTGAACTGCCCGAAATCGTCAGAGCGTGCTAAGGGTAGAAAAATCGTTCACCACCCTCATAGAGAGCCTGGAGTGTAGTGGCGAAGGCACTCGACTCGCAGACGAGCGGACCCAGGGACCAAATAATGTTAGGTCCCAAGCGTAACTTACGCACTATCACATGACCGTGCGTAAGCTCTCTGATTGGTCGAAACCGCACGCAAGATGCACGCAATTCAATGCTCGGGACCTAACATTATTTGGTCCCTGGTTCAAATCTTGGCCAATTCTTCATATTCTTGCACATACTTTTCCTCCCATTATCAAGTGTTTCTCGCCGTAATATTTCTTTGATAATCTTCTCAACATTATTTTTACATTATATTCACGTATTCCCGTGAATAGAAAGTTCGTTTTAAGTACCTCGAAATCAAAAATTCGACGGCACTCGAGTGGGTGTTCGCGATAAATGTTACTCGAGAAAAACACTGAAAATACCCTCTAAAACATACGAATAATTTTGGAACTTCGAATCGCGAATTAGGGAACTCAAATAACTATGATTTGCAAGATATCATTTTTAAATTTTGTATTGCTGCCTCCATTTTTTAAATTATTTTTGGAGGCTATTTCAAATGCATGTGAGTTTTAAGGGTGGTCCTAGAAAAACCTTTCTAAAATTATTCGTATGTTAATTTCTTCTTTCAGTAACATTTATCGCGAACACCCACTCGAGTGCCGTCGAATTCTTGATTTCGAGGTACTTAAAACGAACTTTCTATTCACGGGAATACGTGAATATAACGTAAAAATAATGTTGAGAAGATTATCAAAGAAATATTACGGCGAGAAACACTTGATAATGGGAGGAAAAGTATGTGCAAAAGTATGAAGGATAGGCCAAGATTTGAACCTGGGTCCGCTCGTCTGCGGGTCGGGTGCCTTCGCCACTACACTCCAGGCTCTCTATGAGGGTGATGAACGATTTTTCTACCCTTAGCACGCTCTGACGATTTCGGGCAGTTCAGCTGCGAACTTTGAACTTTTTTTCTCCAACTTTAAAGGCGCATTCGCAAAAAGTAAATACAGGGTGTTAATCAGCGTCACTCAAGGAAGATTTTGAGCTATATTTCATCAAAATCGGAGGCGGACACTTGGGACGTTCCCCTTGTTAGCGACGCGCGGAACTTCAGACTGGCGGCGCGCACAGTTTCTATCATTTAATCGGCAAAGAGAGTTCAACGTCCTTTGAATCTTGGGGGTTCTGCTGGTCTTAGCTTGGGCGATGGGGGCTTCCTAAACAGAGCGGCTACAGCTTTACATTCTCGAAACCTTTCCTGCAGAGCTGCCGTTTTGCGTATAATCAATGCTATTCTTCTATTCACCGATGATTCCACCGGTTGAGAAAATATTACACAGTTCAATTCAGTATACGACTGTAATGCACGATAATACTCAGATCTGTAATATTTCCTCAATCGGTGGAAACTCCGTTACTCAATTAAAATATCCGCAAGTTTCTGAAGTCATCGACGACTTAACCTATTGAAAAAAGATTACATATGCGAGTATTACAGTCATACACTGAGCTGAACTGTGTAATCTTTTCTCAGCCGGTGGAATCATCAATGGATAGTAAAATAGCATTGATTATACGCAAAACGGCAGCCCTGCTTTCCTGTCACAGGCAGCGCAGCGGAACGAATAATCGGCAGTGGCCGCGCGATACCGTAGTTAGAGCAATTTGTCACAATTAACCGAACGAAATTGGTTAGGTAAGAAAAAAATGGATAAACCATATAAAAGAATATAATACACGCAAAATATAGTAATACGTTTTAGATAAAATACCGTTAGCATAAGTTTGACAGTCAACATGCTTGAAGGTACAAGGTGGCGCGGCGTTATGTGGGACACAGGATCCAGGAATCTATCCTTCTCTCTCCTCTCCCATTAGAACGCGTATGATAGAAAAGGACAGATAAGGGGCAGTCACGTGATTTGCGCCCCCTCTTCTATCCTTTGCTAACACATGCATTCTAATGGGAGAAGAGAGAGAAGGACGATAACTTGGATCCTGATGCGGCTTTTTCCACTGGCGGATCCAAGAATCTATCCTTCTCTCTCTTCTCCCATTAGAACGCGTATGATAGAAAAGGACAGATAAGGGGCAGTCACGTGATTTTCGCCCCCTCTTCTATCCTTTGCTAACACATGCATTCTAATGGGAGAAGAGAGAGAAGGGCAATAACGTGGATCCGCTAGTGATGTAGGACTGTAAATTCAATGTCGTCAACTGGGGGCTGATTCATGCATCAGAAAAGAATCGACTTCAATGATTTCCTATAGGTAGTTGGTTCCTTTCAGCACAGAATCCGTTCAACTGATTGTGAGCCGAGGTCATTTTTTTCTTCTTTTTTTTTTGGAGTTCAAAACCTGCCGAACACCAAACGCTCACTCGTCACCATAAAAGACAAAGATGCTCGCTCCACAACCAAGGTAAATTACACAGGAACACGCGGCTAATACAGGCACCATTCGATCGAAGCTGCATGGACATTATAGTAAGGAATTTTCATTCGCGTGGTTCGCATCACAGAGCGCAATCTGTCGAAAGAATCTTTGAACTTAGCATTACATCCGCTGTGCTAAACTGCTAAAGTTACTTCTTTAATTATTTCAACAGAAATCGCTAGCAGTGAAAACCTGTAGTACTGCTAGAAATGGTTGTACCGGGGGGGGGGGGGATGACACAAGCCGCTTGATATTTAAAGGACCCATGCGAAGTTTGTAAAAGGAGCCGTAAATGAGATTCAGAAGTCCTCTAAGTGTTTCCATTTATACATTCATGTATATGTGGGGTAGAAACCCCCTGAGCACGATTGTTTTAGACCAATCCCAGCCCCCAGCTCTTAGAGGCAATCCAATGGATCTTTTCTGCTACAATGTAAAGAATTACTCTGCAAGCACAGAAACGATCACGTGGGGGGGGGATAATTGTGCCAGCACATCAATACATTCCCTGGTAAAAATGACGACTATACGACTATTCCAAAAACGACTATAAACATAGTTGCCGACTATAATCAATAGTTGGCCAACTATAATCCATAGTTGGCCAACTATGTTTATAGTCGTTTTTGGAACGGTTATAGTCGTCATTTTTACCAGGGTTGGATGAGATCTCCCACCCTAATTTACGTTTGGACAGCCATCTACAATAAATTGGACAGGTGGTAAACAAATGTACATTCAAGCAGCTATGTGAGTTTATTTCTGAATTTTAGACTATATCTCCTTGTGCCTCTCTGGATTCGAGTTTCGCTGGTTTTTACATCAGATTGGACTATTCATTAACTCTCATCAGAAGTTTGCAAGAGCCCCATTAAATGCATTATAAAACGGCAAGCCAAAAGTTATAGTCTGTGTAACAGATCGGGCAATACCACATACAACTGCGCGCGTTGTGGGGCCTGTGGGTCGCGGTTCACTCGCGGGTGGCTCTCCTTCTCTCCCAACCCCACCCCCGCCCACACCGGCTACCCCCACCCCTTTATTCACACCATTCCTCTTCACTCAGTCCCATCTACCACTTCGACTTTCCTTCGCTCCGAGACGAGTATGACGAGATGTTGGCAGGACGGGAGACCCGAAGGAGACACGACGCAAGAAACGTTTGACGTCATCAGCCAAGCGCAAGCGGCGGCGGCCGGACGGACGCAACGCAAGGCGACGGTCTGCTCGTCAACTTAACCTCCACCCCCCCCCCCCCCCACAACCGCTCGGTACACGATGTGAGAAATAATGACCGATGCAGTGTAACCGGATAAGAGCGGATCGACAATTCGAGTGAAAACAAGAAGTAGCTATTGATGAATGATGACTGATGAGTGATGAGAAAAGGTAAGAGTGGTGCAGCACGAGATAATCGAAGGAGATCAATTCAAAAATGAGACATCACCAGAATACGGTTCGAGTAAGACTTACACAAACAAAAAATGTAAAAAACACGCTTTAATAGCGCTGAAAAAAACCGTTGGTAGAAAAAAGACTCAGCAAACGACTTAGGGAGAACTAGAGTCCCTATGTAGAGAGTTAAGACTTGAGGGTAGTAAACCTCTGATTGGTTAACGAGTTTTAGGCTCTACGGACGCCGCTATTGGATGCGATTTGCACATTTGTTTACATACTCTTGTTTACAAACGAAGAAGTCCAACAGTACTTTACTTACGGATAAAAAAGTTAACTGTGGACAAAGTTGTTAAATTTAATCATGATACACCTCAATAATGTCTACAATTCTCACAAGAACCTACAATAGCGTAAATATATGGCGATCAACAACATCCGTGAAAGATTACACTGATAGAAACTCTGCGGCACTGTGATCTTTGCAGTGGACCAAAATACAACAACTGTCTACAGAATGTAAACAAATGTGCAAAATCGCATCCAATGGCGGCGCTGATGAATTCACTTGTCTTAACTCTCTACATATATAGGGACTCCAGTAGAACTAACCAAAGGTTGAGCAAGCCTAACTGAAGGTATTTTGTTGGGTGAACCAAAGATTTGGTTGGCTCAACTCGACTCAAGTCTTTTACTAAGCCATTTGACTACCAAAGGTATTGTCAGAGCAACCGAAGTGTTTTTTTCTATTGTAGTCCTTATCTGCGTAGTGCGATGGCGGCATGCGAAGAAAAAATAGGAAAAACATTTATAGTTTATAGTCAGAACGTTAGCCATGGTTTAGTTTAATTTTATTTCCTCCCATTCAAGAAGTTTCATCGTCAGAAATATTCCGCGTCACCATAGATTTTTTCTTCGGTTTCCACAAATATTCATCTTTGATATTTTCCAAAATAAAACCCTTTGCGTCGTGATTAATGATGATGACATGCTGTTGAGTCATCACCAATTCCCCGTATTCTACCTGTTTATTCCAACTTCTCGAGTTTCTCAGGTTTATCCCCCCCCCCCTCCCCACAACTCAAATGACAACGCTGGCTCATTCTCTCTCAGCTAATTCCTTCTCCGAACACAGAGAGAAAGAGAGAAAGAGCGAGACACGAAAAAACCATACACATACACAAAAACACACATACTCAAACACTAAACAAACACAAACATGACCGTGACCGGGTGAGAGAAGGGGGTCGTTGGTGGTCCACGTCCCTGACACGTGTCCATCATGACAAAAAACCCATCGCAACGGACGGACGCCAGCAGATAACGGAGAGAAGGAGGGGGGGGGGGAGAGGGCTTAACTAGTAATCAATGTCAGTGCGCAGATAACAACGTTAAAACAAAACAAAAGCGCGGAAAAGAAAAGAAAGAAAGAAAAAAAAAATTGACTACGTTCAAATGAGCGCTGTCAAGCCGCGGCGCTCGAGCTCGCTCTGCTGCCACCGTCCGCGCGGTTCTTCCACCAACAATTTTCAAGTGTTAAATTGCCAGTGTGAAGTGCTTATGCTACTACACCGAATCGGCGCACGGCGGCGCGGCGCCTCAGCAACCCCCCCCCCCCCCCTTCTACTTTCAAAGTGCTGGTAGAGCCGCCTTCCGGATAGAATAACCTAAACCACTCGCACTCATACTACAGTCGTACGACACGAGCGGGGCACGACGCGAAGTGACGCGACGCGAAGCGCGACAGGGCGCTACTATAAGGCGCTTCGTACACGCTGCTCAAACGGATTTGATCAAAATGCAGGATTGCCAACCTGACACTTTCAAAATTCCAACCTAAACTTGACCAAAACTAGAGTCCCTATATATGAAAGAGTCAAGACACGTGAACAGAAGTGAAGAAGAAGAAGGTGTCTGAGGAGCTATGGAGGCGCGCCTCTTGTTTACATTTTTATCCAACGATCTTCCCGCCAAAGATTACTTATACATGTATTCGCGTGTAAGGAATCTTTGTTAGGTCAACCTAACCTCCAATACCCGTTGGCTTCACTACCTGTTTTAAAAGTAATGCGTGAATTTTATTCTGTTCTGAACACATTTTCACCAATTTCTAATTCAAATTCATCAGTACAGCTAAAAATGCCGAAAGTTTCCTCAAAGCTGGGCAGCAGTGAAGAGGTTCCATGAAGATGTAACAAGAGGCGCCCTCCAGCTCATAGACCCTTCTCCTTCTTCACTTTTCAGCAGCCAATCAGAGATGGAACCTCGTATGGCGAGAC
This sequence comes from Trialeurodes vaporariorum, assembly GCA_011764245.1. NCBI lineage: Eukaryota > Metazoa > Arthropoda > Insecta > Hemiptera > Aleyrodidae > Trialeurodes > Trialeurodes vaporariorum. Next base: position 13,051,388 of record VMOF01000024.1, on the reverse strand, counting down.
TCTTTCATATACAGGGACTCTAACCAAAACATCTGAAAAATGGGTTTAGTTTGTTTCGCTGACTGAAATTGATGAACAGATGACACTCCATCCATCGTCATACAACTCTGAAGTTTGACGGGCCGTCAAATGGGGCTCTTGCGAAATTTTACTACAGGGGATAGAAGAGTTGATTCTCGCATGAAAACCTGTAAAGAGTTGATTCTCGCATGAAAACCGGTAAGAATGACGATAAGCATACTGGAAAATCATGAAGTTCACTCTCAGAATCGGGCTTAGTGGCGGAGAGACGCAGGTATCAGGAGATTCCTAACTAATTTGTGACGTCTCTCTCTGTGTTACCATAGAACAAGTGACACATTACACACGAATCTCCCATGATACCTGCGTTGAACCGCCATTACGATCTTGCCGATTGAGAAGTTTCATGAGTCAATTACTAAATTTCTGACTTCCTTAGTGAAATTTTCGTGGTTTTGCTTCTTTTTACATCATGTCGGAATCCGTCAACCCGATACTCAAAATGCGTGAGCTCTATGACACAGCAATGCTATGCCCTTATCCATATAAAATAGGAGGGAGGCTTGGGATTTACAGGACCAACTCATCGAAATATCTGCTAGAAAATGTCGTTCTAAAACATTCATAGGGTATTTATTTAAGTAAATGACAAATCGACTGAGCTGATTACGAGAAAAACAACACAAAGGCAGGCGTACGGTGTTGCCTAATTTATTTTTATATAAAACGAACCCTCATTATTGTCATAAATTATTAGTAAATCTGGCAATCGTTTCCATGGAAATAGCATCGTAGAGCCGTTTGCGCGATAAAGTCGTTGCCGTAAACTTGATGTCAATGAGAGTGCGTTTACAGTGGCATTTCCGTAGCTTGTGAGTTTCTGCACGCTTTGTTCGACGTTTGTCTTTTGTCCGTCCAACCTGTCATCGCATAATTTTTTATCGACTTTGTACTTGACGGATACTGTAAAATATCCGGTATGGCAAATCTTATGTGAGAATGTTCGAAACCGTTTTAATTGGTTGATAGTGAAAAACGCGAAAACGCGAATGGATCTGTTGCAAACTTTTGCTAAAGCAGTAAAAAGAGTCAATAATTCGTGCAGTATGGAATCACGATGGGAGCTTTAAAAGTTCCGGAATCGACTTACAAACTCGATAGATAAGATTATTCATGCAAATTCCAAGATGAGTGTCGTACGTCTAATCACACTGTAGGATTCCCATCTCATTTGCATATTTTTCTACATGATTGACTTTTGACTTTCCCCAGCAAAGTGCAACCTGCTATTAGCTTAGATTTCCCAATCGTGACTGCCTACATGACATCCATTTTGGACTGTCGTTAAAACTCCGCCGATGAAAAACTGACACAAAAAGCTATTTTTGTTGAATCTAAAGAACGAAGTTTTACAATAAAATCTACATCAGATGAAAATTCTTGACACATCGGATTTCTCATTACAAAGAACGTCGCCAAATTTTCTTCCTTCGATTTCACCTTCTAACTCACATGATATAACGCGTTGGACAGATCTCCCTCTCCCAATTCCAGTCAACTGATACAAAAAATTTCCGAACGTTAAAAATGAAAAAAAAAAAAAAAAAAAAAAAAAAAACTCGAAAACAGTAACAAATGTAAGTGCCCAAATAGTTCGGCCCCTGCAGACAAATGGGAGATTTTTTTTATCGCATGGACCTTCGCTTCTCCTCTCCTCCAATTGCGTAATATAATCGAGAAGAGCCAAGATTAACAATTACGTAAAGTCTCGAGTAAGTAAACAAAATAATGTTTTCTCGCATCCGCCCGCACAGTATTACTGTCTAAGTAGCGACTACACTGTATGAAACTTGTAACGTCTATGAATCAATTTTCCAAATCTTTAAATTCTATAAGAAGTTTTTTCTGTTTCTCAGTGAACAGAGGGTTTGTGGAAATGCAATTTTTTTTTCGTGCAGAGGTATAGGACAGTTTCAGAAGTGGAGGAGGAGCTCACCGATATCCTTCGGCGAGTTTTCAATTTTTTTTCAAATCAAAACAATCCTTGTCTGGGACTTGAACAACATGATTTTAAAGTGTTCTAATGGTTCAAGGAAAGTCCAAAGCTTTCTTATCATTTTTTATTGAATTCTATCAAGCTATCTGATTTGAGCTCAACAGAGATTGTTACGCCTTTGTTACGTACATTTATGCCGAAACAGTGGACGTTTTAAACGAGCAAGTAAATAGACCTGTTCAGTAATGACGTCACGATCAAAATTGGATCCAATCAAACGCTCCATCTCGCTCACTCTCGTGGATTTACCCATAAGAAATCAGATCCAAATTTTCGAATGCAAATTCATGCTAGCAAACAACCAGTGTTCTGAAATTTTACTGCGCCATTTGATGCCACCTACCTTAACCCTTTCCAGCACGCATTTTGGAATTTGACTTTTTTTGAGATTTTTTTTAACCGTTCAAAAGAGGACAATTTTCTTAGACTTTTGATGGGTCACACATGTTTTTACAAAATGCCCATTTACATTCCATTGAAACCCATGTTACAGAAAATGGTACATACGTGTACCACCTTGCTGGAAAGGGTTAAAGTATCTTTTCACTCCAACACAACTCCTTAAAGATCTCAAGTAAATTTACAATCACAGTCATACCGAGATATGTTCTATGTTTTTTCCTTGTCTTACTCACGATCTCTTATGGGCCTATCAACGCCATGACACTCAATCATCCAAGCCTCTCTTCATATCGAAGCTTATTCGAGGTATAACGCATGGTGTGATGGTGCCGATGAGCCTATATCCCAGAATTCTGTGCCCATGAGAAACTGTGAGTGGGACAAGGACAAAACATAGGACTTTCTTAATTCGAAATAACTGTGCTTGTACATTAATGCGTGATGTTTCGAAAATGTTGTTGTAACGTGATTATATTTTAAGGTACGTGGAATCCAATGGTGTAGTAAAATTTCAGAGAACTTGTTGTTTACTGTCACGAATTTGCATTTGAAAATTTGGATCCTGTTTCTTATGGGAAAACTCACGAGAGCGAGTGAGACGGAGCATTTTTTTGGATCCAATTTTTTTCGTGACGTCACACTAAACAGGTCTATTATATTGATTATTGATACGCGGGACGTTTTAAACGAGCAAGTATTTGTAGGCCTTCGTTTCGCACTTTCAAAATAATTAATGAAACAGCTTTGGTTACTCACGACAGTGAAAAGCAAGCTCAGATTTTGAGGATTAGACAAACTCACCTGAAACAAACGAGAAAAGAAGGATGGTTACAAATATAATAATTGGTAAAAATGAGGTTATAATGAAAATAAATGAAGATTAAAATGCTGTGAATCGTAAGTATGTATGTAAATACATTAGGGCCGTAACTACCAAAGGGTAAGCCAGGGCAATGCCCCACAGCCCCTGAGTCTTGGAAGCCCCTCAACGATATTTTTTTTTTTTTTTTTTACATTCTTGAGAACAATGTTTTATATTCGCTTTGCCGCCCATATATTTCTTTTTAAGATGGTTACCCTATCCTTATAGCCACCTTGCCCAAAACCTAAATGCCTTGCCTTGTCCGAAATTTATCTTACCCCGGGGTCCCTAGATGTGTAGTTACGGCCGGGATATGAGTACACATAAATTAATTCAGTAATGGCTCATACCAGTGGCGTAGTGTGCAATTTAGCAACGTTGCAGTTCATCCATTTAAACCCTTGAAAAAGATCGAACTATCGGATGTTCAGTGAACACCTTCGCATTCGACCTCATACATCGGTTTAAATGGACACAACGCAACGTTGCCAAACTGCACGCGCCAGCCAGTGGCGCGCCACTGGCTCATACAATCTGGTGAATATGCTTTCTTCCCAATCCCAAAGACATTATTAGAGGACCGGTCGGTAGCGGCTAGAATTGACGTCGGATAGGTAAAGTTCTAGAATGCAACTGTGATGCACGAAAATTCTCTGATCTGTAATCTTTTCTCAACCGGTGGAGTCGTCGATGACTTCAGAAAACGCGCGGATATTTAAACAGATAAACGGCGTTTCCAACGATTGAGAAAAGATTACAGACAACTGCCAAGAGTATTTTCGTGCAGTACAGTCATAAACTGAACTGAACTGCGTAATCTGTTCTCAGCTGGTGCAGTCGTCGATGACTTTAGAAAACATGCGGATACTTTAATAAATAAACGGCGTTTTCAACGATTGAGAAAAGATTACGGACTAGAGTATTTTCGTGCAGTACAGTCATAAACTGAACTGAACTGTGTAATCTTTTCTCAGCCGGTGGATTCATCGGTGAATTGAAAAATGTCATTAATTATACGCAAAACGGCAGCTCTGCCAAGCGCAAGCGCATGTCTCCAAGGACACTCCTCACCGATCGAATATTTTTGACATCACGTATTTTCGGTCGTGATTCTGGACCTATCGAAACCGGATTTCTGTTGAAGAATGCCGCTTGTTGTTTTATCACATTCCGCGATCCGCGCGCCACTCTGCGCGCTGCGAGCATTCCGGAAGCGGTCCTTGCCTTCATGTTCATATACTCCTTCTTCTACACTCTCTTTGACTCGCAAAAATTGTCACGCGATCGCAGCCATCTTCCAGCGTCAGAGCCATCATGACTGAGTTTTGACTGCGCCGGTAACCGGTAGAAGGTCCGGTGAAACATGAGCTGTGCTCTTCCGAAGAAATCAACCTTAAAGGCTCAACAATGTCACTTCGGAAGAGCTAGCACGCTCTGTAGTAGTGGGTAGTTAAATATTCCAACTCCGTAGTGTTAATTTTGCCTACCCCTCTAATTGAAGGCGAAACATTATGTCGACCGATTTGAGTCGCTTTTACCGTCAATAAGAAATTAAATTTGCGGGACACGATCGAGATAGAAAGCTAAAATAATGATTATGGTCGAGCGTGACATCAAAAAGGTTTTAAGTAAGAGCTCTTATGAGAACTGATTTAATGCCATTTTGGTGGAAGGGTTGCAGGGTTATGTATGAGTAATCCCTGTCGCTTGACGCTCCCCTTTCATTCGTTATGACTTAGGCCACGGGGCTTGTTTTCTGAGCAGCACGTTGCATCGATGCATTTCGAAGGCACCCGAAACAACTTTATTTTCGAGGGGAGCCACATCATATCTGAAGTCTGAGTAGGTAGAGGTCGTTTCAGAAGTGTAGGCGCACCCCGGCTGATAATCTTTGGATCTTTTCGACGTAATTAATTTCTCAAATTAAAAAGTAAAAATAAATTAAAATCAATATGAGCGTTGACATGTCACTGAGTAAAGCTTTAAAATCAATAGGTCAAAATCACAGGCAAGTTTTGTTTTGATTTGAAGTAAAGAAAATAGAAAATTCGTCAAAGATTGTCAGCCTATAGGTGCGTCTATACACTTCTGAAACAAACTCTAATCTATGGAAACTGAAACAGTACATCCTACAAACGGCTGTGAAGTGAGAGACGCGGGCGCGTTTCTTACATTGGCGGATAACCCTTCGTCAATTTTTCTCTCCCCCTCTCTCATTTTTTCTCTCCTCTCTCCCCCTCTCTTTTCCCCTCTCCCCTCTCTCCCCTCTCTCTCCTCTCTCCTCCCCTCTCTCCTCTCCCCTCCCTCTCTCTCCCCCCCTTTCCCTTTGAACGCGTGCGTTGGGAAAAAGGCGGAGAAGGGGGGTAAAATCACGAAAGGCCCCCCTTTTCAATCCTTCTCTAACTCATGCGTTTTAAATGGAAGGGGGGAGAGAGAGAGGGGAGAGAGAGAGAGGAGAGACGGGGGAGAGAGAGAGAGAGGGGGGAGGGGGGGGGGGAAAGAGAGAGGGGGGAGGGAAGGGAGAGGGGAGAGAGAAGAGAGAGAGAGAGAAAAGGAGAGAGAGAGAGAGAGGGGGGAGAGAGAGAGGGGGAGAAGAGAGAGAGAGAGAGAGAGACGAATTGCTGTATCCGCTCATGGTTTCGTGCTGGTCTGCCATTCTTGGTCTTACCCGAAACTTTGGACCGAGTTAAAGACGGCGGCATAGGATTCACAATGTCAAACAAGTCAGGAAACATCGGAAGGAAACCTGGAAACGACCTAAGACAAAAGAAATCCGCCGATATACTCTTGTTCAACTTCTCGTGGCGATTTGACGGAGGAGGGAGGGCAAACGGTAAAAGTTGGCTCTTAAAACGGTATCGAAAATGGAAGCGATTCATTTCGTTGAGAGCGAGCGGCGCGGAGCACTGCGCCTGCGATGTCTGATGGTGGTAGTAGTATAGTGCAGCAGTTTACCCAATTTCGGGCATGTAAATTATCGAGATTGCAGGGCTAGAGACTGACTGACTGTCTCACGAATGAAAGCAACCCACCGTAACATAAACCCGCGTTACTTATCATTTTTTCGTGACGTTTCCAATCAGAACGCGAGCGTCAAACAGTGGGTACGAAACCAAGATTTGTTTGGACTCGGAAAATTTTGGTTTTGCTCCTTTAAAAAAGTTTCACGAATGATATATTTGATTGGTGCTTTTTAAAATCTCGTGGATTATTTCTGATTGGAAACTTATACTCTCTCAAGTGGGTACTAAAGCCAACTTTTAATTTTTTTCCTCAAAAATCTATTGTTAAACTATAATGCTGATTCTGATTGGAAACAAAGTGGGTATTAAAGCCAACTTTTAATTTTTTCCCTCAAAATCTATTGAACTATAATGCTGATTCTGATTGGAAACTTACGCTCTGAAGTGGGTATTAAAGCCAACTTTTAATTTTGTTTCCTCAAAATCTATTGAACTATAAAGCTTTAAACCTGCTTACTACAGAATGTCTGAGATTATAATTTGTGATTTCTATCAGAATCCGGTCATGGTACCCCAATTGCCTCAACATTTTTATAAAATACAAATGCAAGGAAATCCAGAATGGCTCTTGCAAACTTCTACTACTAGGGATTGAAGAGCTGATTCTCATAAAAACCTGTAAAAATGACGATGAGTGCACTAAAAAATCACGAAATTCAGTCTCAGAATCGGTCTGAATGGCGGAGCTACGCAAATATGATGGGAGATTCCTATCTAATTTGAGACATATCTCGGTGTTTCCGCGTCAGAGAAAGTGACGTTATAGACAGGGATCTCCCATGATACCTGCGTTGAACCGCCATCACAATCTTGCCGTTATATATATATATAGCAGTTGTGTGAGTTTATTACTAAATTTTAGACTTTCTCAGCATGATTTTCGTGATTTTCGCTGGTCTTTACAGCAAAGTGGACTATTCATTCGCTCCCAGCAAAAGTTTGCAAGAGCCCCATTTTGGGCACAGTACCAACGATGCAGTAGCGCACCGAGAGTTTCTTCATCTCTCTCTTTTCTCCATTAAGAAACGTATGTTAGACAAGGATAGACAAGGGGATAAAACCCCCTCCTTCTGTCCTTTTCCTACTCATACATTCAAATGGGAAATGAGAGAGATGGAAGATATCCTGGTTGCGCCAGTGCAACGATGTCCTCGGTTTACATTTTTTGTATTTTTTGTTTTTTTGTTTTGTTTTGTTTTTTTTTTTGGCAGGACTAAAGTTCGATAGTTGTGCCGATATCCAAGAAATGCTGTTTCAAGATCCACTGAGCGTTAGTCACGCAATATGGACGAGATGAGTTATCTCAATGCCCCAACGCCAGCCGCAGTCAACACATGGCTTGCTGCTTGCTGGTTGGTGTGCATTCGCGCTGAAATATAAACGAACCAACAACAGAATGAGTCAAGAGAAATGCGATTGATCAGCAACCAGTAAGAACAAAGCAGAAATTTGAAAAAAAGAAAAAGAAAAAAGAAAAGAAAAGAAAACAAGTTCGGATATTGCTGACTGTTTTAGTGTCCGGAACGATAAATCGTCCTCTACACACGGAGAAAAAATAATAATTGAAGTAGCGCCGCAGAATCAATTATCCCAAAAATATCGCATTGAGGACATTGAATGGTTTACTTTCTCGCTCCTCGTAAGATAGGGTGAGTGATGTAATCCCGTTATACAAAACATGCAAAAATTTCCATTTTAAATCATTAAAAAAAAAAAAATGGAAATTTTACCATCAAGAAACTTTGATGTAATCAGCTTTGACATCCTACAACTAACAAGCCAAGCTTTTTTGTAACGTGTATTCCAGAACTGGGTCTACGAGACGCCAATTTTACATCCTTCTACTACCAACCATTTTTTTTTCTTTCTTAAAAGAGATGAGATTTACTTGTTCGGTCCCTATACAATGGGGATGTTGCACACTTTTGCTAAAAGCGCTACATTAGTCGACTCTAGTGTAAAAACCTCCAAAAATAACGATATGGCAGCACTAAAAACTTCCGAAATCCGGAATCACAGAGCGGAGTCCCGCAAGGGACTTAAACATTATTTTGTGATCAGTTTAGACTCAATTTTTTTAAAAATTGACTTTGACTGACTCCACATTTTCACGGGTTATAACGTCGTCAACTTAAAGCATTTTGAGTTGCATTTATATCAACACAATAACTTTCTTTGTGCGAATAAGAAAAAACAAATTATGATTTCCGTAGCTGGCAAGAATAAGTAAGCACGCATTTCCGAGGGACATCCCAAGGACTAAATTGGTAAACGACAAAACTACATTTCCTCCGAAAAAAAAATAAAAATAAATAAATAAATAAATAAATAAATAAATAAATAAATAAATAAATAAATAAATAAATAAATAAATGAATTAATGGTTACTTCCCTCGCGGTTTTTATAATCACAATCTCGGCGTCTACATTAATGATTCCTCATTCGGTAATTAATTTTCGTGAATATCATTCACAATTTATTTATTTATAGTTTGGAAATGAGCATGATAACACGTATCTTATTCCGTTGGAGCTCAAATCACGTTGTTTCGCGTCGTTCTTTTAGCAGGCTTATCATCCAACAACGCCGCACAACGAACGGTTTGAAACCAGTGGCGATTTGGCAACGTTGAACTTTCTCCATTCAAACCCATTGAAAATAACGGACTACTGGGTGATGTTCGGTGAACACCCACGAATTTTAAGTCCGAACTAATTTTCTCTTTTCAGATCAGGGCATCAGCATTTTAGGGTGTCTGTCACTGGTATACCGTTCTTAGGAGGTGTCTGTAATTGGTGCTTTTTCACCCTAATTCAAAAATATTATTTTTAAAATATAAAATATTTGTCTTTTTCTGTAAATGAATGAATCAATTGACGTGGAAAACTAGACATGTCCAAAAAAACCAAATTTTTCAGGAGGAACTAACAACTAATTTAAGATCAGTAATGACAGCAAAAAAATTCCGAACACGACTGCAATGCGTCTGAGGTTTTCCGAGAAATGAGCTCCCTCAAAAATCTTAGTCATAATTAGTCAATTTTTTTGTTGGAAAAAAATCATCACCGAAAACGAGGGAAATCGAAGAATGGGTCTGTTGCAAACTTTCACTACAACGATAAAGAGTGTTTCATCATACGTAAAATCGCCCGAAAAGTCCATTGGTGGCATCAGAAAGTCATGAAATAAGATAATAAACTCACAAGAGACATTTAATGAAATCCAAGATGGCGGTAAAACATCGAGCAATCTGTATGCATGCACCTTGAACATCCAAGGATTGCCAACGTTGACAACCTCACAGCTTCAGAGGTTATGTGTTTATCTACGCAGTGATTGGGTGTGATCGATATTGTGAGGTTGGCTATCCTTGGATGTTTGTGGTGCATGCATACAGGTTGCTCGATATTTTACCGCCATCTTGGATTTCATTAAACGTCTCTCGTGAGTTTCATACTGCATTATATGACTTTCTGATGCAACCAATGGACTTTTCACGCGATTTTACTTGAGATTGAACACTCTATAGGGCTGTAGCAAAAGTTTGCTACAGACCCATTACCACAGAATAATACAATCAGAACGGAAACTGTCGGATTTTGAAGCAAATTCATTTCGCGTCCGCCATGTTGGGATATAGGATGTTTACATCTGGATTCGCTTGCGAAAAAAGAAATATAGGACATGATCCGCGAAATTTTCATTCTGAAATGCCACTAGAATAAAAGTGAGGCTGGAAACTTAAGATTTTCTTCCAGAATTCACAGAAATAAATGAGTTTCAACACAAAGCACACACGTCCACCATGTTGGGAAATAGGACCACAGCGTTGCCTATTGGTGCCGTTAAATTCCAAACTCGCTTCCATTGGCTCTTATGGGAGTTACCGTTCTGATTGTATTATTCTGTGCCATTACTGTTGGAGTTCTACAAAAATGAATCCAACAAACAATTATGAAACTGACGAAGGCTCGTCACTGAGACTAGAAAATAGAGAGGGAGCAGCCAGGATGCCAAAAGTCGTAAAAGTCCTTCAACCAAAAATTAGGGCTGTTTCATATAATGAGATTTTGTCACGTCGTTCCTCTGAGAACTGTAAGGAGCTTACACTCCATTTTGAGTCGTCGGTCGTCGCTGTCTCTGTGTCGTAGTTGATCTGTGCTCTTTGTCCATCGTATCGTCCTGTGCCGTAAAATAATCAAAGAGAACAATTGAAAGTACAAAACTCTGTGTTTCTGCTATTTATTCCATACCTATCCAGCTAATATTTTAATAATTACTACATTTTACTTGGCCAATTTAAATGCATGCGCGAGAGGAATCAAATTGGCAACCATGGATTCTTCCCATTATAACGTATGAGAAACGCAGTCGATTCTTCCAAGCGATTGTTTCGCAGACGTTCAAATGGGAAGACTCCACTGTTGCCAGATTGCAAAAGTTCCGTGATCGTGATCTAGCCCTTCCTTTCATCCTCTTCAAACACATTCATTCTTGAGAGCGAAGAGAGAGGGAAAGACAGGATTCTAGATGCGCCATTGCTGCGAACAGTAAAAAAAAAAAAAAAAAGGAGCCAGATTTGGTATCAATGTTGATATTAGATCCGTAACTTCATCGAGGTTGACGCGCGTCAAGGTCATGCGCAGGGTCGAGTATAAGTCGAGTTTCCACGCGGGGTTGACGCTCTTGATCGTGTATAAAGAGTGATCCAAAAGTCCGAGGCCCCCCACTCCGGTATTCTTTAAATAGACAGTTTTAGTGCGAAGTCAACGGTTAGCCAACAACCACAACAATGCACTCATCGGTCGCAAACTCGCGTAGCGTTCCAAACTATCTCACTCACTCTCCCGTGACCCCCATGTATACCCATCTCTTTCTAGTTTCGAAATTCGAATACAGGGCCTTGTTCTACGACATATTATTATCAGAATCGCGTTAAAATGCCTCGAGGAATTAATTTCAGTCAAAAATTGTCACGAACGATGCCTCTATAAACGATTTTTGAAATTAGAGTGAGATGGCAGTACATGGGGCCCGAGACAATCTGTCTTTGTTTGGAACGCTCATCACCGGCTACCGCCAATACTCAAACCCTCTATAGCTATAGAGTTACTGAAATGAAATACAGGTGATATTCCAGAAATATGAAATACTTTTGGGAATGGTTAACATTTGGTGGGCTTTACCTTGGGGGGGGGGGCTTAGAGGGGGGTCATCAGTTCATCACCTCCGGGCTCAAACTTTCTGAACGATTTAATACAAGGTTAAAAATAGGATAAAATTATTTTCAGATTTTTGGCGCAAACCACGATTCGATCTTCGCTAAAGCAAATATTAAGAACAATATCGACCCGTGATTTGCGTCACAAGTCTTGGAGTTGTATCCTATGTTTAACCATAAAAAAAAAAAAAAAAAAAAAAAAAAAAAAAAAAAAAAAATTGAACGTTTGTAATTTTCGAGTTACAGTAGGGGGGGACGGGAGTGTGGGTGACCCCCCCTTCTCACCGGCTCCAATTGGTCCTCAAAAAGTGCAACTATCCCTAAAGTGTAGGTCATATTCGTGAAAGACCACCTGCAAAATTTCATTCGACTATCTTTGTAGCCATTCAAAAAATATCAGGGGGGGCCTCGGACTTTCGGATCACCCTGTTCGACAGCGGATAGCGCGACGCAAAACCTTTCGAATTTTCGATCGTTCAGTTCTCGGCGCGTTGTGCAACGAAAAAGAGTTGCGTAAAAATAAAATTCCGCCGATTAAAATTGAAAGCGTGGATTCATTCGCGACTTTCCTAGCCTCCGGATCACTGGCGACGCGACGCGTGCCACAAAATGGATCGAAATGTCCAATTTTATTCCGGACACCAATTTGTGAAAGAAGAAAAAAAAGCAAGATAATAAAATAAAAACAAACATTTCGAGTCTAGCAAAATCAACGTTTTCGACTCATTGTATGGGTCAGACCTACGGAAGAGCGCCCTCCCTCGGCACCGCACTATGGTCTCTGATATCGTCTAAAAGTGGCAAAAATGAGAAATTAAAGTTCTCGTTGTTACGACAAATACAATAACCATAGTGACGGACGAAGTCACTCCTTTAGCCCGGCCTAATGAGACGTTTTGGAGGTCCAGCTGGATAATCTTCTTAACTGAATCTTGGAAAAAGCAGTCATAGTCGCTCGAGTGACGTAGAACGCTGCGCAGCCTTTAATATAATATCCTCCGGGGTTCATCTAAACTAAAGGGAATCTATTTTCTATCTCTTGTTTATGCATACGTATTTGTGCCAAAGGAATCTATGTTTTGTTCCTTCTTTAAGTTTATATCCGCGTTAAAGGAATCTATGTTTTGTTCCTTCCTTCAGTTTCTACCAGTGTTAGAGAAACCTATCTTCTGTTCCTCTCTCCATTCACTATTGGAGAATCACTATGTCAAAGTAATCGATTGGATTCCTCATATCATCATTTATTTGTTCTATCATTTCATCTTATTCTGAAATCTGTCTCAATACAGGTAAAAATTTTATATCTAACTCTTACTCTATTCATTTCGAGTATCCAAAAAAAAAATACATGTCTATGAGAAAACGCCAAAACACTCGTCAATCTATCATTTATAAGCTTTGAAGACCAATTTTAATAAAAAAAAACACTTGGAACACGTAATTTAATTTAAGAAATGTCACTGAAAAGGTTTAACTCTTTATGGACCAAGCCCGAGTAAACTCGTTTTTCTCCTCAAGATCTATTGCACATTGTTTCAGTCTTAATTCCGAATAAAAGCGATTATCGAGGAAAACACCTACAAGATACGATTTCTTCGGGCGCCTTCAACGCGTCGTATAGGCAATCCCAACGCCCCCGAGTACGAACAGTTAACTACCTTCCCTATACAAATGGAAGAGTGGCGTTCTTTTGAACAAACCTGGTCCTTAGAGGGTTAAATGGGGCTCTTGCAAACTTTGTCTGTGAGCAAATGAATAGTCCAACCTGATGTAAAAACCAGCGAAAAATCACGAAAAGCGAACGATAAGAAAGTTTAAATTTCAATAATAAACTCACATAACTGCTTCGACGACAAGGTCGTAATGGCGGTTCAACGCATGTATCATGGGAGATTCCTGTATAATTTGTCACTTTCTCTACGGAAATATAGAGATACGTCTCAGTTTAAATAGGAATCTCCCATGATTACCCAGCTCAATTTGGGAGTTAATTCAGTTATTTTTTAGTGCTCTCATAGTCATTCTTACAGGATTTTTATGCAAGAATCAACTCTCCAATTCCCTGTAGCAAAAGTTTATAAGAGCCCCATTGAGCTTAAAAGGCGAAAAGTATGATTTTTAATGACTTTTTATCACTGACTTTTGGCCACTTCTCTTTGGATTTAGACTAAAGTGCACCGATCGAATATTTGGTAATTACGCTTCGTGTTGATATACATACGTATGTGCATTGGTTCCGAATTTGTGAGAATTTTCATCGAGTATAGACAGTACAGTCTCTTTATATCAACGCTGACTTTAGCACGACACTATACGATAATAATTGGGACAAAGCGGCTTTTGGTACGAATGGATTTTCACCAGCCTGCTCTCCTTCCAAGGGCGAATTAAACATTTACTTAAAAAAAAAAAAAAAAAAAAAAAAAAAAACGAATCGATTGCGGCCAACATGAATAGGGGGTCTAATGAATCATTTCTGTCAATAAAAAGCTTTATTAAACCAATAAATTGATCCTGATTGTAAGCTGCTGTTAGGTATGTTTCTGGACCGATCCGTTAAGCCAAAGCCTGCTTGACACTTTTGAATGTGAATGAATGTGGGAAACAAAGAACGGGGTCACGTGACAAAGACTAGGGAAACGTGGAATCTGGCGACGTGGCACTAAGTCCATTCAAACTTATACAAAAGGTCGACGCGGTGATGTTCACCGAACACCAAATAGTTCGATATTTCAAGTGGATATGACTTGACAACAAACAGCGTTGCCAGATTGCGCTATTCACCACGGTCACGCGGTTTGCAGAACGAAACATTTAAAAATAACCTTATTCAAAAACTTTTTCAACCGTTATAAAACAGACAGCACAAACTTTATATCATTTCATAAAATGGTTGAAAGGGGTTTCAGCCCCCCCCCCTTCCGAAATGGGTCTCGCAATCTTCTACTCTTCACAATCATGTGACCCGAAAAAGTTTGACGAATTATCCTGAAACCTCTGGATATTACATTAAAGGGCGGGTCTTCAGGTATTTAAGTCGAAGAATCCGAAGTTTTCATCAGTTTTTGCTCCAGCATCTACGGTTCGTCCACAATTTTCCTAGTTTTCACTTGATGTCCGTTGGATCGTAAATATGAGAATAGGCGCAGATAATTTCAGTTTTCCGAAAGAAAATTGAGTCTATATGAAAATTAGAGACAAAATTTGGATTTAGCGTGCTAAATTTTACGCTAACAGGCGAAATTTCAGTTTACTACAATTGAGGTGGCCCCTGCATTAACAGCCCATGCGCGTATGTGCTGTTTTTGCGCCCAACAGCGAAATTTAAAATTATTCTCAAGAAGTATCACCCCTGTGAATTTGGCGACGAGAATATGATTCTACGCGGAGATATCGGGTCGATTGATGCAAAAACAGCACATACGCGTATCGAGCAATCTGGCAACTATGCATTATTCCCATTTGAATGTATGAGAAACAATCGATTAGTAAACGAGCCATGGTCTCCTCAATATATGATTGTTTCTCATGCGTTCAAGTGGGAAAAATTCATGGTTGCCAAATTGCTGGCTATGCCCATGCATTTTGAGAGGTCATTTTCCTTTACATTTAATTGCGAGCCAAATATAGCTGATTTATTGTTTAGTTTTTCCTTTTCTGTTTCAGTTTGAGTTGTTACTTTACTTTAAAGTTTTATGTTTCAATAAATTATGACAAAAAAATTATTATTCTTTCATTTAACAGTCAAATCCTATTAAATTTGCGTTCATTGAATTGTTGGGTGCAAAAACCGCACATAACTCACTTTTTTAAATTGGCCGCAAATGAACTCAAATCATTTTTTTTTTAACTTCTTCTTTGGACTCTCTTCAAAAAGGGTTCAAAGCATAAAACCACAAAAAATTGTACTCATTTCCGAATTTTTGCGTTATTAGCAAATGAAAACTTTAAATGCGTTTTCTGGAAATCAGGTTTTTCCCTATGTGCTGTTTTTGCAGCCACCGCCTCAATTAGTCAAAAATTAAAATTTAATGAAGAGTTATGCGTGCAGTTTATGGTGGAATTTCGTTAGCGCAAATGTCTGCAGAACCGTTCGCTTAGGCTTAAGTGTAGCCGTTCGGCTACATTATGCGTCGCAGTACTCGCAACATCAAATCAGTGTCACGTTGCTCTGTTCTGTCTCTGTTCAGTACGATCAGCATCCAGAATTAAACTTCAAGGTCTCCTTTTCCGTTCATGATTGGTTTTGTGTAAACGAATAAATATACACACGACAAGGATGACTGACAACCGACGACCGCGCACCGAAACACCGCCAACGATCCGAGCAACAACAACGACGCGACAGTTCAACAGTCACCGGTCATTCTCCCCCCCTCCCCCCTTCCAACACGTGTGGGAATTAGTAAACAACTCTCTTCAAAAACATCCGGTCATAAGTTACACCCCGAATCCCTCAATGACTGATTGACTGAGGCGTACACTCGTACTGAGCCATTATCGTAGTCAATGGTATACCCCTCGCGGGGGAAACGTGTGAAAAGAAACGAGGCACTGTGGTCTGAGTTCACCGAAAAGTGGCCAAAAATCAAAACGCAAATTTCTCAAAAATGTATCTTTCATAAACTTTCAATCCCAACTTAATATACATAGAACACGTTGAAAAAATAATTTAAACCTGAGATTGTCATCGGAATGTCTTAAATTAAGCCCAAAATATTGAAAACAATGATTTTTAATAACCCCCCCCCCCCCTGATTTTTGGCCAATTTTATTCGATTTTAGACCATCGTGCGAGGCTCCCAGCGAAATTGGACTACTAGCAATTCAATTCGCTTCAAGTGCCCACTCCTTGATGTTCAAAGATTCATTCCTTCATATGAAACGAAAGATTATTTTCGTTTGCTTTTTAGAAAATTTTAGAGCTCACATCAGTATTTTTGCGTGACCCGTAAAAGGCCAAAAGATATATCGAGAAAAAAATTTATTTTTTTTTTTTTTTTTTTTTTTTTTTTTCCGTAAATACAAAATTTTAGTCAATAAAGGTGAATTTTGCTCAAAAGCAATCAATAGGGATTTAATTCAGCACCTACCATCTGACTGGACTCAAACATTTATGTTTTTATCTTAATTTTTCATTTTTCTTGACCATGAGTTTGCGCTTTATAACCAAACCACCTATAAATTTTAACTTTTGGGCTCTTGCAAACTTTAGCTATGAGCAAATAAATAGTCCAATCTGATGTAAAGACCAGCGAAAATCACGAAAATCACACTAAGAAGTCTAAAATTCATTAATAAACTCACACAACTGCTATAACGGCAAGATCAAGATCGTAATGGTGGTTCAACGCAGGTATCACGGGAGATTCCTTTCTATTATGTCACTTTCTCTACGGAAAAACAGAGATATGTTTCAATTTAGATAGGAATCTCCCATTATACCTGCGTCGATCCGCCATTGAGCCCGATTCTGGCAATAAATTTCGTGATCTTTTAAAGTACTCAGCGTCATTTTTACAGGATTTTTACGCAAGAATCAACTCTTCAAAAAACATGTTCGGCAAAAAGCATCGAACTGCACCAACCACCACAGGTACTGCAGCAAACGCAAAAAAATTGACAGTCAAGAATGCACGCGGAGCTTAAAAAGTTGCTTTGATTACACGAGAGTTCGCTACTTACATTGAATTCTCGACTGCCAAAATACATGCAGAGGCGTGCAATGGGTCTGTTGCATACTTTTGCTACAACAATACAGAACCTTGATTCTTATGTAAAATTCGAAGAAAATAACGATGCGCACATTCAAAACGTTCAAAATCCACTCATTAACTCAGGAAATCACTTCAATTTCAAACAGCCCGCGTTACATTAGACACTATTTGCACCGGTATACTATTACATAGACGGAACCACCGTGCATAAGTAAACAACATCTTAACTACAAAATTATAGAATTTCTTTTTCAATACGTGAAATATAAGTTACATTTGCTGCCTGGTCTTTTCGGTTTATCAAAGATTACAAAATAATATAAGAAATGTACGCATCTAAACGAAACATTCCAATGTTTGTAAGTTCTGTTCATGTTTACATAAACGAGATGGTTCCATGTAAGTAGTCATAAGTCGGTGATATAGTGTCTAGTGTAGCGCGGGCTGTTTGAAATGGAAGTGATTTTCTGAGTTAATGAGTGGATTTTGATAGTTTTTAATGTGCGCATCGTTATTTTCGACGAATTTTACGTTAGAACAATCAGTGTATCAAAAGTATCAATGTATCAAAAGTACGCCACAGACCCATTAAGCAACGTTGCAGTTCGTCCATTTAAACCCGTTAAAAAGATCGAACTCTTGGGTGTTCGGTGAACACCTTCGCCTTCGACCTTTAGCTTGAGTTTAAATGGAAACAATACAACGATGCCAGATTTCACGCTACACTACTGAGTACTATCGACGAATTTAAGATTGTCGCGAGATTTGCATGAGCTAAGTTTTGCCTTCAAGGTTCTGGTTCGGCCACTCTTCATACTCTTCACACCTTGTAGGTGAGAGGCCAGTGCGGGTGGGACGGTAAAGCCATTGCAGATCAGTCCCACACTCACCTCCACAACTGAAATTGTGTGAAAATCTCGCGACAATCTTTTATTCGTCGATAGTACATATAGGTTAAGGGTGCTCATGTAAGCTTTGCATCGACTTGCACATGTACATTATGCCCATCCCCAAAATAATTAAAGGTCTGAAAAACGACAAAATTTTGTCATAATAAAAACCAAGAAAGAGGGATCACGCAGAAAAATCTGCTCAAAAATAACTAGCCTCTTTTAAAAGCGGGCAGAGTAAGAGAATACCTTGAGGGGCGAAGACTGGATATACAACACAACCGCCTTTTAAGAATGGATTGGGTGGGGGTACCCGAAGAAATGTAACCGCGGAATCAGCGAATTGAGCTCGTGAGGCGTCTGAGAAACCTGCGCGCGCACCGCATACTTCAGAGATGAGGGCCAACAAAACAATTACTCCACTTTTGAGATAGAGACGCCCATTCTAAAAGATTACTTGATTTCGGCGCTCACTATATAGAGAGTTTCGACGGAGGAGGCAAAGTGGGTGGGGGGTTGGCGAGACTGCAGCTTTCGGAGCCCGATGGGACGAAAACCGCAGAAATATACGAGGGAGCCATGGTGGAAACGTGGACTTTTAAGCGATGGTAAGGGGAAGGCCTAAAAAGATAGATAAGGCAAATTAGACCATTTATAACCCCAAAATGAGAAGAAACGAGATAGATCATTGACTTTGTGCCTCGGCATAATACAAAAGCAGCGTTGCCTACAGAGGAATTGAATTTTTCTCCTAGTTTTAGTCCAAAATCGAGTATTTTAAGTTTTGGGCCATTCCAGCTTTAAGTGGCCCACCCGCAAACCCCCCCATCCTCCCAAAAAAAAAAAAAAAAAACAGCAACAGGAGGAGAAAGTGGGGGAAAGCAAAAAAGAGGGGGGAAAGCGGGGGGAAGCGGGGAGGGGGGGAAGCGGGGGGGAATTATATAATCTTAGGTAAATTAGACTAAGTTTTGCGGGAGGTGGGGGGGGTGGTAATAGGGTCTTAATTTCATCCACTAGACATCCAGTTTCTACGAAGATACAAAGAAATTGGGTAGTTGGCATTCGGGCGGGATCTTCCACTTTGACAAACAAAAATTGAAATGAGATACTATAAAAATGAGGAGTTAACGGTTAAAAGACGCCTCAAATTGGCATTGGAAAGCCTTTTTCAAAATTTTCTGGGGTCTGTCTAAACCTAATCACCCATAATCAAAATTCTGTTCTCTCTTCAAAAATCAATAGTTAGTTAGTGGCTGTCGTGTATAGGCACAACGGCCAAAAGCCTATAGTGAAAAGGCTTAACAACAACAACAACAACAAAAATTCTGGGGGGCCCAAACTCCCATTGACTGGGAGTGTCCCTACTCACGTTACAAAAATGCCCCCTAGAAACTTTCCTGGATCCGCCGCTGGTAACTTTGTCCCCATAAGACTGCAAAACATTCAAGTGACGATGACGCCACCGGCAACGCTGCTCGGGGGCTGTCTCATCATGAAAACATTGGACGTCCATGAGGAAAAGTATAAAGAAATGGAAACGGGCAAGGATGAAGAGATACTTTGATGGAGTTTAAGGAGTCTACTTAGGATGGACTTGAATGCGAGATAAGTTGCCATGGAGTAAAAGAACTCGGAGGATCCGCGTAGGATGGAGATGTTGAAGACCGCGACCGCAGCGCAACGGCCCACAATTGTTCGAAACGTGGATTTTTCAGGACAGTAAAAGTTGTTGTTGTTTATCTAAAAAAACATTAAGGCAGTGGCGTCACCGGGGAGGGGGGCAGGGGGGCTTATGCCCACTTGAACGTGACTCCCCCCCCCCACAAACGGTGAAGAGAGCTGAGCTGCCGATTTGCGTAGCTTTAATGACACTTTTAAATTCACCAGTGATTCCACCGGTTGAGAAAAGAATACATAGTTCAATTCAGTATATAACTGTAATGCTCGAAAATACTCTGATCTGTAATATTTTCTCAATCGGTGTAAAAACCGTTAATTAATTAAAATATACCGGTTGAGAAAAGATAAAAGACGCTAGTATTTTCTTGCATTACAGTCATACACTGAACTAAACTCTGTAATGTTTTCTCAACCGGTGGAATCTTCGGTGAATTTCAAAATGCCACTAAATCTACGCAAATCGGCAGCTCTGGAAGAGAGAGGAACGTGTGAAAAAGTAAATAAAAGTAAAAGGAAAGAGAAGAAGAGTCCACTCTTCGAAGAAAACGAAAGAAAAAGACAGAAAATGAAAGGAAGAGATAGACAAAGAAAGAAATAGCAGGACGAGGGGACAAAGGAGGAGACAGTTAAGGCGAGGGAAAGGGGAAGGAGAATATATTGGCAAAATAAATAAATATTAATGAAGCTCGAAGGATAACACGTTTTTTGATTGTTTTTGTTTTTTTTTTTGTCTTTGTTTTTGTTTTACAATCTCAGAGTCAGTGGCGGATCCAGAAAATTTTTCTTGGGGGGAGGGAGGGGGGACACACCTTTGAAATGTTGAAATTTGAAGCGTCGGTGGAAGCAATGTCAGGCTATTTTCTATTGAAAAAAGGGAAATTTTGAGGCTTCTAGGGGGAGGGGGGCATGTGCCCGCGTGCTCCCCCCGCAGATCCGCCACTGCTCAGAGTGTAGGGTTTTAGATCCAATTAAAGTTATATTTTGACAGATGTCAAATGAACCAAAACAACAGGTAGATACAGACCTAAATTCTGATGAATTTATTTTTTACGTTGTTCCAAGTGGAAACAAGGAGATAATTACGTCATTTTCGTCAGTGATTTCGAGTAATATTTCCTTCAGAATATCGTGAAATTTTGCTTAGTAAACCTAAATTTGTCGACATTTTCCGGGGTGGACCCACCAACCCCCGCTAACCTGGTGGGAAGGGGGGAGACTCTCCTCAGGAGATCTCACACAGTGGCGTCGCGTGCCATCTGGCAACAATGCAACTACTCCATTTAAACTCATTAAATATATCGATTTTTCCTTGTGCACTGTGCACCCCTGAATTCGATATTTTACATGAGTTTAAATGGATAGAATACATTGTTGCCAAATTGCACGCGACGCCACTGATCTCACCATCTTGCCCCTCCAAAACACGTTTTGTTTCAGTTACAATTGTTTATCACTGTTCATGATGACTTTCGTTCGTGGAATGTTGCCCGGGAAATTCAAATTCCAATCCACTGCGCGACGACGCGGACGCGACGCTTGGAGTATTCCTCTGTCATTCATTCAGGAGGTAGATGGTAGACGTAGCACACACAAGAGAAGGCAAGAGAGGAGCTTCACTGCGGCGTAGAAAACCGAGGAACGTAGAATGCGGGAAAGAGGGATCTGCGGTAAGGGGAGGGGGGAGGGAGGGAGAAAAATAGCGGAGTAAAGATGAGCACGGCGACTGGTGTGTGAGTGTGTGTGTGTGTGTTTGTGTGTGTGTGGGGGGCGACCCGTGGGGGGGAGGGAGAGGGGGCTCAGAGAAGCTCCACGGTGGACGACTGCGCAGTATGCAGTTTACGAGGAGAGCAAAGACGTCGATTCCCAGGTCATTCATCCTTCGCGAGAGACTCCAAACCATTCCAATACTCCGAACAGCAAACGAACGCGACCTGGCAAACGCCCTCCCCCCACCCACCCCCTCTCGCCGCCTCGAGAGCCATCGGTTGTCGTTCCCGCCCCTCCCTTTCTCCACAGTCCACCCCCGCCCTTTTCATCTCATCCCTTCACAAAACTGCCTCCGCGCCCGCCGAGCGAAGGCGTTAATAATAACAACAACGCAACGCGTAAGACCATTCGTACTAACGAGTTACAATGGACGTAGTGACGTACGAAAAGTCACAGCCTGCGCGCTTACGACGCTAAAAAATACGCACCTTTGTAGTAATACCAATAACCTCAACCATTATTAATAGTAATTATAATACCAATCCCTACTACACATTTCCTACGGACTCGGATAAATCGACCACTCTTTGGACAAACCTTCCAGCAGTCGAATTTCATCGGTTGACACTGGCACAATCTCAGTGCAGTATCAATCCAGTCTCCGAACATACCAAGCTGCCTCTTTGAGGTTAGGGTCGTCTTGGTTACTTGGTATTCGTACGCTTATGGAGAATGAAATATTGGTGCAATGCAAAAACGTGATTTATCCTCTCAAAACACGATTTTTAACTCGTTTACTGCTTAGGGGAAGTGACTAAGCCAAAAACTTTCATTACTGACGTGCTTTTCC
Organism: Trialeurodes vaporariorum; assembly: GCA_011764245.1. Classification (NCBI taxonomy): domain Eukaryota; kingdom Metazoa; phylum Arthropoda; class Insecta; order Hemiptera; family Aleyrodidae; genus Trialeurodes; species Trialeurodes vaporariorum. Next base: position 13,028,958 of record VMOF01000024.1, on the reverse strand, counting down.
AATTTTGGCCGAACTTAAAAAAAAAAAAAAAAAAAAACAAAAAAAAAAAAACAAATACTCGATAATGCCAAGCATTCCGTAAGCTTACGTATAACACGACGATCCCTTAACCCCACTTTTCTCAAAGAATCGGCCGGGTATGTATAGCGACGGTATTGATCAACCTCACAAAACTTCACACCAAACCAGTCAACGATACATCAGCGAGAAAAATAATCTGGGCTCATGAATTGATTAGGACGCGGAGTAGAATTCACCGGCTGACCTTCGGTTTCATCCGCTTTGAACATATACAAAAGTACCGATTTATTGGGGGATTAAATTAAACTGTTTGTGCCTTTGCGGATAGATTCTTCTCCGCACGTTCATAATATGGAGAAAACATAAGATGATCGCGTACTTGATGCGTAAGGCGTTTCCTGCAAACAGTTCATAGATTTTGTGGTTTCAACCGGTACGCCAATGTGGAGGATTTTTATTGTTTTCTTGGATCACACATAATTGAGGCATCACAGTGGTCTATCGACCTTTGACGTCACACTAGAGGCATATCTTACGATTCGATTCGGGTGAAAACTTGAAGTTTGAAACTTTTCGGAGGACACCAAAAGCCTGAGTCTGTCTTTAGCTTAACAAAACCATTTTCAGCCAATAAGGAGGACTTTGTGTTGTCTCTCATCGCTGAGTTTATCTTTCCACCCCTCAGCCCCACCTCAAGGGACGGATACGAATTATGCAGTTCGGGCACTGCATCAACGTCATCCGCACCATTCCCGAACAGACAGTTCGAGCACGATACAAAAATTCACAACCTTCGGTAAAGTTGAAAATCTTCTAGAATTTAGTGCGTCTAATCATAGAATCATGGGCGCCCGCAGGGGGGGGGGGGGCAAGGGGGGCACTTGCCCCCCCTGGAATTCAAAACAGTCAAAATTTCGCGAAGGAAAATGAAAGGACTGAAAGAAAATGAAATGTGAATCCAAGGGGTAATATAGTTGACGAACTTTATTATTAGTTTATGTTGTAATTTTAACTCACTTTTTGCAAGGAATAGAAGAATTATACATTTTCTTACCATTATTATAATCTTTTTGTCCGTTTATTCATAAAATCAAACACGTCAAAATTATTATTACTATTCGGATACACCTAAAATGGCTTAATAATTGTAAATACACTATTTGTATGTGGGGAGGGGAAAAACAAAACAAAAAAGTATTCCCTTTCTCCTCGGGGGGGGGGGGGGGGGGGCTTGACCTTCCATTGGGGTTCAAAAATTTTGCCCCCCCTTGGATATTTTTCTGCGGGCGCCCATGCATAGAATCGTAGTGAGAGAGACACTCACGCCGATTATTTTCAAATACGATCGTCTTAACCCTTTGAAGACCAGGTTAGTTCACAAGCATGACACTTTTCCGTTTATATTGGAAAGGTAGTTAACTGTTCGTACTCAGGGAAGTTGGAATTGCCTATACGGCGGATTTAAGGCGCCAGATGAAATCTCATCTTTTTATACTTCATCGAGAATCGCGTTTATTCGGAACCATGGTACTGGAATAATGTGAAATAGCCTAGAGGAGAAAAAGGAGTGTACTCGGGCTTGGTCCCAGTGGCGGCTCGTGCAATTTGGCAACTATGCTTTTTTGCCATTTAAGCCTATGCAAAAGTATCGATAACTTGGGGGTGCATTGCACCTCCTGAAGATCGATTGTTTAACATATGTTTAAATGGAGAGGTTACGTTGTTGCCACATTGCACGAGCCAACACTGCTTGGTCCATAAGGGGTTAATATACATAATAACACAGAAAATTGCAAATTCGTCGGCCAAAGATCATTAAGTTAAATCATTTTCAACTGTCGTACGAAAGTCCAGGAACTATGCAATGGAGCTCTTGCAAACTTTTGCTAAATGGGATTGAAGAGTTGATTCTTGCATAAACAAACCAGTAAATGACGATGAGTACACTAAATAATCACGAAATTTACTTTCATAATGGGGCTTCGTGGCGGAGAGACGCAGGTATCATGGGAGATTCATATCTAAATTGAGACATATCTCTGTGTTTCCGTAGAGAAAGTGACATTATAGACAGGAATCTCCCTGCGTTGAGCTGCTATTACAAACTTGCCGTTATAGCAGTTACGTGAGTTTATTACTGAATTTTAGACGGTCTCGTTGTGATTTTCGTGATTTTCGCTGGTTTCTACGGCAAAATAGACTATTCATTTGCTCACAGCAAAAGTTTGCAAGAGCCCCATTAATCACAAAAAAAATAGCAAGCTAACTTGAAAATGAGTGAAATCGTTCATTTTGGCGCTTAAAATAAGTCGAATAACATGGTTCTTGCGAGCAAATATATAACAATAATATTTATATATATTATTGTATATTAATATATAACCCTGAAGCCTGACTTGTTTTAAAAGCAAAAAAAACGGAACCTTTTCCTGTCTGAAGAACATAGGCGGATCCAGCAATCTGGCAACAGTGTTTCCGTCCCATTTGATTACATGACAAATAATCGATTAGTGACGGGGCCATGGCCCCTTCAAGAATCGATTGTTTAACACACATTCAAATAGGAATAATTCGCAGTTGCCAGATTGCTGGATCCGCCTATGCTGAAGAATTCCATTTCGATTCAATGTGCGTCGCGACATCCATAAAAAATGCTTCTCTCAGATTGAACATCATTCGATCAATGAAATTGAGGAAACCAGCGGAGTCTATGAACCTTGGAGTTACGCAACTCCTTACGACTAGATTTAAGATCATAGAAACGGTCGTCGAGTCCAAATTTGAATGACTATATAGGAATCGCGGGAACGACTGCGATGGTCTGCAATGCCGGCAACATTTCCTTCGCACACTTGTCTTTATGGATCAAGCATTCCCTTCCCTTCGATTCTGACCCAGCAGATGAACTCACTTAGCAGAAACAAAATCCGCTTGTACAGTAAGATCGTAAATGCCCTTTTAACATCCCAAAATTCAAACGGCGCGCTCACAATTTCTACACCTAACAACCCTGGCAAAAAACAGGCCTCTTTAACGACATAACTAAATTTCAATGTATTTCAATGAATTTTTGTGTTGAATACATTAATAGTGTGCTAATCAATAGTATTTGGGACGCAGATTTCAAAAATGATATCATTTTTTACTTAACTCGTTCCGATTTTACGCATATTCTACTTTTAAAAAATGTTCGTGATAAAGTTTAAATTGTGGAAAATTTAGAATATTTCGATCAAAACTAAGGCCAAATTCGAACTCGGCAGGTCAATTAACATCGGAATAGCTATGGTCTACGCGATTTAAGGTCCAATTATAAGAAAAAAGAACATGTTTGTGTCTAGGGACCCTTGTTTTGTATTCATTGGGGGCGGACACCTATGTCGTTAAAGCGTAAAAATCCTGGCAAAAATAGTCTAAACAAGTCCAAACAGGTCCATAACCAATTCCCTATACGGAGTATGGATTTGTATACATCCATTTGGATATGGTATGGGTAAACAGATTCATTCACATCCATATGGAATCCATTCATATCTATATGGATCCATACAAATCCATACTCTGTACACGGAATGGGGCAGTTGCAAGGGTCTAAAATGTTGCGTTTTTTATAACGAAAATGATAATGCTCGATGAGCTGAGAACAATGGTTACAATGCCTTTACGTTTGAAAATTTGTCCCATTGTTTTGACTTGCATCTTGAAAATTTTGTGAACAAAAGTCTCCTGTCGTCAAAATTCGACTGCCTGAGGTATTTGCAACCTTCCAGGCCTCCTTTTTGACTGCTAAAGCTTTTGCGCTTGATAATACATGGACCAGTGACGTAGCGTGCAATTTGGCAACGTTGAACTTTTTACACTTAATAAACGTATTGAAAATATCGAACTATTCAGTGTTCGGTGAACACCCTCGAATTCGACCTTTTACATGATTAAATAGCAAAAATACAACGTTGCCAAATGGGGCTATTGCACACTTTTGCTATAAGCGATTTTGTAGTCGATTACGGCGTAAAAACCTCAAAAAATAACGATGGCGGCACTAAAAACTTCCAAAATCCACTCCTAAACTCAATAAACGCAGTTATTTACGAGAGCGTAATGGTAGCCGAAGGCACTAACAATGGGAGATTCCCATCTAACAATTCTGAAACTCCATCAAGAAGTGACCAATAAGAGACTACTTTCATTCGACACCGGTGTCACTAGGTGTCGCGGTACCATTCATCGGATGTGGATCCAGGGGCGCCATTTCAGATTTTCCTTGGGGGGGGGGGGGGCAAGGCCCTCTAAAAATTTGGATGACCTTTTTTTTTCTCTTTTTTTTGGCCGTGCATCTTAAAAAAATCTGCCCATCTCTCTGACTTGTTTGGGGGGGGGGGGCCTCCAAAAGTTTAGTTCGGATGACCTTTTTTTTTTTTTGCTGTGCATCTTCAAAAAAATCTCTCTAACTTGATTTTTCGGCCACTTTGAAAATCCTTTGGGGGGGGGCAACTGCCCCCCTGCCCTCCCCCAAATGGCGCCCCTGTGTGGATCATCACTCAGATGACTAATTACTCTGTGAATCATCCTTGTCAGCATAGAAAGAGTGACGAAATTAAGATAGGAATCTCCCATTGTCAGTGCCTTCGGCCACCATTACGCTCGCGCAAATTACTACGTTTATTGAGTATAGGAGTGGATTTTGGAAGTTATTAGTGCCGCCAACGTTATTTTTTGAGGTTTTTACTCCGTAATCGACTATTAAATCGCTTATAGCAAAAGTGTGCAATAGCCCCATTGCACGCTACGCCAATGACATGGACCTTCCCGAAAAAAAAAAAAAAGCTCTCCGTTGACTTCGTCGCAAGAGCAGACAGCAATACTATCACCCAGGGCTGCCGTTTTGCGTATAATCAATGCTATTTTTCTATTCACCAATGATTCCTCCGGTTGAGAAAAGATTACACAGTTCAGTTCAGTGTATGACTGTAATGCACGAAAATACTCTGCTCTGTTATCTTTCCTTAATCGGTGGAAACTCCGTTGATTAATTAAAATATCCGCACGTTTTTTAAAGTCATCGACGACTCCATCGGTGGAGAAAAGATTACAGATGCGAGTATTTTAGTCCATTACGCAGTAATACACTGAACTGGACTGTGTAATCTTTTCTTAACCGGTGAAATCATCGGTGAATAGAAAAATAGCATTGATTATACGCAAAACGGCAGCCCTGCTATCACCCGATCACCGCGAGTGTGTTAACAAGAGGTCGTAAAATTGGAAGCCTGATTGTGAAGAAATTCTCCTTTCATCTTGCCTTGACCTTGAATTTCGCCGGTCATGGTCCTTCTATTCCCTACCCCTTTACCCTTCCGCCCCTTAATTCATCCATCACCCTGTCTTCCCTTCCATCGACTCATCGTATATAGCTTCAACTCGTCCCACGCTGCGCTATAGCTGCCCTCCCGCCCCCCCCCCCCCCCCCACCCCCGGTCAAGACGTTCGTTGAGAGTCCTGTCCGCACCGGCAATATGTTGCGTCGCCGCGAACTTCGGATAGAGTCTGGAGATCTCGTGCTTAAATGCGTGCGACGCAGAATGAGGAGAGGGAGGGCCGCAGGGGAGAGGGAGGGAAACTTTTATGCGTCTAAAATTTTACCGCAGCTATATAGCGAGCATTTGTGAACGTCAGAAAAATAAAACCGAATGCGTTTCACAAATGGAGACCGAATCATATACTAGAGTCCCTACACCTAAACTAAGGGGCGCCATCATGGGATGCATTTTGCACAATTGTTTACATTCTCAAGGCCATTGTTGTGTTTCGGTCAAATGCAAAGGTTATATAAACAGAGCTCAGAGTTTCTAACAGTGTAAGTAATATTTATTTGATTTTGCTGCTATTTACGCAGGGGCGTGCAGTGGGGGGGGGGGGGGGGGGCAAAATCAGGGTGAACAAAAAAAAAAAAAAAAAAAAAAAAAAAAACAGGTTATCCAACACTATGAATTTCAGAGGGCGGCAAAATCAGTGTGCAAAAAAAAAAAAAAAAAAGAAATCAAATTTATAATTTAGTTCGTGGAGGGCGGCAAGATTGCATTCTTCCCCCCCCCCTCTGGAAACCACGGCACGTCCTTGTATTTACGCTTCTACAGATTCTTTCCTTGTAATTCCTTTAAACGAATAGGGCTTGACTTGGGGAACATTCGGAAACATTTACAGGAGAGGCACTTACACTATTTCTTACCACATTTGCAGATGGTTTCCGGTTAGTTTTGAGTTTTTCCCAAAGATTCTTCGCATCCCTCAGTCTATAGTCTAAACGATACTGTGCAAGCAATTCAACTCATACTTGGGATTTTCACGGCTGGCCAAATTCAAGCTTTCTTCTAGTAACTTAACACTGACTTCGAATTACTTTCACTCTAACTTAACTTGCGGTGGAGAACGTCTAATTAAAACGTACCTGAACCGACTGAGCTGTATAGCCACGCTGCACAGTGAATGAAATATTGATTATTCTAGACAAGAAAAGGATCTACTTTTCTTTTACGAAACGTAACGTTGTGGTGTTGATATTTCCTTGCAAAAAATAAGTTATCTGACTCATCTCAAAATTTAAAGTTGACGATTGAACTCTAATTGGAGCAAGTGAGGATGGCGCATTTGTTTGGATCAACTTTTTTTTTGTGACGTCACACTACACTGAAAAAAATGAAATTATTGAAAAAGCAATTAAGTTTTGTAAAATCAGTAAAATGAAGCACAGGCTAATTTTACTTGTTATTTTTGGTGAATTCTGCTAAACTTATGGCTAATTTTACGATTTGAATAGTAAACTTTGCTTAGGTTTTAATAATTTTTCTATTTGGGTTGCAAATTTTTCAATCTAAATAGTACATTTTACAATCCAAATCATTGTGACTTTTGCATATTACAAGGCTGTCTTGGCGTGACAGCTATACGACTTGCAAAAATTACAATGCTTTGAATTATTAAATTTACAATCCGATTGGTAAAGTTAATGATCCAAATTGTAAAATTAATCAAAATTAAGCAAAATTTACAATCCAAAACGTAAAATTAGCTATATGTGTAGTCAATTTTACTGAAAATGGCTGGTAAAATTAGCCTTTGCTTCATTTTACTGATTTCACAAATCTATTTTTTTCAGTGTAAACAGGTCTATGGCTGATAAATTAGCGCCCTGGTGGAGGAATCAGCACTAAACGCTGGAGATTCACCATAACTTCAGCAGAAGAATACGCTTCAGACGATAATTTTCGGTGATTTCAATTACTTGATTTGAGGGCCGACTGAGCGACGCACCGGTTCATGTTGATGAAGCAAATCGAGCATGCAAATCCCTGATGCCAACAGGGCAACAGCCAACACACATCAACGTACCGCACCGATCGCGACGATCGGCCAAGATACATCAGGGAGAGGGCAGAGGGCAGGAGAGGCAGCAAAAGCCAGCCGGCCGCGGCGCGGCGCGGGCGGCACTGCAGGGCAATCTAGAATCCACTGTTGCCAGATTTAAGGTTAACAGCCGCATATTTTACCTTATGCGGAAATATACGTCACTAAGCCAATAAAGCCATGGATCTGGCAACTCTGCTCCAATCTCGATCTCGATCAACGCTCTCGTCGAGTCTCGACTACAACATATAGTGGTTTGACTCGTCTCAAAATCTTGACCAACTTCAAGCAATCGCATATTTTGCATCAGCCATCCATTGGCCCACTATCCGTTCTATTTTTGGGAACCGTTCCACGATTTGTTTACAATTTGCGAGACGCCTCATTTATTTTGACTGCAATGCCAGGGAACGCGCTTGCGAGCCCCCGCTGCGGGGCGGGTCCGGGACGAGCGGGGGCGTGGTATGGCAATGCCGATATTTCGCATGGGATGCGTTGTATAAAATTCATCCGAAAACCGTACCAGTGCTAAACAAGATTACCCTAATGGGACTGTTGCACACTTTTGATATAAGCGATTTAACAGTCGATTCTGAGGGCCGATCATTTACTTCATCGTTAGACCGATCGATAAGACTGTCAATGAGTGATGCTTTTGGTCGAAAATTGTAAAACTTGGCTGTTGCTATGGTAACCATCGTTACACTGAGAAAAAAGAGGCTGTTAAAACTATAAGAATAGAACCATAGATGTGTTTCGCCTTATTTCAAAAATAAGATCTATCCTTGCAATAGTCGGCGCGCTTGAATCTACACGAATTCCGATTGTCTCTATAGAATTCCGATTATTTCTATGGGAATTAAAGCGCGGGAATATCCTATCGGAAAATTCATTGAATCGATCGGAAATTTTTCTCAGTGTATAGTGTCCGTTTTTTAAAGGTTACTTATGAGTAGCCTTTATAAAACGAGACTGTTAACGATGGTTACCATAGCAACAGCCAAGTTTTACAATTTTCGACCAATAGCATCACTCATAGACAGTCTTATCGATCGGTTTAACGATGAAGTACATGATCGGCCCTTCTAGTGAAAAAAACTCCAAAAATAACGATGTCAGCACTAAAAACTTCCGAAATCCACTCCTAAACTCAATAAACGCTTTTATTGGCGCGCGCGTAATGGTGGCTGAGGGCAGTAATAATGAGCGATTCCCATCTAACGATACTGTAACTCCATCAAGAAGTGACCAATAAGAGATGACTTCCATGTGACACTGGTGTCACTAGGTGTTATAGTACCATTCATCGAATGTGGACCATTACTCTGATGACTAATTACTCTTTGAATCATCCTTGTCAGCATAGAGAGAGGGACGAAATTAAGATAGGAATCTCCCATTATTAATTCCCTCAGCCACCATTACACTCGCGCAAATTAAACACCTTTTTTGAGTTTAAAAGTGGGTTTTGGAAGTTTTTAGTGCTGCCATCGTTATTTTAGGAGATTTTTACACCACCCCCTTTGGTGACGTCACCATTTGGACAAAATTAAAATTCAAGAGTCGAGATGCATGAGTGAAAGAGTCGAGATGCATGAGTGAAAGAGCCTCAGATGCGAAAGATATGAATGTGCAACAGCCCCATTCAGTGCAGCAGTATATACCTCGAAGCTTATTTTTGCGAATGAACTGGTACGCACCAAGATGACCAGATCCACCGCTATTAACGTAATTTATGTTGACCCGATTCGACATAGTTTGGATCTCATGGGCCCAAAAATTGTTTAGGATGGATGGTCCTTGTTTTTTAACTCTTTCGCTATACAGTCCCTTACAGATGACGCTTGTTAACATGGACTCTTGAGAAATTTCAAAAAAATTACGTGCACAAGAAGTTATCAGAGAAAAAGTCGTTCGATTCACTAGTGAAGGTGTGAGATTTGTGAAACCATTTTTTATAATGCAGAACCGAAAGGGTTAACTTTAGGTGGAGTCTCAACCAATCAGAAGCAAGGATTTGCTCCCTGGGATCCAGAACAAGGAACCGTCCGTACCAAACATCAGTTGGACTCAGAGTAATGCTTGATGCATTGCGTGCAATAAAATGGGGGTTTTCTGAACCATGCATGAGATCAGGGTTCAGGTTCAAACAGGTTACTGGTTTCCAATAACTTTATCAAAGGATCAAGACTCAAAGGGTAGCAGTAAATAGGCAGGTCGAGGGGATCACCCCCCGCCCCGATAAATAGAGAAAAACATCAATTTTTCTCCCAAAAAGCTTTTGTGGATACATCCATCAAAACTAATGATTTTGACGTGTTTGCTATTGTATGATAAAAGTGACAACACTAGAAACGTGATAATGATAGCAAAAAAAAAATGCAAATGTAAAGTAAACTAAGAATAAACTTTGCCTATCTTTTTAGTTCCTTTTATATTTTGTCATGAAATCTTCATATAGTTCTAAATTCCAGGGGGGCGGGCCCTTGCGGCTTGCCTCCCCCCCTCCCACTGGGGGTGCCTACACCGCAATCTATCAACTGTACATTATCTATTCACAATTGAATGCATGAAAAACAATCGATCATAAAAGGGCCATGACCCCCTCAAGAATCGATTGTTTCTCATAGTTCAAATGGGATGATTTCATGGTTGCCAAGTTGCTGGATCCGCCCATGCGCGAGACATACAGACACATGCTAGTAGAATGGGGCTCTTGCAAACTTTTGCTACGGGTGACTGAAAATTTGATTCATGCATAAAACTCTGTAAAAATGACGATGAGAACACTAATAAATCACGAAACTCACGCTCACAAATGGGCTTAATGGCGAAGAGACGCAGGTATCATGGGAGATTCCTATCTAAATTGAGACATGTCTCTGTGTTTCCGTAGAGAAAGTGACATATACGGAGAAAAATTTCTGATTGAAAATCCGGAACGTATTAAGAAATGGGTAAGTTGCAAACTTTTGCTACAGCGCTGTAGAGTGTTCAATCTCATGTAAATTCGTGTGAAAAGACCATTTATGGCATCAGAAAGTCATAAAATGCAGTATAAAACTCACGAGAGACGTTTAATGAAATCCAAGATGGCGGTAAAATATTGAGCAACCTGTATGCATGCACCACGAACATCCAAGGATAGCCAACCTCACAATATCGATCACACCCAATCACAACGTAAATAAACACATAACCTCTGAAGCTGTGAGGTTGTCAACGTTGGCAATCTTTGGACGTTAAAGGTGCATGCATACAGATTGCTCGATATTTTAACGCCATCTTGGATTTCATTAAACGTCTCTTGTGAGTTTATTATCGCATTTCATAACTTTCTGGTGCCACCAATGGACTTTTCAGGCGATTTTACATACGATGTAACACTCTTTATCGTTGTAGCAAAAGTTTGCAACAGACCCATTGGGGTAAAAAGAATTTCCTTTTAAAATAATAAGAATCCTTATCGATTCAACGAGAATTATCATTGGTCGAATTGAACTTTCTGATGATTCAGAAGAATCACAAGAAAGAATCTTTGGATCAATAAGAATTCTTATTATTTTAAAAGGAATTTCTTTTTACCCCATTATTAATAATACGTTCCTTAATTTCAACCAGAAATTTTTCTCCGTGTAATAGACAGGAATCTCCCATGATATCTGCGTTGAGCCGCCACTACGATCTTGCCGTAATCGCAGCTATGTGAGTTTATTACTGATTTTTAGACTTTCTTACTGTGATTTTCTTGATTTTCGCTGTTTTGTATATCAGATTGGACTATACATTGTAGCTCACAGCAAAAGTTTGCAAGAGCCCCATTTGTCATTTTAACCCTTAACTGCAGATGAGCCCAGATCTGGAACAATTAATTTGAAGCCTTATATAAAAGTAGGGGACTTGGGTTGTACTGTCGCTGCATGGTGGGTCACATGTAGAACAGATACTAAACGAGTAAGAATTGTCGATTTTGTCCTAGAGAGCGCAGCACAGGATAGAGAACGTGCAGAGTGGTTGAAAATAGCTCAATGAAAATCTGATAGAGATTTTCCGATTTTCATTGTTATGTTTGGGAGTAACGCAGGGGTACCATATACAAAAAAAAACAACTATTGAAACTTACCAGCTTATTTTTTACTACTTTAATTTTTTTTTTTTTTTTTTTAGCCTGAAAACTTCATTTTCAGTTGCATGGATGCCTAAATTTGGGTAAGGCCATAATTGGAACAATTAATATTCAGGCTCTTTACCATTGAAATATAATGGAAGGAATTTTTTCACTATTTTTCCCTGTCTCAAGAATCAAAATGGGGCAGTTGCAAGGGTCTAAAATTTTGAGTTTTTTATTAAGAAAATGAAAGTACTAGATGAGCTAAGAACAAAAATGCCTTTGGTTTCTCCTCAAGTCCCATTGTTCTGGAGATGAGATTTTGGCCTGAAATACATTGTTTCAAATGGGAATTCCGCGTAGTGACGTCACTACAAACACAATTTTCTACAACTTTAAACGTCTGTATCTCCGAAACCGGGACACATAGGAAAAAACCAAAGGCACCATTGTTCTCGGCTCATCAAGTACTATCATTTTCTTTATAAAAAACACAACATTTCAGACCCTTGCAACTGCCCCATTGTACTGAAAAAAAAAAAAAAAATTTATTAAAAAAAAAAAATCATGCAGTTAAGGGATAAACTGTTGTAGCGTTCTCTTACCTCCGTCAGTTTTGTTTGCGGCGGCCACCAGGGACGTGGACAAGAATACGGAGGTTATCCAAAGGCAGGCGAGGGTCCAGGTACTCCACGAGACATCGTCGCCGGAACCACCGCGATGAGCCTTGAGTCGACGGTGAGAGCGCCGAGCTCCCCCGCGAAATATCCATCGGTACGTGGCCTCGCTCGCATCACTTGAAACCCCACACTCACCACTCCCCGCCCCGCTTACCCCACTACCACTATTACTATTACTACAATTACAACTACTATTACTCCCAACCCCGCCGACTCCGCCTCCGCCAACACAGTTACAGGGCCCGCACTTTTCACTGAGCAGCGCCGACGAGCCAACGCGATCATTTTCGTGCTCATCGCCGCCGCGCACTTCAACTTTTAGTTGATCATGATCAATGCAATCAATGCGATCAATGCGATCAATTATTGGATCAATGTGACCGCCGCCGACTCGAACCGAACTTCCACTACCGCAGACGAGACTGCCAACGCAGCACATGCACATACCGAGGCGGCCCTGCTGGCCCTTTTCATCCGGGTCTTCCCCGGCTTCCGATGAAGATGAAGATGAAGACGATGACGACGACGATGAAGACAACCGGCCGGATTCACCACACAACCCCCCTCTCCCCCCTTCGGGAGAACCGACGACTGACGACGATGACGGCCCACTGGTCACGCTCACAGAAACGTTACTACGATGATGGGCGGCACATTCACTACCGCGGCTGCCGCCGTAAGCGCAACCGTCCACATCCCGAGGGATTTCTGCTGGACTGCATCTTCCCATTGCTACTTTTCAATCATCCTCTCTGAACTCCTGAAACAAAAGAAGAGACGGAAACACGAAGTTAGCGACCATTGACTTTGCAAATACAATTTTCAGATAAAAGAGCTTGTGTATGGTCAATACCGCATCTCTACTTATACCCAAAGATTACTTATTTACATAAAGACAGTGGCGTATTTAGGGGGGGGGAGAATCAGGGGATCTCAACCCCCCCCCCCCCCAGAGCCCAATAGTACATGGAAATATCATGAAAAAGAGTCAAGAAATAGAAAGGAGAGTAAATTTTGAAAGGGACGCGAAATTTATTTTTACAGAACAACAAGATAATAAACAATTTTTGATAAATATTGGCAACTCAGCGGCATTTTCTAAAATTCATTCGGTAAAATATTTACGTTGCTTATTGTTAAAACGATACGGCACGTTATTTCTTACGGGGACAAGCCTCATAAAAAAAAAAAAAAAAAAAAAAAAAAGTGACCAGAAGAAGGGGGGGGGGGGGTAATTCTAAGGTAAAAAATGGAAGTAATCGATATTTTTTAACATCGTGAGATCTGATCCTCCCCAGAGCAAAAGAGTAGTTACGCCACTGCATACAGATATGGCATTTATGTCCAAATTTTGTTAAGTTGACTCGGGCCGCCACTATGGGGTATTTGACCCGAATTCATGCTCAAAAGTCCAAAAGTTAAATTTAACCTATGGTCAAAACCAAAGGTATTGGTGCATTCTGTATAGTTTTTTCCATCATCCTGTACAATTTGAGCTTTCCACGTTGAGTGGTTCGCCCACAATCCGCCAGAGCGCGCAGCACTTTTACCGATTTCCGATCTAAATCTGTGTTTCACACCAATGAAGATAAGTGGTTTTAAAGTTGTTCATATTTCTCCAACTTGGGAAACAAAACATGGAAGACGTTCTGGAAGGTAAGAATAACTATTTCAAGCCTTTATAAATCATGATACATAGTTTTTAATCCTAACCTTACTCCATACAGTAAATCGTAATCAAAAAATAATGAGATTGATAGAAACAAAGGTATTTTAGTTGGAATGTTCAACGTTGTTCAACTTTCGTTTTTGCGTGAAAAGTTAGCCCAAAGCGTCTACTTTATGCTCCAAAAAAGATCCGACCCGCATCGACCCGCATTCGCCGCAAATTGGGAAATTTGTAATTCGATTTTCAGGAAAAATTAACCCTAATTTTACCCAAAATTGCCAAAATCTCCATTATTGTACCGTATTTTCTCTCAATATTGTTGAAATGTACCATTTATACCTTGCTAGCTTGATGGAGAGGTGTGAATGGATAACACAGACATCAAATAATTGCACATTTGGTCGAAACTTGACTTTTTTCGGACAAAAAGAAAAAGTCAGTATTTCTGTTTGTAAAAGATTCGTTGGAGTTATTTATCAATTACAGTTACCCTTTTGAAGCTATAGAGTTAATATTTTAAATATTTTCTCAAATTTTTCTCAATTTTTTTTTTTTTTTTTTTTTTTTTTTTTTTTTTTAAATTTGAAAACGTCCGGTAAATTCTATGTTCAGACCCTCTGTATATATGGTATTGAATTGGTATCCAATTTTGGATCCAAGAAGACAAATAAAAGGTTAGATATGGTGCGCGTTGCGTGGGTGGCCGCCTTAAATGAGGGCCGTCTCGGAGAAATTTTGAGAGCTGAGGGAAGGAGACATATCATTAGGGTAAGGGGTGATGGAGGGCAGGGAGCGAAGGGAGGGAGGGGATTAAGCAGGGGTATCGGAAAATCTTCGGGCACGTCTTTGCGGTGTAGTAAATGATGAATTCCATTAATAGGTAAAATCAGCTCGATGTGAAGGTGCCAAACACAGTATGTGTAATTGCAACCCCCCCCCCCCCCCCCCATCTCCAGAATTTCCTCAATAGTGCCAAAACGTCTTATTTAGTCACAAAACTTCATCATAAAGTCAAAGAACCACTTTGGGTAGCGTTTCATGTCCACAAATAATTTTGAGCATGAATTCGGGTCGAATACCCCATAGTGGGCCGTGATACAACCAGAGACAAATAGAGACCTTGCACTATTCCTGCGCGCGGTGTCCACTTTTCGTGGTTCAATTTTGTTCGGAACTCATCGAAACTACAGCCAACATTCGCATAATGTTGACTGATGAGCACGTATTTTGCATTCGCCGAGCAAAACCTGTTTCCGTTTCCGGGACCGCGGACCAATCACAGCCTTTTGTTGAGCTTCACCATCCAACATTATGCGAAGATTGATTGTTGAGGCCGATGAGTCCCGACAAAAGTAGTTCACGAAAAGTGGACACTGCGCGCAACCACGGGAAGAGTAGGGAGTGCACGGTCTCTATTTGTCTCTGGATACAACCGGGCATACAGAGGGGATCATAAATATTACAGAGAAAAGATTACACTTTCCACGTTTGTCTGTTACAAAACTGTTCCATATTCCATGTTCCACTGTTCACCGTTCCGTGTTTGTTCTATCTCCGCAAACAAACACAGGAAACGTGGGAAACGTTATCTTTGAGCCAATGGGCTTTTTTGTCGTCGATACATCGGAGTCGACCTATCGATTTCAAATAGATTTGTACATTTTTTTTTTTTTTTTTTTTTTTTTTTTTTTTAAGGTTTGCACCGCCGAGGATCCACGCCTCTTAAAAATTAAACGTCAAGATAAGAGTCTAGAAAAGATATGCACGTCTTCAGCAGCGGTGAGAACTAACGATCCAAGACTTAT
This sequence comes from Trialeurodes vaporariorum, assembly GCA_011764245.1. Lineage (NCBI taxonomy): Eukaryota > Metazoa > Arthropoda > Insecta > Hemiptera > Aleyrodidae > Trialeurodes > Trialeurodes vaporariorum. The sequence goes on along the minus strand of VMOF01000024.1, from coordinate 13,013,271 downwards.
TCTTCAATAGACCGTTTTAGTGATGGCGTCTAAGATCAAAATTGGGTCCAAACGAAAGGTCCACCATGCTCAATTGCTTACTCTTGTGATGTTACTCAGAGGCAATTGGGTTCAAATGTTCGAATTCAAATTCATGCAAATAAACGACCAGTTATGTTATCTCAAGTTGGATTAGGTTAAATTTCACTTTGAAAAGAGTCATCCTCACAAGGATGTGAATGCGGTTTAGAGAGGGAGGGAGGGGGAGAGTGAGAGAGAAAGGATGGCAAATTCCAGATGGACCAGCTTGTGCTTCGGGGCAAAATACCAGTGTTTTTATGTGTGATACTCAAGCCCAACTTTGAATCTCACTTTCAATGGGGCTGTTGCACACTTTTGCTATTATAAGCTATTTGATAGTCGAATCTGGTGTAATAACCTCCAAAAATAACGATGGCAGCACCAAAAACTTCCGAAATACACTCCCAAACTCAAAAAACGCTTCACTTACGCGAGCGTAATGGTGGCTTAGGCAGTAATGATGGGAGATTCCCATCTAAACAATACTGTAACTCCATGAAGAAGTGACCAATAAGAGACGACTTTCATTTGACACCGCGGTGTCACTAGATGGCATGGTACCATTCATCGGATGTTGATCACTACTCTGGTGACTAATTACTCTGTGAATCATCCTTGTCAGCATGGAGAAACAAAATTAAGATAGGAATCTCTCATTATAGCTGTCCTATGTCACCATTACACTCGCGTAAATCAAAGCTTTTATTGAATTTAGGAGAGGATTTTGGAAGTTTTTAGTGCTGCCATCGTTTTTTGTCGCGGTTTTTACGCCAGAATCGACTATTATATCGCTTGTAGCAAAAGTGTGCAACAGCCCCATTCAGGTAATTCAAGCTGTTTCAGTGAAATACCAGCGCTAAAAAGAACACTCATTTCAAATGGGAAAAGTATCGGATCAATATTTATGCGATGCAAAAGAAAATTCCATAACCCACCTTCCCCACGCGCGATCAAGCGCACCGTGTACCAGTGTTGACAGATTGGCGTGAAAAAGCCGTACGTTTTACATTGAATTAAATGGGGACGATATGGCTTTTTAACCCTCGAACTAACTATACGAACTAACTAACTAGATCTATCATTTTCTCTCCATCACGGAAATCTGCTCACTGACAAAAATGAACTGAAAAAATAAACGCATTCTTAAAAAATAAACGCATTTAAAACAAAAGAAGTTCGAGCATAAAAGGCGGCGGTGAAGCGACACACACTTGCCATGAAGTTGTTGCAGCGTTGCCAATAAGTCGTAAAAAATCTTTAAGACACATGCAATGCATTTAATTTCATTTGCAGACGCTCTGCCTCCATTGATGTGGCAACACTGTCGATACCAAAAACTTCCGCTTTCTTTGTTAATTTGAACACGCTATTCGCATGTACGAGTAAATTTATGAGTGAGTGAACACAAAAAGACGTGACAGATTACAATCTGGTAGCAAAACTATGTTCAGAGATGTAATCGTAGCAGACGGTGTGAATTACAAAATGGTTTCCACCATTACCCCTCATTGTTCCATGACTTTCCGAGTGATTCTAAGTTAACAAGACTTTCCGCTGAGGCCGAAAAATTCCATAAACAAATAAATATTTAAGCAGAAGACGTTCCTTACACTGAAAAAACAAAGTATATATACAGCCAAATCAGCCTTTTAAAATAGCTTCGCATAGAACAAAAGTTCAAGCTGTACCAGAGAAAGTTGCAGGTGTACTAAAGCAATACTTCTTTAGAGTAACAGCCTCTTTTCTTGATTTGGCTCTGCCGAAGTAGTGCTTCAGTACAACTGCAATTTGCTCCGATCGAGCTAAGACTTTTGCTCTGCGAAGCTATTTTAAAAAGCTGCTTCGGTTCTACTTAAACTTTGTTCTTTCAGTGTATGACAAGTGTAGCAATAATGGACATTAAAAATGAAATGTTGAAAATAGACAGAAGCATATTAAAAGAATCGAAAACTCGAGAACACTCAACTCAACGTTTATATAGTTCATCGGTGTTTGTGCATGCTAACACTGTGTACTTTTCAAACTCCGAACAAAAAAATATAACCTCAAAATTGGAACAATCAAGAGGATTGCAATTTTTTTTTTTAAACAATGAATTTGAAAGTTCCTTCCAATAGATTTTGTCGCGCGAGAAACACGGTGATACCAACAAACAAACAAGTTGTGCATTAACCGACAAGAACAGAACTTACAATTAATGCAAAATAAAGTATGCTGCTATCATCTCCTATTACTAAGCAACTTGAAATTCTTTTGGAAAAAATCAGTAAGAACTTTAAGATCCAAACTTCAATTATCCACGGCAAAAACCAAATGCAACCATCTTATTGCTCCAATTTAGAGTTTTTGTTTTTTTTTTTTTGCTTGAGGGTGGAACGTATACACGATCCATATTAAAACACGGATGATTTGAACCTTGAGAGAATTTTCATCTTTACGGAGTAAATTTTGGAATTTTTATTTTGTTTTTCCTCTCTATATTTTTGCTTAAAATTTCTCATAACATTAATGTGACAGTACATTTGAAACCCCTTGCAAGAGCACGTTTTGAGCTAAAATCATTCACACATATTTTATTCGAAACTTTGAGAAGCACGTAAAAGTTTGGGCGAGAGCTCAGTGCCCTTTCACATCGTTAGCGAAAAGTTAGGAAACTATCCTCCAGTCTCCACTATATATTTTAACGATGAACCCTCCGGGCTTAGAGCTGAAATCGACGAACGCTCCAAGGAATAGAATGGATTCTAGACAAGTTGGGGGTCGAGCAGAAACTTGAGAGGTATTGATGTTTCTCCAATCGAGAACGAAAGTTTAAAAATTACCAATTAAATGTTTAAAAGTGCAGTCTCCAAAAATCGACAAATTAACTTCTTTGAAGCACTGGCGCAACCAGGATCTCCTCCATCTCTCTCATTTCCCATTTGAATGTATAAGTAGGAAAAGGACAGAAAGAAGGGGTTTTATCCCGTTGTCCATCCTTGTCTAACATACGTTTCTTAATGGAGAAAAGAGAGAGATGAAGAAACTCTCGGTGCGCTACTGCTTCGAACTTTAACTTAAACTTTAACTTAAAGTATCGATTAATTATCTGAAGGTTCAATTAAACCCTCTAAGGATCGATTCTTTCCCATAGGTTTAAATGAAAGACAAATCGTTACATCGCAGCTCGCGAGCACCACCGCGCCACTGAAATCTCAACCAAAGCGTATCGTAAAAGACAATATCCAGAGACACCGGATGAGAGAAATCAGGCATTTTACAATCTGTAGCGTTAATTGAAAATATTTCTATTTTTGAAAATCATATAATCAAAAATTAAGGTCATGATGCAATTTAAATGCCACTGGAAGACATGACCGGTCATCCACATGAAAATTAGTCATTGAAGAATATAGATAAGAGAGTCAATAAGTTCATGATAAACTTACGAGAAGAAAGAGAGAAAAAAAACCTCCATTCATGAAAACAAGACACTTTGGTTGTGCATAGATCAGATAAGCATTGATATTCAAAAACAAGGATAAGACATTAACAGACGTTTTGAAGAGTGAGTGGCTTGTTCGTTATAACTATTCACTAGTGATCGTTCACCGTTAGGAGGGAGGGTGGGAAGATGAGGATTGACTTCGATGCAAAAAGTATAAAAATAAGATTACTTTCAATTATTAGAAGGTTCTCGTGGTTTTTTCATCGCCGGTCGCTTCAACAATCATATACTAGCTGACATGACAGCGGAACTGGTCCAGTAACCAGTATACATAAAAATACGTCAGAAAATCCGTACATCAATTTGCACATTTTTTAGCAATTTAAGGCATTTTAAAATGTTAAACAATAAAAGACTTACAAATCCATGCCGAATTTCAGTCCTTTTGTGGAGGTCCGACAAGGCTAAAATATTAACAATTATCGGCGGTTTTCTTATCACACTATAGGATTACAACTGAACAAAGAAGAAGAAAATTTTTAATTTTATGTATCTACTTGCACGGTTTACTTTAGCCGACACGACCATTTGAACGTTCAAACGTGTTTTCCTTGTAAATTAAGGTTTTGCTTACGCGTCGTTCGTCTAGTAAGGTCCACTATTTTTTACTGTTTTTCTTTTATCATTATTATTCAATTTTTCTTTTCAAGAGTGCAACTGAACACACTAGTTGCTTTGTCAAAACTAAAATCAAAATTGGCAACATTGCGTTGTGGTCGGTTCAATTCAAGTGCCTCAAGAGGGGGAGGTGGGAGAAAAGAGAGAGAGAAAAAAAAAAAGTTGACGACTTTATTTTTAATCTGGTCGACTCCTCTTCTTTGAAGATGACAAACACTCCGCCGCTTGATTTCACACTTGCCACATCAAATGGAACATAACACACACATAACGGCTCTCAACTACCTAATCGATGTTTTGAAACTTATAAAAAAGTAAATGCACGAGAGTGGATGAATAGGTAGCTGGAGAGACGGAGAGGAGAAAAGACTTATACTCCTCTTGGCCTCCTTCTCGGACAGTTTTATCAGCGTTCAACGAATGTTTGTTTGTTTGTCTGCCGAAATCATAGATGATAGCAAATGTAAACTAAATCCCTACCAACCTTATTTAGGAACCACCATAGACGTCACCAAAGCACTCCGATAGTAAAACAAGGTTGAAATTATAAGTTTAAGAGTCAGTGGCGTAGCCGGGGGGGGGAGGGGGGGTCCAGGGAGTCTGGACCCCCCCCCTTTGACACCAAAATTTGTCCTAAAAAAGGTAATTTTTTGCGTTTTCAGACAAATTTTACCAAATTAGTATCTTTGGCCCCCCATGACAATTTTCGGACCCCGGACCCCCCCCCCCCCCCAGAAAAATTCCTGGCTACGCCACTGTTAAGAGTAACGAAATAGACCTGTTTGGGTGACGTCACGAAAAGAATTGGATCCAAACAAATGCTCCGTCTCACTCGCTCTCGTGGGTTTTCCCATAAGAAACCGGATCCAAATTTTCAAATGCAAATTCGTGGCAGTAAACAACAAGTTTTCTCAGATTTGATACCCACATACCAGATCAGTATCCCGTACTGATGATGCTTGTCTTCCTACATAGACCAGGTGCTTTAGAGAAAACAACAAGGCTGTGCCATGTGCATTGACGATTTCAGCGGATTTTTTGAACCATCAACCATCTACACCGGCTGAGAACTACAGTTGTTAATATCGATACCCGCAAAGAAAATTTCAATTGAAAGTTTAATGAGTGTAAAGGAGACAGAATTACATCGCACCCGAGTCCCCAAAATGCTAGATTTTTTGAGGGTTTTTTTTTTTTGGTCCCCAGAAAAAAAGGCCGATTGGTCAAGGTCATCAGAAATTAGGATAAAAAATGACAGTATAAAAAAGAACACTGAAAGGAAGAAATGATACAACAACCTCTTCGTGCCCCCCCCCCCCCCCGATTACTACTTAAAGGCCAATACCACAGTGTTTTTGTACTAATTTTTGTTCTAAAATACATGCTATTTTATGTGAAAACGTAATCATTTTTGGGAGCGGAATGGCTTAAAATTGCGTTCTAGAGGGGGAGAAAGTTGTCAACATTTTCAAGGGGAGGACCAGACCTCCCAAAGGGGCCCCGTATTTTAAGTTTCCACCCGAGTGATCTTGCTACAGCCCTGCTCACTACGTGACACATCGCATGTCTTGTCTATACTCTTCCTGCATATCCGTTTGTATCTACTACCCACTATGCATTCTTGCATTTACCTATATCCATCTAATTTTAGAGATGGCAACACAGCAGGACTATTTACAACTAGACTATAATGAATGGCTGTTTATAGGTAGGTACTTACATGATAGTCTAGCTCGCCACGCCAGCCAAGTCAAGTGTTTGTAGAAAAACAAAACGGTGCTCAAGTACCTCAAATCTTTTTTTTTTTTTTTTTTAAAGAAATTGTATTTATTTCCGTTATTGAAGCACCAATGAACGTGTTATTTACGTGTCTATAGATCAACAGAATATAGACTAATAATAAGTAGGACGATGACGTTATCATAAGAAGGCAAAACCCCCCGCAAGAAAGGTATGGCGTCCGCGCAGACACTCTCATATCTTTCACCGTACGGCGAACAGATCGTTACAGTCAATTTGTGCGTTTTCCGATTTTTGATAACTAAAACAATGGGGCTCTCCCTAACTTTTGCTGTGAACAAATGACTAGTCCAATCTGATGTAAAAACCAGTGAAAATCAGAAAAATCACACCGAGAAAGTTAAGTGATATGACGGCAAGATGGTGATGGCGGTTCAACGCAGGTATCATGGGAGATTCCAGTCTAGTAAGTCCCTTTCTCTTCCGAAACAGAGATACGTCTCAATTTAGATAGGAATCTCCCATGATACCTGCGTCTCTCCGCCATTAAGCCCGATTCTGAGAGTGAATTTCATAATTTTTAAATGTACTCATCGTCATTTTTACAGGTTTTTAGGCAAGAATCAACTATCTCTTCAATCCCATTTAGCAAAAATTTACAAGAGACACTAACCCCTTATGGGCCAAGCCCGAGTATATTCGTTTTTATCCGCTTAGTCTGTTTCACATTAATTCTGTCTTCATTCCGGATAAACGCAAATATACAGGGTGTCCCAAAATTGATAGTAAATATTTTTACCACGTATTTTTGGGGTCAAAATAAGACTTTTTTTTCCTATAAACATGGGTCCGAAATTGTAGTCTTTTCGAGATACAGTGTTGCAAAGTTTCCGAAAAACAAATTGAAAAATTGTCATAACTCCCTCGTGAATTGTTCTGAATGCTCGTAAATAGGTACTCTGATGTAATTTTAGGCGCTCTTGCCGATTTTGGCCGTGAAAATGCTGTATGCAAAAATTTAAGGGGGGTTTCGGGAGTTTTTCTGAATTTTTCTCACTTTTTTTGGCCAAATTATGTAAAAACATGCTTTCGGTTTCATTAAACCCAAAAACGATTAGAATTATTCAGAAGTTCGTAAAAAAATATGCATTTTTGGTCCTTACAAGTTTTTCCATTCCGCGAGCCATTTCCGAGAAAATCGTCCCTAAAGTTGGAGAAGTCGGCCAAGAATTGACAAAATCAAAGAAAAGGCGTTTATCGGCCGACTTCTCCACCTTCAGGGACGATTTTCTCAGAAATGGTTCGCGAAATGGAAAAACTGGTAAGGACCCAAAAAGGCATATTTTTTTACAAACTTCTGAATAATGCTGATCGTTTTTGGGTGCAATGAAACCGAAAGCATGTTTTTACATAATTTGGCCAAAAAAAGTGAGAAAAATTCAGCAAAACTCCCGAAACCCCCCTTAAATTTTTGCATACAGCATTTTCACGGCCAAAATCGGCAAGAGCGCCTAAAATTACATCAGAGTACCTATTTACGAGCATTCAGAACAATTCACGAGGGAGTTATGACAATTTTTCAATTTGTTTTTCGGAAACTTTGCAACACTGTAACTCGAAAAGACTACAATTTCGGACCCATGTTTATAGGAAAAAAAGTCTTATTTTGACCCCAAAAATACGTGGTAAAAATATTTACTATCAATTTTGGGACACCCTGTAGATGAAAACACCACAATATGAGGTCTCGTCGGGAGCCTTCACTTCGTAGGATAGGCAATGCCAACTCCACCGAGTACGAACAGTTAACTACCTTCCCTGTTTAAACGGAGGAATGGTGTTCTCTTGAAAACTAAATTGGTCATTAAAGGGTTAAGGAACGGAGATCGCACGTTCGTATACACACACATAGCTCATAGGACACCTTTGACACGTGCTGGAGCCTAATGAGATGTAGCCAAAGCATAACCAATCTTCACAACTTATTCCGAAGCGGAAGGCCTGTGAGTTGTGGATATAACTTGTTACACGCATAAACGCGCGCGTGTTTGTGTGTGTGTGTGTGCAGTGCGGGTCCGTGTGGGCGTGGCTATCGCGTGGGAGTTATATTACTTTGTTCTTCGCAAATAAACTGGAGCTGCTTGTCTCTATCGTGTCTTCATGCGCCTTATAGCCTCATCAGCCACTGCCTGTCTAGACGCGCGCGATGCGTCCGGGTCCATCGCGCCGGGCCGCTCGCTCGCCGTACACCCCCCCCCCCCCCCCTAGACGCACACTCACAAACGCCTCAGCTTCTGGCAGCGGCAGCCGTAATAATAGACAAGCCAGCGACCGCTCGCTCGGGCGCTCAAACTGCGCCTGGAGGAGCCTGGAGTGAGTGGAAGTGGAGTGCGAGCTTCCCGACTACAAAGTATTTATGATGTAACATGTAAATACTGCATCGAAGAGTGCAGGGGCCGGGATTCGGGAAACATCAAACGGAAAGGAAACGCGCGTCCAATAGGGACCGTCATTTTCGTCGCAAACTTTGGCTGAGTTCGGTGATAGACTCAGGGCTGCCGTTTTGCGTATAATCAATGCTATTTTTCTATTCACCGATGATTCCACCGGTTGAGAAAAGATTACACAGTTCAGTTCAGTGTATGACTTTAGTGCACGAAAATACTCTGATCTGGAATCTTTCATTCATCGGTGGAAACTCCGTTGATTAATTAAAATGTCCGCAAGTTTTTTATAGTCATCGGCGACTCCACCGGTTGAGAAAAGATTACAGATACGAGTATTTTAGTTTATTACAGTCATGCACTGATCTGAACTGTGTAATCTTTTCTCAACCGGTGGAATCATCGGTGAATGGTAAAATAGCATTGATTATACGCAAAACGGCAGCCCTGGATAGACTGTTTAAGACTAAAACTTTTAGTAGAGCGATATACCGTATATCGATTGCCGTCCGAGGGCCTCTGGGTTCCAAACAAACTTTGGTTCAACGTATTTTCTCCAGAAGCGAACTTTTGAACGGAAATTTAGGGTATTAAATCAAACAATTAATGCAAACTTTTCGCGATTATGAGTTCTATGTCCTCGAAAATGCTGAGCTTTGCCTGGTTCCACGGCTAAAACTGCCGAAATCAACAATATTACAGATTAAACGATGCATTTGGAGGTTGAAATCACTCAAATGTCACTGTTGTTATTGTGGAATTGGCGGGATTTCGGGCGATTCTAACCTACAAATGCAACGTTCAATCTGAAATAACTTACTGATTTCGGCAGTTTTAGTCAGAATTTGGCATTAAAAAAAATTATCCTTTTCTTCTTAAAATGCGACAATTTAAAATTGATTTTTTTTTTTTTCAATTTTTTTCCAACAACAATAGTTAAGCAAAAAAGAAACAAGGGTCAAAATGTCAAAAAACCAGGCAACCCCGATAAGCGCTCACCAATCCCAATCTTTATAACCTAACCTCAAAATCGGCGGACTCCGATAGAGACTATAAATTTTTTGCCTGCCGGCTGATTCCGAACTTTTGGACGACACGAGACAAAGACAGCGGGAATCGAGAAATTCAGATTGCTGTCTGAACGGCCGCGGCGTCACATGACTATGTTAACAAGACTAAACTATCGTTTCAGCCTGAATATGACTTAAAGAATTGTTTACAGTCACGTGAAAGAATTCGAATTCCCACTTGGGAATATTGTCAGAGAGTAAATTCTCGGGAATTTGAAATCACTACATGTATACCCTATATCAGGATACAAAGTTCCGATTGGCGGGAATATGTCATCGCAAGGCTAATTAATGTATCGCGTCTTTGAACGCTTTCTCATACATGAACTCATATGACTGGAGCCCCACGGCCCACTGCGAGGGTTTCGGTAAACAAAAACGTCACGTGATGCGGATGGGGAAGAAAATGAGACGCATAAATCATACCGGAGAGTAACACGACTTTAATGTAGGGGAGGCTATAAAACCTATGAGCGCTGAAAGCACCGATGGAATAAACTGGGACAGGAAAGACAGCGATGACTAATGCAAGCCGACAAGCAAACAAACACGATTATTTAAAAAAAAAAAAAAATAGAAAAATAAAGAACATCTTCAGAGAGAAGATGAAGGTAAAAATAAACCACAAGAAACCATTTCAAATTTGAGTAACTTACAAAATACAAGAAACGACAGTTTGTCGTACACAGAAAAAACGGAAAAAACACTTTGGTAGCGCTGACAAAACCTTTGGTAGAAAAATGACCCAGCAAAAAACTTTCGTTGGGCCAACCAAATTTTTTATTCACCCAGCAAAATCTCTTTAGTTATAAGCGTAAAGAACCTTTGGTTGGCTCAACTAAAGTCTTTTGCTGAGTCATTTTTCTACCAAAAGTTTTGTCGGCGCTACCAAAGTGTTTTTTTTCTGTTTTTTCCGTGTAGTGGCGCAGCCGAGAAGGGGGTCAGGGGGCTGGACCTCCCCCATGGACACCAAAATTTGTCTTAAAAAAATCCAATTTTTTGCATTTTCAGACAGATGTTTTTGAATAAAAACCCTAGACAAGTTCAATTTCCTCAGGGAGCTTTGACTATACAAAACCACAAAACCATGTTTTTCCGATGAATTTTCAACAAATACCACTTTCAAACCTCAGCAGTTGATGAGCGAAAATATATTTCTCACTTCTTTCATCCTGTCCTGCTTCAAACACAGTGGCGGATCCAGCCCTCGCAAACGGGGGGGGCGAATTTTGGGTTTTCGCCCCTAAATGACCCCCTTTTCTTGTTTTCGCTCTTGCATTTTCCCCTTCCTCTCCCCTCTTTCCCCACATTTTGGGCCGAACGGGGGGGCGATCGCCCCCTTTGCCCCCCCCCCCTGTATCCGCCAATGTAATCAAACATGACAATAAGACAGTAAAAACTTATACACACCAGAATCATCCCAAGATTCAATGCGTCAGCGACAAAGTTGTTTACTTTAAGATAAATTTCACACAAAACTGAAGAGAGAGGGAGTTGAGGTAAAATATCATTATAGCTGCTGATAATGACTTTACGGAATGAGCACACACAGCTTTTCTCATTAGATACGCAGAAAAGGGGAAAGGTGGAGAATTTATACACGCGTTTAATTAAAAAGGGTCGACTGATAAGGAGATGTTATTGCTTCTGATAAAATTTACAACCACATATGAAAGTAGTGGACTATAAGTTTGAAAACTAGTTGTAATACAAAGAAAGGAGAAGAATTAAAAAAAAAAAAATTAACGAATTTTCGAAGCCGACAAGTGTTCAAGAGTTTATTTCTCTTTTGGATAGCTTCCGTTATTAACAAATAACTCGACTCTTCTATACGGGCTTACCTACACTGAAAAAAATAAATAGTTAAAAAAGTACAGAGCTAAGCGATTTGCTAAATTAACCTATAATTTTCGAAATTAACAACTCAAATGCTAAATCAGCAATCATTTTGTTAGCTTAACAACTCATTTGCCCAACCAGCAAATCAAATAGTAAAAATAACAGTTTTCATGCTGGAATAACAAATTAGTAAGTGAAATCAGCAATTTATTTTGCTGATATAACAAGCTGAATTGTTAAATCAACTAATTTTGTTAAGTTCTGTATTTTTTTTACTATTTAAAATTGCTAAATTGACATTGTCAATTCTGTTGGAAGAACGCCACTGTGTGGTTGATTAAACAACTATTTTTGTAAACTCAACAGATAAATTGTTAACTTAACAGAAAACCCTGGTTGATTAAGCAACTTTCAATTTTTGTTAAATCAGCAAATTTTGAATTATTGCATTACAATTTTTTTTTTTTTTTTTTTTTTTTTTTTTTTTTTTTTTTTTCAGTGTACGAAACGAGGAGAGAAGGGAGGTTGCTTGGGCTTTAACGTACAGTGTATGCGTGTAATGTGTGAAAGAAATATCTTAATAGAGATTACAACCTGAGACAATATACACTGAGTTCCACCACTGGACCGATCCATTGCATTTGAAGGAAACACAAACGGCAGGACACGAACTTACAGCGAATGGGGCTCTTGCAAACTTTTGCTATAAGCAAATAAATGGTCCAATCTTATGTAAGGACCAGCAAAAATCATGAAAAGCACACTAAGAAAGTCTAAAATTCAGTAATAAACTCACAGAACTGCTACAACGGCAAGTTCGTAGTGGTGGTTCAACGCAGGTATCATGGGAGATTCCTGTCTATTAAGCCACTTTCTCTGCGGAAACACAGAGATGTGTCTCAATTTACACAGGAATCTCCCATGATACCTGCGTCTCTCCGCCCCTATAAGCCCGATTCTGAGAGTGAATTTCGTGATTTTTCAGTGCACTCATCGTCACTTTTACAGGTTTTTATGCAAGAATCAACTCTTCAATCCCACATGGCAAAAGTTTGCAAGAGCCCCAATTCCCACAGTCTTACCGCATGCGCAGTTTTTTTGGATGAGCATGTTTGAACGTCACAAGTCATAGGAAATACTTAAATTGATTTCTTCGTCATCATTGCTTCTTCGTAGCACTAAATGATCTTTGGCGAAAGTGAAAGTTGCGGATCCGAGTTCTTATCGATCAGCGATCAGCGATCAGCGGTGCAGTTTCGAGCGATCGGTCGGTCGCAAGTCAGCATCTCGCTGTCTGGACCAAATATTATTTGGACTCAGGAATTGGAGACACGGTTTTTGTTTTGTTTTTCAAGACACGGTAAACTCCCCGGAAATTCCCGAGAAGTATACCTATCCATCCCACGTCTTATTTTTATAAGTTAATTGTCACTTGGAATCTGTATTTCTGATGCAACTCCATCAGATTAACGTGGGTAAGGCTGCGTATGGTACTTTCACAACAGGGGCCGAAAAATGTTGGTCCGAAAAAGTACATGATAAGATGCATGGTGAGGCAGTAAACTACCTACTAGCATACTCAAATCCTCACCATCCACCAATGTAAATTGATAATTTCGGACCGACATTTTCCGGCCCCAGCACTATGGCATGGCACCCGGGCCCAAATAGAGTAACTACCGAACGGACGGTCCTCCAACTAACGGAAAATCGGGCGCAAATTGTGTCAACACCAATCAACTGCGACCTCGCATACCCGACTTAAAAATGGCGCCAAGAACCCGTATTCTATTTGAGGCCTGGATTCTAATTGCAAATTTCGCGATGGTATAGCAATGTGCACATTAAAAACTTTCAAAACGTGCTACTTGTCAGTTCTTCTACAAATTTTAATTTTTTCAACGAACATAAACCATCACTACGACGTTAAATAATTGTGTAATATACACAACACATAGTCCACATGCACAACCCCCCAGATCCGGTATTAAAGTTTGAAAATTTTCGTTTTCGATTGTTTACTGTTTCGTTCTTTAACCAAGTACTAAAATGAAGAAAAGATTTCTTGAGTGTTCACCCTCGAATTCGAACCTCTGCAAGATGGGTTAAAGCGGGCAAAACGCAACGTTGCCCGACTGCACAAAACACCACCGGCCGCAATGACCTCATATTGATACTGGACGATGCGCAGAGTTTGAGACGAGGAAAGGTCGAAGTGGGTTGCGGATATTATAAATAAGCCATGAAAGCTAGAATGAAAGACGAACATAAGAACCCTACTTATACAGTACATTTCCTCTAGCTGTTTTCCTTGTTCGTTGAATATGGTCAACGTCTTTAGTCTTTTTACTTACAGCCACCGCGACAAAGGAACTCGAAAAGGGAGAGAGAGGATGAGACACCCGGGGAAAAAATAAAAATAAATAAATAATAATAAAAAGCTATAAAACGAGAAATGCCACGCTCGGCGATAACCACACGCAACAGGTGACCGGTAACTCCTACCAAGCTCTCGCGGGTCTCTCAGAGGTTCACGTCATAACTTCTGAAGTTATAAAACTACTAGAGCTGTAGACGTTTTTACATATTTACCGATTATTGCCTATATCACCCCGCTGTGTGCTATGGATGCTGCTCGGCCAGTGAAATGCGATGTATCGATGTCTACTCTATTTAAAACTATAGAAAAATATCGATTTCGTGGGGGTTCAACCGCACCTCCGGACAATCGATATACTTTTCTATAGTTTTAAATGGAGTTGACATCGATACATCGCTTTCCACGAACCGTCATTGTGCTCGGCTGATACGCTTTCCTTCAAGCACGCCGAAACGAGGTTTCGCTCAGAGCTGCCGTTTCTTATACCGGTTGAGAAAAGACTACATAGTTCAGTTCCGTTCATAGCTGCAATGCACGAAAAGACTCTGATTTGTAACCTTTTCTTAGCCGGTGGAGTCGCCATACTGACTTTGTAAAACTTGCGAATATTTTAATAACTTAACGGTGATTCTCCCAATGGGGCTGTTGCACCATTTTCCTTTATCAGCGATTTCATAGTCAATTCTGATGTAAAAACCGGCCTCCAAAATTAATGACGAATTGATGAAAATTAAGGATACGATATACGATCGTAATATCATCGAATTGATGATCGAATCAGCAGCGGCTCGTGCAATGTGGCAACAATGGATTTCCTCCATTTAAAACTGTGTAAAATAATCGATTACTTGGTGAGGCGTAGCGCCTCACCTAGTATCGATCTTTTTGCATACGTTTAAATGGTAAGAGTGCACAGTTGCCAGATTACACGAGCCGCCACTGGATCGAATACTTATACGTGCTATTCTTATGGGGTGGTTTTATTCCGATAGAAACCCTTCAATCTCACCATCAGCGGAAATTCGCCGATGACTTCTACGCTATTGTGCACGCATCGTAGAGATTGGAGGGTTCCTATCGGAGTGGAACCTATTGCAATGGCACCACACATAAGAATAGCACGCACTCGATAGCTACTCGCAGTGGCGTAACTAGGCATGCATGCGCCCCCCCCCGCAAAAAATAGAGCTGCCCCCCCATCATCTTCTCTCCCTGCTCCATCCCACCCCTCTCCACTCCAATCCTTACCGGCCTATGACCCCGGGACTATATAGAACATATGCTCCGACGAAAGAAAAGCACGAATCATTCTTTTTTTTTTTTTTTTTTTAAAATAAAAAATCGCCTACCCGTTCTTTCAAATTTTTTTTTTCGTGCCTTAATTGTTGCGAATTCGTCAATGAGTCTTCCAAAATCCATATCTTTGGCCCTTCTTGCTTCAATGCTGAGCATCGCTAAGCTTAAGTCGCTTGAGAGACGATGTTGACTCATTGTACTCACGTCCTCTAGAGGTGGTTTTAGAAGTGTAGGCGCACCTAGACCGATAATCTTTGGAATTTTTCAACAATATTTCTCTTGTTTCAAAATGAAAATGAATGAAAAGGAATTAGAGCGTTAGCTTTTCACTGAGGAACACTTTAAAATTAAAATGTCAAAGTCGAAAACAAGTTTTGTTTAGTTTTGAAGAAATGAAAATTGAAAAGTCGCCAAAGATTATGGTCTAGGTGCGCCTACACTTCTGAAACGAGCTCTACGAACGTCATCTTCGTCCCTGTTTTCCTATTTTTTGTACTTCTCTTTATATTTTTTTCTTCCTTCTTCTCTTCTTTTCCTTTCCTTCTTTTCCTTTTTTTTCCTTTGCCCCGTATTCTCCTCCTCCCTCTTTGCGCCCACCGACGCCTTGCGCCCTCCCGCAATTGCGGGGGCTACTGTTACGCCACTGGCTACTCAATAAGACTCTTCATAATCAGTCTACTGGAGGAGAAAAGGGACTGAATCACTAAACGCTATGGAACTGACTAAGAGGAGTCAGGGCTGCCGTTTTGCGTATAATCAATGCTATTTTTCTATTCACCGATGATTCCACCGGTTGAGAAAAGATTACACAGTTCAGTTCAGTGTATGACTATAGTGCACGAAAATACTCTGATCTGGAATCTTCATTCATCGGTGGAAACTCCGTTGATTAATTAAAATGTCCGCAAGTTTTTTATAGTCATCGGCGACTCCACCGGTTGAGAAAAGATTACAGATACGAGTATTTTAGTTTATTACAGTCATGCACTGATCTGAATTGTGTAATCTTTTCTCAACCGGTGGAATCATCGGTGAATGGTAAAATAGCATTGATTATACGCAAAACGGCAGCCCTGAGAGGAGTAGTCACTGCGGTCAAATCAAATTTCGCTTTCCGAAGGAGACACCAAGGGATGATTATAAATACGATCAACAATGTATACGCTACATCGATCTCACATTTCTCTAAGCGACAAGTAATGAACCATTATGAACGCTCCATTATGAGCAAGACGCAGCAGCGCAGTGCGTCATCGCCACTCTCGAATGTCTCATAAAGGATGAATGAAGAGACGGAATATAAAAACAAACTACGCTGTCGTGCGATGTTGCCATTTTCTCCTCACAATTTAAATTTCTTGTAAAGAAAAGAATGCGCGCATAATTTCAACAAATCGAGTCAGAGCCAATTCAACAGTGGTGGTGGCTCGTGCAATGTGGCAACAACGTATTTTCTCCATTTAAACCTATGTAAAACAATCGATCATTCACGGGGAAAAAATTAGTGAAAATAACCATACGGATACCTGATTTTGGCACCTGCTAGATGTTGTGGTAAACTTGACCAGAAGTATGGTACGTTTACCGATTCTTTGAGTAAATTCGACATGCAATCAGGTGATAACATCACCTAGTACCTAGTCAAAACATAGTATACTTCTGGTTAACATTACCATAACATCTAGCAGTTGCCAAAATCAGGTATCGGTATGGTTATTTTCAACGTAGTTTTTTTTCCGTGTTAGGAGGTGTAATTGCACTCCCAGATATCGACACTTTTGCAGAGGTTTAAATGGGAAACAAGCAAGGTTGCCAAATTGCACGAGCCGCCAATGCAATTCAAAGGTAATGGGTCTGTTGCAAACTTTTGCTACAGCGCTATAGAGTGTTCAATCTCATGTAAAATCGCGTGAAAAGTCCATTGGTTGCATCAGAAAGTCATATGATGCAGTATGAAACTCACGAGAGACGTTTAATGAAATCCAAGATGGCGGTAAAATATCGAGCAACCTGTATTCATGCACCACGAACATCCAAGGATAGTTAACCTCACAATATCGATCACACCCAATCACAACGTAAATAAACACATAACCTCTGAGGCTGTGAGGTTGTCAACGTTGGCAATCCTTGGATGTTAAAGGTGCATGCATACAGATTGCTCGATACTTTACCGCCATCTTGGAATTCATTAAACGTCTCTTGCGAGTTTACTATCGCATTTCATGACTTTCTGATACCACCAATGGACTTTTCGGGCGATTTTACAAAAAATGAAACACTCTTCATCGTTGTAGCAAAAGTTTGCAACAGACCCATTAAGATTGAAGTTAAAGAGGGGCATTCCACGGTCCCGGGTGTCACAGGGGCACAACTTTTAAAACAGATTTACTACAGTTCAAAAAAAGGAATAAACTACAACAGACTCCATGATTAGAAAGAGCTCTGTTTCTAGATTAGTGCGCATACAAAGATTTTTAGAAAATATTTGTATTGAATTGATAGTGACCATTTAAAGAAGCGAGGTAGCGGCCGTGTCACTCCGTTTGAGCCTGTTTTGACTCTCTAAGTTCAACAAGAAAACTCTGTGATTCTTGCAAAGATAAAAATTCGGAGAAAATATATCTTAAAGGTAAGAGTGTCTACTATCAGTATAATCAGGCTGTATCTTCTAATTTCTCGCTATTGATCTTTCAAATGAAAAAAAGTAGGTAAAGGGTGTCACAGGAAAAGTAACGGGTGTCACGCTGTCTACTTTTACACTTTTAAAAACCAATTAAATAAGTTTTGTTTTTCTTTTTTAGTTTCATTCATAAACTTCAGTGAAACTCATCACTAAATTAGGGTTTTTTGTGAGATTTTTTATGAGAAACTTATACAAATTTGATACCTGCGCTCAGGCTTTAAAGTCAACCCCTTTTGGAGTACTGAGTGTGACAAGAATGTTGAATTTTCCTCTTTTTTGGGATAAAACAGTTAAACTCAACATTTAAAGTAAACAAATTTTCTGAAGTGTAATTTTATGATTGTAGCTTCCTTGTTTTTTACACTTTTCGTGAAGGTAGCTTTTGCAAAAAAAAACAAAAAAAAAAAAAAAACACTTTTACCCTCAGGCTCACTTCTGCATGGGAATGACCCTAGAATGTTTCTTGGAAGTTAAATTGGGAGAAAATCGTCATTTAATTTTCTTCCGATTATAATGTGTACCTACAACGTTGATTCTCATTTGATCCGGGCAAAAATTGGAAAACATGGGGAAAAGCGAGAGTTTTGGATTGAAAGAAAGGTCAGATAGGAAATCAGGAAAACAAAAAACAAAGAAGCTAGGTAAATATATGTATTATAGTAGAAAAGTGGTGATTTCAATAGGCTTGAGCGATGTTCGATGCATCGAAACTCGCTATTTATCGATATATCGACTAAAAACAAACCTATAAGTGTCATTTTTTCATCTTAAAAACCATCTTTAAGGCGTATTGAAAAAGCACCAGGATTTTCAGCAGTTTCTCATTTTTGACTTGTTAAAATGTGTTTCGATGCATCGATAAAATTTCGATGTTTTTGGACATCGAACTTTGATGCACTAAACTGGACATCGCACACACCTATAGATTTCAATAGGATTGACCCAATTATTTTTCGTTCATTTGATTCATTCATTTATCTATCAATTATTCTTTTGTTCACTGGAAACGTCATGTTTTTATTAAAAGCACATCTAAAAAAACCCTTCTAGGTAGCATTCCCTCTTTTCAAATGCATGGTGAAGAAATAACCTAAATACTAAATTACGTGCTTCGGTGGGGGTTTTAGCGCAATGTACTATAGATGGTGGAGAGGGGGGAGGGGAAGGAAGAGACCCCAAGTACGAACAAAATAAAAAAAAAAATAATCACAGCGTCGCGGGGCTGAGAAGGGAGGGGAGGTTATCAGAGGACACTGTATAGGCGTGACGGGGGGAGGGGAACTCCGATGCACTACAAAACGTGGATCAAAACCGAGCGAGGGGTTGGTGGGACGCGGGTTGCGGGTTGCATCCGAACCCCCATCCCCTTTTGACCCAGATACATATAAATCGAAAATGGGATTAATGACAAATGATAGTACTACGAAAACCCACGAGTAATACACATTCGCTCGGATGGAAGCCGACGACGCGACGCGACGCGATCGCGACACGACGCAACGGCCCGGCCGGTCACGGCAACAACAAACAATCAACAACAACCATCAACAGTCATCAACCGTCATAAACCGCAGCAGCAGTTACTCGAGCGGTGCCGCCGCCCACAGCACAGTGGGCGGAAACGGTAGATTTTCTGGCCATAACCAGCGAGTTAAGCACCGACCAAAGAGTAAACAAGAGCCCCAACAAAACAGTTGTGGCATAGTCAGAGCTGCCGATTTGCGTAGATTTAATGACAGTTTTAAATTCACCGATGATATCACCGGTTGAGAAAAGATTGCATAGTTCAATTCAGTGTATGACTGTAATGCACGAAAATACTCTGATCTGTAATATTTTCTCAATCGGTGGAAATGCCGTTAATTAATTAAAATATCCGCAAGTTTTCAAAAATATCGACGACTCTACCAGCTGAGAAATAGATATGAGACGCTAGTATTTTCGTGCATTACAGTCATACACTGAACTAAACTCTGTGATCTTTTCTCAACCGGTGGAATTTCCGGTGATTTTCAAAATGCGATTAAATCTACGCAAATTGGCAGCTCTGGGCGTAGTCGCATTACTACCGAATGTCACTATCGATTGTACGGCCTCTGATTGGCTGGCGAAAAGATTGGGCCCTGAGAAATCCCTCTAAAGGTGATTCCATGGCAAACTTCCGAAAATTTTAATCCGATAGATGGCATAACTTGTCGCTGGCTCCGAAAATAGCCGTTTTCCAACGGTTTTCGGCTTTTTTCTCTGAACAGACAAATAATATACAAAAAATCGGAATGTCAGCACCTGCTTGATTTAGCGGGCCAAATTGGTTCTAGAATAAAGACGTAACTATGCAAAGAAAAAATCATTTGTAATTTGGAGTTGTATCAGTGAAGATTACAGGTTTCGGTTCCACCTGTAATCTTTGCTGATACAACTCCAAATTACACTTGAATTTTTCTTTGCATAGTTACGTCTTTATTTTTAAGCCAATTTGGCCCAAAAAATGGCTCAAAAAATCAAGCAAAAAATTAAGCAGGTGCTGACATTCCGATTTGTCGTCTATTATTCTTCTGTTCATAGAAAAAAACCGAAAACCGTCAAAAAACGGCTATTTGCAGAGCCAACGACAAGTAACGCCATCTATCGGATTAAACTTTTCGAAAGTTTGCCATGGAACTATGTCACCTTAAGGAAATTTAACATGGGATTTTCGACTTTGCTTCGTTTAAAGTTAAATTTCAAGAAAATTATTCTTCCTTACCCTCGGGAAGTTCAAATTATATTTTTTTGAGACTATTACGAAAAGATTGATGGGTCATACATATCACTTCATCGAAAAAGTAACAGGAGGATATGAGTTTGAAAGTAAAATTACGGGTAGTTTTTGGCCGTGTTTCCCACTCTTCGCACAGGTCGGGCCGAGCGTGTGGTGTAGCAGTTGTTTTTTACAGTTTTCTTGTTATAGTGTAATGCAGATGGTCTAAAATGCATGTAAAATTCATTGATTGAAGGAAATACGCCGATTTCATGAAGAAACCAGAATATTTAAACGCAAATACTCTAAATAATACAAGGTTTGAGCGACTCACAATCGGACGTTACGGCGGGAAAAAATCCTCGTAATTTAACTTTCAATTTCATATTTTTCTGTTAAGTTTGTGATGAAGTGATATGTAATATCTTCGTTATAATCTCAAAAAAATATAATTTGAATTTCCTGAAGGTAAAGAGCAAGTTTTCTTGGAATTTGACTTTAAATGAGGCAAAGTCGAAAACCCCACAAGTTAAACCTCCATAAGAGCGACCTCTTTTAGCATCGACTAAAATAAAATGATCGTTCGACCTTTCCCAGAGCTACCGTTTTGCGTATAACAAATGGCATTCTTCAATTCACCGATGATTCCACCGGCTGAGAAAAGATTACACACGACAGTTCAGTGCATGACTGTATTACACAAAAATACTCGGATCTATAATCTTTTCTCAATCGGCGGAAACGCCGTTAATTTATAAAAATAACCGAGCTTTTTTTAAAATCATCGACGACTCCACCGGTTGAGAGAAGATTACACAGTTCAGTTCAATGTACGACTTTTTTCGGTGGTGCATGTTAACCCCGCAGCCCCCATTGGGGATATAAGTTGAGGGCCGGTCCCACCACAATATTTCCCGGTAACTTTCCTGACCCCAGTCCGCCCCTGTACCCACCCATACAGAGTAAAGGTAAAGAGGTCCGAGAATTCAATTCATGCACACACAAAAAGGTGACAAGGAAACGAATGCGAGAAGGAGGTTTTCTACTCCACTTCTTCGATATGATGAACGACAGTGAATCGACCCCGCACACCGCCCGATAAACACGAGGGGTGAGAAAAAAATATCTCTCAGAATCCGAAGGATCGGTGAATGAATTTGGGGGGAGGGGGTGACGGTCGGGGCATCCCCCCCACTCTTCAATCCATAGACGAGACGGGTGAGAGGGGGTAAACAAAATAGCGCAATAAGAGGAGAGGGGGAAACTAGCGGATATAGGAATTTGTCTTTCTCTCTCTTAGCGCATTTGAAACGCGTATGTTAAAAAGGGACAGACTATAGGGGCGGTCACGTGACTTTCGCCCCCTCTTCTTTCCTTCTCTAACACATGCGTTCAAATGGGCAGCGAGAGAGAGAAAAAGACAATATCTTGGATCCGCCAGTGCGAGAGGGGAAGAGGATGAGTCATCTAAAGTATTCACCACTGCAGCTGTTTCAACTTTAACGCGCTTCAGACTGTGCCGAAGCCCCCCCCTCTCACTCTCTCTCTCTCTCTCTCTCTCTCTTAGACACCACTAACCCCCCCACCCCCCCCCCCACCCTTCATCATCAGCAAGCGCCGGTAAAGTGTGAGCGTAGAACCGGCAGCTGCATCAGCAACGTAGAAGAGCATCGGACGGCCTTTAGCGCAGAAAGGATCCAACTGCTTGAGGGGAGTCGATGACAGTTGGCTTCTTTCCGCAATAAAGACGTTCGATTGTGGGGCGAGAGACCCAACAAGTTCAATGCGCCAGTGCTTCAAGCTTGGGACACGTGGACACATTAAAGAAAAATCAAACTGTTACAGATGATAGAGCAGAAAGGGGGGGGGTGGTTGGTTGCGGTAAGTAAGATTCTCGCAGTGCGAACCGCGGAGGAGGGACGCGTAACGTAAGCGGGTGCGGTCAACGTAATAAAAATTAATGTGACAGAAATTGCATCGGAATCGAATTATACGGCAATATATCGACGCGGAGGGAGGTTGCGTGACTTTAAAAACCGAAGCAAATCGTAACCAATCCAAGATAAAAGTTGCGGACTCACCGAACTTTCGGGCTTTATCTTATTAGTTTAAATGTTTGAGCCGGAACAGAATCATCGGCAGACCCTGTTTCAAATTACGTTACCATTCAGCAAGACACTGCTATAGTAAAAGTTGAAAGTTCGAAGGTTTCATGAAATATTACGGTTAGACGGAGAAAATATGAACGAACGAACAACTGTCGACGTCATTTCGAGTTTTGATATTAATTTGAAATGCAAATTCAAACCTCCGTTTCATGCCTACCGTTTACCGGATCTTAAAAAGAGGAATTTTTCTTCCCCCCCCCCCCCCAAGTCAACGTTGATTCCATCGGTTAAAGAAGGGGGGGATCACATCAGAGTATGTTAGTGCGTTATGGTCATCGGTCATTCTGCTAAACTGGACGATGTTGTATTTCCGTCAACCGGTGGAATCATCGGTGCATTGAAAAGGTCTGCTTAAAACAGCAGGTGCGCAAATCATCTATATGGAAGAGCAATCCTACTGTTTTCATCGGCCTTTTTTTCGGGAATCGCCTCAACAGGGCTGCCGTTTTGCGTATAATCAATGCTATTTTTCAATTCACCGATGATTCCACCGGTTGAGAAAAGATTACACAGTTCAATTCGGTGCATGACTATAATAAACTAAAATACTCGCATCTGTAATCTTTTCTCAACCGGTGGAGTCGTCGATGACTTTAAAAAACTATCGGATATTTTAATTAATCAACGGAGTTTCCACCGATTAAGGAAAGATTACAGATCAGAGTATTTTCGTGCATTACAGCCATACACTGAACTGAACTGTGTAATCTTTACTCAACCGGTGGAATCATCGTTGAATAGAAAAATAGCATTGATTATACGCATAACGGCAGCCCTGCGCCTCAATAATACCGGCTGCGGCTACAGGAGAAATCAAAGTTGAATTTGACAGTAATGGGCAAAAATTATAGATTTACAACAATCATGAATGATTAACGGAAATTGCCTTTTCACAGTATTTTCATGTTATTTCTATTAGTAAATCGAAGTTGTAACACAACATGGAAAAACATTTTTTGATTTCACATCCTGAGGTGTTAAAAAAAGTGCGTAGCATGTTTAGTATGTTGGATTAACCGGAGTGAGCGGTTCAATTAGCACCGGTTTTTGTCAAATTAACTCCTCTGACTGTTAATTTTACAGCTCAGATTTGTTGATCCAACGTACTAACTGCTACACACTTTTTTAACACCCTATGCTGTAAAATCAACATATTTCTTTCCCCCTGTGTATACCAGTCATTCATCTCATCACCGATAAATATAAACTGGTAGTGTTGAAACTTTGATTAACTAGGAATAACATGAGAATAATTTCAAATTATTCATGATTATTCAAAATATAATTTTTGCCCAACACTGCGGAATTGGGAACTCCTAAATGAGTCGAAGAATCTTTACCGCCGCAAGCCAATAATTCTCACTGGAGGAAGAAAATCCATCTCGATAAAAATCGTATTAGTATCGACAGTGGGCCAGCTGGTACTCCAAAAGTGTCACAATACTGACACGGTATCAAGCGCGAATTGTTGCCAAATTTGAGGCTAAAATCTGTATATTTTACATTGAGTCTTATGAGAAAACGGCCTAAATATGTTCATCTAGCAATACTGAGCTACTTTTTATTGCGCGGAACTCGTGAGAACGCTCGAACTGCGGTTGAGTGAGGTCATGTGTTACGAGATCAACATTATAACAGAAAGATAGTGATAAAATAAAGAACACAAAAATAAAGAAGTAGTGTCGAAGCCTTAGGGTTGGCTTTCAGGCTTCAGCGCGAAACAGGAAACTCGATTTCTATTTCTCAACATTCGACTGAAAATTCTCTCCGAACCCAAGCAGATTGGAATTTTATCTTCCGCGCGAACGAACGAACGAACACCCCCCCCCCCCCCCCAGAGTACAAACAGAGTAAAAAAATTTCGAGCGGTAACGGTGGAAAGTGGACAACGTGTTTTAGTTCCTTGCACTTGGTGATAACACGAATGCAGTGGCGGCGCGTGCAATCTGGCAACAACGTAGTCTCTAAATTTAAATCTATGTAAAACAATCGATCTTCAGGAGGTGCAATTGCTCCCAAATGATATCGATACTTTTGCATGGGTTCAAATGGAAAATCAGCATGGTTGCCAAATTGCACGAACTGCAACTGCACGAATATTACTTCGGACTCCACTTCTCTACCTTCCCTCCTCCCTAAAGATATTAAGGAAAAATGGCAAAGTGAAATAAGTGGCCAACACGCACCGCCCCGCCCCCTGTAGATGGTTAATGCAAGCTATTAAGTACGACTGCTACAGACAAATTTTTACATCAACTTCAACATTTACGAATAGGACGGCTAAAATGTAGAAGGGACAAATAAGACAGGAAATCTCCCATGATACCAGCATTGAACCACCAATATGATATCTTGCCGCTGTAGCAGTTTTGTGAGTTTATTATTGAATTTTGGACTTAATAAGTGTAATTCTCGCTGGTCTTTACAACAGATTGGACTATTTATTTGCTTACAGCAAAAGTTTACAAGAGCCTCATCTGTGGAAAAAAATGAATGGCATTGGTCCACTAATTTGTGAAATGATACGTTTCAAATAGTAATGTTGACCTGTGCGTAATGGAAAGGATGGCAAATAGACCCCTAAAGGCGACTCGTGAACTGTCAGTTGTCAATATCTCCTTCGTATAACTCCACAAGTAAGATTCGGTGAATAAAAAAGAATCAATCCTTAGGGGGGTTTTTCGGAGCCTCCAAAGAATGGCGTAGCGTGCAATTTGGCAACGTTGTATTGTGTCCATTTGAGGGCATGTGAAAGGTCGAATGCGAAGGCGTTCACCGAACATCCAATAGTTCGATATTTTTCATGCGCTTTAATAAACAAACTGCAAAGTTGCCAAATTGCACTCTACGCCACTGCCTCCAAACCATCGATCAAATGAGAAAAAATAGAATCAACTGGGATCCGGAAACGACCACAGTTTGATTGTGTCCTATCTCTTCCTCGTCTAGCGGTAAACAAAGCTCGACAGAAATGACAGATCCATAAATGACGTTACCTTGTTGCATCATGTCAGTAAACAGCGCGCAAGCAAACAATTCCCAGGAAAGTTAAAAAATCCACGGCAAATATGAGGTTGTGACGCACACTCGATGACTTGATGCACACACAAATACACTTAGAATCACCACGTACTAAAACACACACAAACACAAAACTGAAACGACTTCAACAACGAAAATCGTAGAATGACAAAATATCCGACCGCGTTCCGACAGGAGAAAAATTCATTTTGAATTAAGAGTCGCGAACTAGGATACACTGAAAAAAAATGAGAGCAGCGACAGAGGGTTATGTCAGAGGGATTTAAATAGAGACTAAAGCATCGAAACACTTGAACTTTTCTTGAGATACATAAAACAGGCGTGAGCAAGACGTCGCACTTTTGTCGCGTCGCGCCAACGACAAATCACTTTTCGCGCTGCTCATGGTCGCGAATCTCAATTTAGTGGCGAGAAAATGGAATCCGCGCACACACGACATTAAACAATAACACAAAACGCACACGACGGAAAAACGACCGAGTGTTAAGGAATGGAGAGAGAAAGAGCAACAGAGGAATAATAAACACGCGACAAGATCATAAAAATTAAGTTGTAACGATGCGGGGAAAACACTTCATTGGGGGAGAAGAGAGAGGGAAAGAGAGAAAAGGCGACAAAAAAAAAACACAGGTTAAAAACAACACCAAGGCGGACCGCGCCGAAATGAAGGAGTAGCGACAAGAACAACTACAGAGTGAACGGAGCGACGTAAATCAGAAAAACGGAGAAAAATACCGAGCAAAACGAAAGAAAAGGAAGTTCGTAAAAAAAAAAAAAAAAAAAACCTTTTTTTTCAGACGTCTAAAAAACGACAGATCCTCTCATCCGGAATCTCCGATTTAGAGGACCACCAAACATATAAAATCACTTAAAACCATTTGAAATTTGGTCCTATCTTTACAGGTCGCCGACGGTTGTAGACCGGACTTGCCTGAGTGTAATTTTCACTGAATGAAATTGGAGCCACTCCCAGCCATTCATGAGAGACCTGTTATCACTAACAACGGAGAAGCCAGACAGACCGCAAACTACGACTGGATCTCCGTGTTTTGTTTTTGTTTTTTCTTGTTATTTTTATTCCCCCCCGTTCGCTATCAATACAATTCAGTGACCGAGATTTGAAAAAGAAATATTAAAAAAACAATCCAACACAAGAGGACACAGAACTTTCACGAGGTTTGGGTGGTTTGAATGACAGGGAAAACGAACAATACGACGTAAAAAAAGACACTTAGAGGTTCATGTAGGAGAAATAACTTGAGAGCGAAACACGGCAGACAGAGAGCGACGTTACGTGATGTACGCGGAAGCACTGTTGGAAAACAAACTGAAAGCCATGACTAAATCCAAACAAGAGAGCGGCGAGGTTTCTCCCACCACTTGACATTGTTTTGTTCTTACTTCTCCGCTACGCCACCACGCCGCGCCACTACCGCACACCGCCACCGTCCATCCGTTCGGTGCGGTGTTTGTTGCGTCGGGGCCGAATTCTTGTGCAGACAGAGCCCGAGTAGGAGCAGCAGCCAGCCGCGCCGCTATTGTCCGGGGTGGGACGGGAACGGAGAAGAGAGTGAAAAAGCGGGGGACGTCTGCGCGCGCACCTTGGCTACGTCACAGCCAGAGCGTTGCCATGGTAACCCATTGCATAACAATTACGAGAGAGAGAAAGAGAGAAAGATAGAGAAAGAGAGATGAAGCCTATGGCTTAAGTAGAGACTCGACGCGACTTGGGCGTTAAATTGTAGCGGCAAAACTCTTTTGAACCCAGGATAAAACAGGCGGTCGAGGGCCGCAAGTTTGGGCTCTTCTCGCAGGCCTAGCTCGGCCTCAGACGTCGTTAATTCCGTAACGTAAGCGTCGATAGAACAGGTGTAGCCGGTGTAGGCAGGTAGGCTACCCGCCTAACACTGGCGTCGCGCTTGGCGCTGGAAAAAAACAAAAAACAAAAAAAAAAAACACGAATCGAGACATCGCAAAAGCGCGGCGCGCTCCGATGGGAATAGCGTCGTAAAACTCGAGAAACCTTGAAAATTCGGAATGGACGGGTGTTTTGACTGGTCGAAGCTCGGCGGTCTAGTCCTCATTAGGTGCGAATTATCAACGTCGGCTCGTGAATTGCAATGCATCGATGTCTCTTCTTACATGGAACCAGAGTTTGTTAGGAACTAAAGGTCCCCGAACAGCAATCGATTAAATATAAATCGCTGTCCTTCAACTTAAAAGTTCCTGGCCCAAAAGTGGAAATAAACTATATTATATGAGGCCGTTTTTTCTAAAATTAAAACAAGGGGAAAAAAAAGTTCGAGAAATGAGAGATTTACACCGCGGATATTTAGATAGAGTTTCTATTTTCAAAATAAGCTTTAACTTATCGCGAAAGTATAGTTGCCCTGAAGCATTTCCACTCCATTTCATTAAACATTTAAACGAACTTAATTTACGAAAACAATAAAATACTTTCTAATCAAACTATACATAAGTCTACCAAATTTCTAGGTAATATTCTTGAACTGCACTATGTTTGTGGCATAATTACTTTACCTCTGAATCCAAAAATAAAGAGTTGTGTCAAAATGGAAAACAGTTCCTCTATAGCAATTATAGCAAAGATTAAATGACCCCCCTCCCTATATTTAAATGAAATCGGACTTCTTGTAGAGGAGATATGATTTATGATCAAACCCGTGCCCTTTGAGGTCCACGCAATCAGTGGCGTAGCGTGAAATTTGGCAACGTTGCAGCTCGTCCATTTAAACAAACGAAAAAGATCGAATTATTGGATGCTCCATGTTCGCATTCGACCTTTCATGTGGGTTTAAATGGACATTATACAATGTTGCCGCAAATTGCACGCTACGCCACTGCATGCAAGACATATAGACGAATAGACAAACAATGAGTAAAAAGTGATCTTTTTACGTTTAAGGGGCTATAAAAGAGTGGGTCGAAACACTGAAAGCTCATTTTTTCAAGGTTCCATGAGGATTATAAATTTTTAATTTTTTCATAAAGATTATAACTTTTTTAAATTTCCATTAGGATTATAATTTTTTGTCTAGTTTCTACAACCTACACAAAAATTCAAAAAAGACAAGAGCAGTCAACAGAATTGTGACATTCTTGATTCTTTGTGAATTTCCCAGAATTTAAAAAAAATCACATTTCCCGCCTTTTCTTCGACTTTAAAAATACAATAATTTCCAACTTTCCAATGCTTTTCCTGACAATTGTCAGCCAAGAATGTAAACTATGACTTTACCGCACGCACCAATTCTTAGATGAGCGGGAGCAGAACTTCTACAGCTTCGAACAACATAACACCGTATACGCAGTGTTATTCCAATTCAGTATGAATCGCCTTCATTTAATTAAACGCAACCCGCTCAAAATGATTGGTATACAGAAGATCGCACAACGAACGCCACGCCAAAGCAGCCGCAGGCATTGAAAAGCCTTCTTTGGCTATACGGACAATGGGTCTGAATGCCACGCCGCGCAAATAGAGAGCACAAATTACCACGACTTTCAGCCTAAAATAACCCGATGAACAGACTAAAAACCTTCAAAATCCACTCTGAAAAGTCTAAACGCCCTATTAAAATTCGTCAATTGAAACAGTGAACACAGTGCGCGAGCAATTTTAACACCAAAAAGTATATGGAACGCCCAATCATAACCAAGCAAATAAAGTCACTGCATAAGTGCTGATAAAAAATACGGAATTTATCCAATGGGTCTGTTCCAAACTTTTGCTACAGCGATAAAAAGTATTTACTCCAGTGTAAAATCGCCTGAAAAGTTCATTGGTGGCATCATAAAGTCAATAAATACAATATTAAACTCACAAGAGGCGTTTATCGAAATCTAAGATGGCGGCAAAATATCGAGCAATCTGAATGTATGCACCGTGATCATCCAAGGATTGCCAACTTTGACAACCTCACGGCAGGTAGAGGTTATGTGTTTATTTACGTTGTGATTGGTTGTGATGGATATTGTGAGGTTGGCTATCCTTGAATGTTCGTGGTGCATGCATACAGATTGCTCGATATTTTGCCCCCATCTTGGATTTCATTAAACGCATTTTGTGAGTTTATTGTTGCATTTCATTGCTTTCTGATGCCATCATTGGACTTTCCAGGCGATTTTACATTAGATTGCACACTCTATAGCGCTGTAGCAAAAGTTTGCAACAGACCCATTAGTCATTGGGCAGTCTTGGACATCTGATAACAGAACTACTAAGATAAATTCAGTATTTTGATCAGACTTCAGCAACCACGTGAGTCGCAGAAGCGGCCGGCGTGCAGTTTGGCAACTTTGTATACTGTCTATTTAAATCCTTGCAAAAGGTCGAATTCGTAGTTCGATATTTTTAAATGGAGAAAGTACAACGTTGCCAAATCGCACGCTACCGCAACGCCACTGGTGAGTCATCTTCACCAAGAACCGGTTTCCAATCTTATCCGTAGTCTATCCTGCGAAAATCGAGAATTTCAAGGAAAAGTCCGCTGAACTCAACAAAATTCTTCATTAACCCTTTCATGCACGTATTTTGGGATTTGAGTTTTTTTGAGATTCATTTAGACCGTTCGAAAGAGGACACTTTTTTAAGAACTTTGATGGGTCACACAACTTTTTGAAAAATTTCTATTTAAATTTCATTGAATCACATATTACATGAAATGGTACACATGTGTACCACTATCCAAGAAAGGGTTAAAGTTCGTTAAGGTGATCCTATGGCAAACTCCCGGAGATTTTAATCTGATAGATGGCGATTGGCGTTACTTGTCGCTGGCTCCGAAAATAGCCGTTTTTTGACGGTTTTCGGCTGTTTTCTCTGAACAGACGAATAATAGACAAAAAATCGGACAGTCAGCACCTGCTAAATTTGTTGCTTGATTTTTTGAGCCATAAACGGGCCAAATTGGTTCTAAAATAAAGGCGTAACTATGCAAAGAAAAAATCATACGTAATTTTGAGTTGTATCAGTAAAGATTACAGGTGAAACAGAAACCTGTAATCTTTACTGATACCAAAGAATAATACAATCAGAACGGAAACTCCCATAAGAGCCAATGGAAGCAAGTTTGGAATTTAACGGCACCAATAGGCAACGCTGTGGTCCTATATCCCAAAATAACGAACGTGTGTGATTTGTGTTGAAAATCATATATTTCTGTAAATTCTGGAAAGAAATCTTAAGTTTCCGGCCTCACTTTTATTCTATTGGCATTTCAGAATGAAAATTTCGCAGATCATGTCCTATATTTTTTTTTCGCGCGGGGATCCAGATGTTAACATCCTATATCCCAAAATGGCGCGGGACGCGAAATGAATTTGCTTCAAAATTCGACAGTTTCCGTTCTAGTTGTATATTATTCTGTGCTGATACAACTCCAAATTACAAACGATTTTTTGTTTGCGCATAGTTACGCCTTTATTTTAAAACCAATTTGGCCCGGTTAGGGCTCAAAAAATCAAGCAGGTGCTGACAGTCCGATTTTTTGTCGAATATTCGTCTGTTCAGAGAAAACAGCCGAAAACCGCCAAAAAACGGCTATTTTCGGTGCCAGCGACAAGTAACGCCATCTATCGGATTAAAATCTCCGGGAGTTTGCCATAGAATCACCTTAACCATTTTAGTTCCACGCTCATAGAAAATATAGGGAAAACAATTAGGAGGCGCTGACAAAACTGTTGGTAGAAGAAAAACCCCAGCAAAATGCTTTACAGTTATTGAGCCATTCACGTCATCGAACTCCGGCCAAGTCTTGTGGTCTTCGGTTCACCCAACGAAATCTCTTTAGTTTGGGCATACGTACCTACAGTAAAAAACCTTTAGGTAGTTATCTACCTCCTGAGGTCTTTTGCTGGGTCATTTTTCTATCAACGGGTTCGTCTGCGCTACCAAAGCGCCTCCCCCCCCCCCGTGTTGATTGTTCTGTGTTGATTTGAATGAGCGCGCGATGTTATAGCTGTCTATAATTAACACAGAAAATCGCACAGAAAAAAAGTGATAGTCATAACATCAGATTCTAGTCATAATATACCAGAAGCACAACGATACGTGAACAACAGAAAGTCTAGTACTTTGACCAGAAAATTCTAATGTTAATACCAGAACATGGTCATAGAACTAGAATTTCCTCAAAATTTTCAAGAACTATGATGCAACTACTAGAATTCTGGTAATGGGTCTGTTGCAAACTTTTGCACAACGATGAAGAGTGTTAAATCTTATGTAAAATCGTATGAAAAGTCTATTGGTGGCATCAGAAAGTCATAAAATGCAATAATAAACTCACAAGAGGCGTTTAATGAAATCCAAGATGGCGGAGAAATATCGAGCAATTTGTATGCATGCACCAGGAATATCCAAGGATGGCCAACTTTTACAACCTCACTGGAGGTAGAGGTTATGTGTTTCTTTACGTTGTGATCGGCTGTGATCGATATTGTGAGGTTGGCTATCCTTGGATGTTCGAGGTGCATGCGTACAAATTGCTCGATATTTCTCCGCCATCTTGGATTTCATTAAACGCCTCTTGTGAGTTTATTATTGCATTTTATGACTTTCTGATGCCACCAATGGACTTTTCAGGCGAATTTACATTAGTAGAAACTCTCTTAATCGTTGCAGCAAAAGTTTGCAACAGACCCATTCTACTATCCCTTACATGGGTTCACATACTGTCACGCTTCTGGTAATCTTTTCTTTCAGTGAAGCTGTCCTAGATAAACATTCCTACTCCGCGATACACGTCGTAAATTGTAAACATGCTTTTGCCTACATCAATAATTGAAGGCGGCCAACAGAGCACTCAATTGGAGAGTCCACGATTCAATGCTCTATATTACTTTCAATATGATGAATTTGAATTGAAAACATGTAAAACAGATCATGAAAAACTGATATGTTCGGGCTCGGTACCTGAAGTAAACCCGTGAAAAAGATCGAAGCAGTATTGGGTGTTCAGTGAACACCTTCGCATTCGACCCTTTTACGTGGATTTAAATGGACAAAAATAAAATGTTGCCAAACAGCACGCAATGCTACTGGGCTGGAGACTTATCATCAAACCCGGCGACACCGGACAAGTAGGTATCGCATGAAAAGGGCGAAAGACAAAAATAGAAGGATGAAAAAGTCGAATGAGAAAGAAGAGGAGAAGGGAGATAGAGCCTGGTGACTGTGGATACAGCGACTAAAAGGAGGGGGAGAGGAAAGAGAACAACGCGAGCCAAGTATCGTGTATATTGGCCAATCAGAGGCTAGTTCAGTGGGCTATAGTGACGTCAGTTTCCTGAAACCATCAACAGAATAACCAAGAGCAAAAACCTAATCAAATTTTTGCTCTCATCTAAACACCGAGTCATACGAAACCCACGCGCCGCTAACGTAAGATCAATATGCACACAAAAAACAAAGTTCAGGTATGTACTTACAGTCGGCGAATTAAATAGTGTCAGTTAACTCCTTAAATTTTGGCTCAGGTAGGCCACCTGCGATACTCGAATTCATTGTTATGCACATTGCAGGTTGCCTACCTCATCCAGAATTTAAGGCGTCGTCTGACATTATTTAATTCGTTGACTGTTCACTAAACGTAGCAGCCTTTTAAAATAGCTTCGCCAAGCAAAAGTTCAAGTTCTACCAGCTCGAGGTGCAGCTGTACCGAAGCACTACTTCAGTAAGCATAAGCAAGAAGAGAGGCTGTTACTCTATCGAAGTAGTGCTTCGGGACAACTGCAATTTTCTCCGGTAGAGCAGGAAGTTTTGCTCAGCGAAGCTATTTTAAAAGGCTGCTTCGGTTGTAAGTACCGTTGTACCTAAACTTTGTTTTTTCAGTGATGGAGCATGGAATCCCATGGGCATGGTAACGATTTTAACCCCTTAAGCAACGATTAGCATGACTATAAAAACCTTCAAAATCAACTCATAAAGTTGGGAATGCCTTCTTTTAAAATTCGTTAATGGGTCTGTTGCAAACTTTTGCTACAACGCTCTATACAGAGTGATTAATCTTATGTAAAATAAAGTGAAAAGTCCTTTGGTGGCAGCAGACCAGACAGTCATAAAATGCAATAACAAACTCACAAGAGGCATTTAACTGAAATCCAAGCTGGCGGTAAAATATCAATCAACCTGTATGCAAGCACCATGAACATCCAAGATGGCCAACCTCACAACATCTATCACAACCAATCACTACGCAAACAAACTCATAACCTCCGATGCTGTGAGGTTGTTAACGTTGGCCATCATGGATGATCACGGTGCGTGCACAGAGGTTGCTCGATATTTTACCGCCATCTTGGGTTTCAGTTAAACGCCTCTTGTGAGATTAATACTTACTGCATTTTATGACTTTCTGATTCCACCAATGGACTTTCCACGTGATTTTACTTCAGATCAAACACTCTATATCGCTGTAGCAAAAGTTTGCAACGGACCCATTCAGACACCGCAGCGCGCGCTTGAGATTTCTTTACTATACAATTTTAAGCAAGTGCTCCAGTCATCACCAAGCCCAGTCACCAATAAGCGCTGAAAACTCAATCGCGCATTCATCTTCAAATTAGGGTGCATTGATCACAAAAGTTTGGAGATAGCAAGCGCTTCTTTTCAATGAGAAATCGACAGAACGGTAGCGCAACGTGCAATCTGGATACCGTTACATTTCACGTAATTCAACCAACGAATAAGGCAAAATTTGTGGTGCACCCAATGAATGGATCTTTTCAATAATACACGAATGTGAAGTTCCCAGATTGCAAGCGGCACCCCGCAGCTTTATAAATGCCATCGATAACTTACGAAACTTCAGAGCAGAAGTAATTTCTAAGGACTCCGCGACAGAACTCACCTGAAACAAAGAGGGGGGAAAAAAGTTAATCAAGGAAGTTGTTAATGGAGGATGGGGGAGGATTTGATAGTTTCACACTTCATAGATAATTTTGACAAAATTAAATTAAATAAATAAATAAAAATAATAATAATAGTAAAAAAATACATTCACCTCCCAACATAATGAGAAAATGACTCATGATAGGAATAGGTAAAAAAAGGGTCATTAAATTTACAATTTTGGGGTGCGGCAATTCACGGAGGGCGGCAAGATTGCATTCTTGCCCCCCCCCCCTCTCTTTGTAAACCACGGCACGCCCACCCGCGCCCCTGGCCTCAAGGGTTTTTATATTTTTGGAACCTTGGCCGCTTTCACTAGCAACTCAAGCCTATGCAACATGCATGGGCGAAAATGTGATGTCGCCAAAACCCAGCTTGTGACCCCTCTATCGATTCAGCTTGGCAAATGGAGTCGATCGCCCTCAAGGGTTTTCATATCGTTTGAAACTTTGGCCGCTTCACTAGCAACTCATGCCCATGCAACATGGGAGAAAATGTGATGTCGACAAAACCTGGCTTGTGACCCCTCTATCGATTCAGCTTGGCAAATGGAGTCGATCGCCCTCAAGGGTTTTCATATCTTTTAAAACTGTCGCCGCTTCACTAGCAACTCATGGCTATGCAACATTGGCAAAAAAGTCGTTGTCGCCAAAACCCAGCTTGTGACCACTCTATCGATTCAGCTTACCAAATGGAGTCGATCGCCCTCAAGGGTTTTCATATCTTTTAAAACTGTCGCCGCTTCACTAGCAACTCATGGCTATGCAACATAGGCGAAAATGTGATGTCGCCAAAACCCAGCTCGTGACCCCTCTATCGATTCAGCTTGCCAAATGAAGTCGATCGCCCTCAAGGGTTTTCATATCTTTTCAAACTGTCGCTGCTTCACAATCAACTCATGGCTGTGCTACATGAGCGATAAGGTGATGTCGCCGCTAATTGGTCCGGTGCTTTTTTTCCCATAGATCACGGCTTGACAACACCAAAAATACTCCTTATAAACATTATTATCGTCGCCTAACGCAAGATGAGACTGTTTATGTTCATTATCTGATCACACCGACTTCTGATTACGACAGGTATAGGTTTTCACCGGTATAAGTTTCGAAATTCACATCACACGCGCGCACTGAACGCAGGTTTTCAGTGATGTTTTTTTCCTTTTCCCGCGTTGCAATCAAAATATCACACTTTCACCAATTCTTTATGTTTTTCCATTTTGATTGCAAAATTTCGCGGGGAAAGGGAACAAACATCACAGCAAATCTGCGTTAAATATGCGGGAGTTCATGAGAATTCCGTAACCTACCGGTGAAAACTGTCCACCTGTTGTAATCAGAAGTCAGTGTGATCAGATAATGAGCATTACCAGTCTCATCTTGAGATTAGGCGACGATTGCAATTGTTATAAGTGGTATTTTTGGTGTTCACACCAGGGGGAAAAAATGTTTTGGATTTAAGAAGAAATATTTTTGAATTTTATGAGAAAAAGACGTAAAATTGAAACTTTTTGTTAAATTAAAAAAAAAACTTTTCATTAGATCAAAATACCGAATTTTTAATTTAAAAACAATTATTTTCAATTTAATACAGTTATTTTTATTTTATTAACAATTAATTTTAGTTTAAAAGTACGTCTTATTGTCATAAATATTTCAAAAATATTTTTTTTTAAAATCTAAAACATTTTTTTTTTTCTGTGTTGTCAAGTCGTGATTTGAGAAAGAGAGCAATCGGACACTTTAATACTTCGTTTTTCTCTGCGAGAAAAAATATGCTAAACAAATCTGTAGGGGGTTTATTCTCCACCCCCCCCTTTTCAAGCTAACTTAACTTATAATGAATCTATCAATTGAATTAAGTGAATTATGAATTAATCAAACGTCAATTTATAATGAAATATGATCATCTATGGCTCAGTTGATTGGAAATGAGTTGATCTTTTCAATTTCAAAAGTGACCAAGATCAGACCATTATCCTTGCTTAGTTTTGAAGTTGCAGCATCAGTCTCTGCACTTTTGGGATATCCTTTCCATCTGCGATATGAAATTTGCAACGAAATGAGAACCAATGGGTCTGTTGCGTACTTTTGCCACATGAATATGACACATTGTTTCTAACGTGAAATTCGGCGAAAATAACGATGCGCACATTCAAAACTTTCAAAATCCACTCATTAACTCAGACAATACCTTCCATTTCAAACAACCCGCGCTACACTAGACACTATATCACCGACTTATAACTACATAGCTGGAACCATCTCGTTTATGTAAACATGAACAGAACTTGCAAACATTGGAATGTTTCGTTTAGATGCGTACACTTCTTAAATTATTTTGTAGTCTTTGATAAACCGAAAAGACCAGACAGCAAATGCAGAAAATAGTTCTTGTATTTAGAAGGGAATTCCATCATTTTGTAGTTACGATGTTGTTCACTTATGCACGGTGGTTCCGTCTATGTAGTTTCAACCGCTTAATGAACCTTGAAGAAATCTCCTGACCGATGGAGCCCAAAGGCGAGGGGCAAAGAGGGTATTAGTGGAGGACGTTTCCACCCCCCTCCTGCCTTGCAATTTCGACAAAATGGGCTGTAGCGGCGCTCCCCGCGAATTTTTTTGAAATTTAGATTTTTTCTCATAAAGGGGCGGTTGTCAGGAATACCCACACCAAATTTCAAGTTTCTAGCTCATCTGGATATGGTCGAAAAAAGTCGGTACGGACGGTAGAGCTCGTTTCAGAAGTGTAGGCGGACCTAAACCATAATCTTTGGCGGATTTTCAAATTTAATTCCTTTTAAATAAAACCGGACTTGCCTCTGACTTTATTCTTTTGCGTTTAAAGTGTTCCTCGTTGAAAAGTGAACACTCAATTTTATTTTCATTAATTTCCATCGAGTAATATCAGAAATTATGTTGAAAAATTCCAAAGATTATCGGTCTAGGTCCGCCTACACTTCTGAGACTACCTCTACCACAGCGATTTTATATACACGGATGGATGGATGGACGGATACCGGTGCAAATATTGTCTAGTGTAGCGCGGGCTGTTTGAAATTGAAGTGATTTCCTGAGTTAATGGCGAGATTTTTAACGTTTTTAATGTGCGCATCGTTATTTTCGCTGAATTTTACATAAGAATCAAGGTTCTATTTTGCTGTAGCAAAAGTATGCAACAGACCCATTGGTAGGTATTGTAGAAACATAGGCAGGGGGGCTCTAAAAGAACATTAAACACTTATTAGGGTGGATAAGGAGCTATGGGAGCTTTTGTTAATTTGTTTGTGTCGTGACGGAATTGGCTCACGAGCGAAGGAGGGCGAGAAGCGATGATTTGTACGGCGGAAAAATATAAGGACCGGATGTGGGAACGATGATGGGGCCCCCGAGAAAGATATGACGAATGAGAAAACGCGCATGGGTGAGAAAACAAGAATAAATTCAGACGAGGAAAAGTAATATTGTATGTAATACATCAATGTGAGCTTCGAATAAATTACAAACTAACGAAATTATTGCATAAAAACCCATTTTCTCCGGAATAATACGGTTCATTTTCAATTAATATTCTCGATAACGACTCCTCGGCCCCCGACCCCCACCCCGCCGCCCCCCCCCCACTCTGCGACCGCTCGCATTCGCCATTCACACAGCGAAAAACACAAATAATGAGGCCATTCCTCTCGACAATTAATTATTCTAATATCATGCTTATTTACGGCCATGAAATGTGATGTGACTGATCGTGCGATAATTCAGAGGAGTGTGAGGGACCAAAGGGAAGGAGAAGCGATGGGAGAAGAGGGGGGGAGAGAGAGGTGATAAAGTGGGGGGAGAGGAACGAGCAAGCTAAAGAGAGGACAATAAAAAGTCACCTGAAGTGTGCGGTTGCTGAGGAAAATTTGACGGCTTGATGTGAGGAGATTGAGACATTTCATGACAAACGCAACTACGCGAGACACCCCCCCCCGGCCATCCGCCTCTACAGTGAACGAAAAAGGAACTAACAATTTTTAGTCGGCTGATGCCGATGAAAATAGGGCTCTTGCAAACTTTTGCTGTGAGCAAATGAATAGTCCAATCTGATGTAAGAACCAGCGAAAATCACGAAAATCACATACTCAGAAAGTCTAAAATTTATAGTAATAAACTCACGTAACTGCTACAACGGCAAGTTTTTAATGGAGGCTCAACCATAAGCGGATCGTATCAGGGGCTAGGGGGAGGCTATAGCCCCCCACTTTTTCTGGGCGGAGGGGCTTAAGTCATCACTTGAGACTTGAGGAGCCAAAAAAACGGGGGGGGGGGGTCATCACTTTTCAGCCCCCTCAACTTTTTTGGTAACGGTCCGCCTATGGGCTCAACGCAGGTATCATGGGAGATACCTGTCTGTAATGTCACTATCTCTAAACGAAAATAAAATACATATAAGTCTCAATTTAGATTGGAATCTCCCATGATACCTACGAACCTACGTCTCTCCACCATAAAGCCCGATTCCGAGAGTGAATTTCGTGATTTTACAGTGTTCTCATCGTCATCGTTTTGACAGGTTTTTAAGCAAGAATCAACTCTTCAATCTCCTATAGCAAAAATTGCGTATTTTGCGTAAGAGTAAATACGCCCCTCCCACCACCTCTCAGTCCTTTGTCACAAAAAAATGCTGTAAGTCGGTCACAGTGCATAGAACACAGAACCTACAGTTAGATTAGGAATCCCTTAAGAACAGTGGGCGGGGGGGGGGGGGCGGAGGAAGGAGACATCCAATTGTGCTATGCAAAAAAGTACGCAACTTTGACGCATCTTATACATGCGGCTATGGAGTAAATGTGGCATAAAGAGATTGAGGGGGGAGGGGGGAGGAGGAGATGGGGAGGAGGAGGTAGGGAGGAGGAGGTAAAGGAGGAGGACTAATGGCTGGCTCCAGGAGCGACTTAGCAGCGCTTGCCACCGCAGAAAAGAAATTCGCGAAGAAAGTGAACGACGGAAAGAAGAGAGAAGAGAAATGTAAGAGGGGGCGGCGGGGGGTCGTGGTGGAGCGTGGTGGGCGAGGAGGAGGAGGGGAAGGGGTGGAGGGGGAGGGGTGGAGGGGGAGGGTGGAGGGGGAGGGGTGGAGGGGTGAGGAGGGGGAAGAGGGAGAAAGGCAGGAGAAAACTGGTGTTCAACGTTGTCAACTATTGGAGTAGGATAAAACGCCGTCAGATTTCCCGCCCGATGGCCGGATACGACTATATACGAGGGCGTTTCCGTGTTACTCATCAAAGTGCTACACAGGTTTAAAAAAGATTACACAGGTTACAGGTAACATTATTCTCGTGGTGTACGGATATGCTGCAACACTGACCTATGAAATCTTTTTTTACACCGGTCCAATATACTCAGGTGAATTCTAAAACGCCACCAAACTAAAAACAACGACTGCTACACCGGTTCAGGAAGGATTGTGGGATAGCATTATTCTCGTGGTGTATAGCTATGCTGCGACACTGACCTATGTAATCTTTTTTTACAACGGTGCAATACTCCGGTTGAATTCTAAAACGCTACCAAACTAAAAACAACATACTATTATTACGAGCCCATAGATATAGACGGGGCAACGCTGCAACTGGTGCGAATGATAACGAGGATTAGCATGACACATTCTGGAGCAGTTGTATACATTTGCATATTACATTCATTTATATCAATAACTCACATTAACATATCATCATTTTCATTCTTTTCCGGAATTGGAGCGCATCTATCGCCGTTGCCGAATTGGGCTTTCATTTCTTGCTTTATACCTATATGTATACTTCCAAGATTGTAACGAAACAGAACTAGGATAGCGGTAGTTTCAGAAGTGTAGGCGCATCTAGTCCGATAATCTTTGGAATTTGCAGGGGCGGATTCACATCTCTTGATGCACTAAGCAATTTTGAATTTGAGGCCCCCAAGAAAAAGGGTAGGATGCCCTGGGGCCTGGGGCTCTGAGGTTATCGGCCAGAAAGAACGGGAGTTGGGGGTTCTCCCCCTAATTATTGGTTTTTTTTTTTTTTTTTTTTTTTTTTTTTTTTTTTTTTTTTTTTTACGGAAGGCAATGGAATTCAGTTTTAAACTGTTTCCCGGCAAAGTTGGTATTATTTGATCTTTTTGCCTTTTTTTATTCTCCCTTTCCTCTCTTTTCCTCTCTTTTTCTCTTTCTCTATCTCTTTTTCTCTCTGTTCCTCTCTTGTTCTCTCTTATATTGCTCTCTTTTTCCATCTGTAGCTCTCTTTTCCTCTCTATTTCTCTCTATTTCTCTCATTTTCCCTATATTTTTCTGTTATTCTCACTTTTTCTTTATTTTCCTATATTTTTCTCTCTGTCTGTTTCTGTCTTTTTCTTCTTTTCTTCCCCCCTTCGTGAAAAGAGGCCCCCCTAGGTCTGAGGCCCTACGCAGTTGCGTATTTTTTGTAATGGTAAATCCGCCCCTGGGAATTTGCCAACATTATTTCTCATATTATAAAATAAAAACTAATGAAAATGAATTGGAGCGTTATAGCTTTTCATTATGGAACGCTATAATATCAAAAGATTGAAGTCAGAGGCAAGTTTTATCAATAGATTTGAAGGAAGCGAAATTGAAAATTCGCCAAAGATTATAGTCTACACTTCTGAAACGAGCTTTACCTAGAGCGAAGGCGTATGGCGTAAGTCCTTGTATTTGTATACCACAAAACTTGAGACATGAGCAGAGACCAAGGTTATAGATTAAAGAGGTATGCTCATCTGACTTCGCGCCACGAAATCAGTAGCGCGCAGTTCAAAATCCAGATCCAAGATGGCCGGAAAAAGTAGAAAACATTGTACACTCTTTCCAGAAAACATCGGGCTCCCTCTCCAGAAAAGCAGAAAATAGCCCGATGTTTTCTGGAAAGAGTATACAATGTTTTCTGCTTTTTCCGGCCATCTTGGATCTGGATTTTGAACTGCGCGCTACTGATTTCGTGGCGCGAAGTCAGATGAGCATACCTCTTTAATCTATAACCTTGAGCAGAGACAGTATTATAATACATGTATATAACACAGGCAATTTCCATCCTCCGGCATTTCACAAGCAGCTTGTAAAATGCCTGTGCAAACAGCGCGCAGCTCATTTCATGGCCACATGAAATAGGACTTGGTACACCTGAGTCTTACTTTACGTAATCGTCTAGAAATTTAATTTGGATCATTCAAAACCTATTAGGCTGACAAATCAATAAGTGATCCTTACAAACTAGGTTACCCTTGATTAGTTCTCTCAAAATATTAATTCAATATCAGCTTGCTTCAACGCCTGTACTCTCTCGCTTTGACACATTATCGTCGGAGAGCCAACCAAATAAAACTTGATATGGAAAACCGATAGACTTGACTCGGGCAAAAAACTGAGATTTGGACATTAAGTCCATGTTTTTTTCCTTTTTTTTTCTTTTTGTCGATCACCGTTTTGAGGTGAAAAGGCATTTCAAATCAA
The DNA here is from genome assembly GCA_011764245.1 of Trialeurodes vaporariorum. Lineage (NCBI taxonomy): Eukaryota > Metazoa > Arthropoda > Insecta > Hemiptera > Aleyrodidae > Trialeurodes > Trialeurodes vaporariorum. Next base: position 12,971,302 of record VMOF01000024.1, on the reverse strand, counting down.
TTGAAGACTTTTCACATTTCCTTCGAATGTCCTCCGGACGTTGAACGCCCATATTCTTTTGCCGGAAAGCTTATTGGCTTTTGAAAGAGCTGAATTAGATTTCAATAAGTACGACTATTTTTGTGAGACTGAAGTGCGCCAAGTCTCTTTTTTGTGGCCATAATATGAGCGGCATGCTATTTGCATCGGAATTTTACAAGCTGCTTAGTTGTAAAATGTCTGAGGATGTAAATTTCCTCCGACAAATGTATTAGATTCCCCGCGTATAGTGGCTATCTTGGCCGTGTTAAAATCGGGTGGCAATTTTTCTTTCCAGGTTTGCAACAAAACAACATCCAACCTGTCCCAACATTCGATGAAAATAAAGACAGATCAGTAATTTAGCTCTGAGAACACCAAAAAGGTATCTGGTGACCCCGAAGAAAATAACCTGTCGGCCAAAATGGCTCTTGAAACATTTGGGTGCGGTCCGATAATTCTGCTTGCAAATAATTTTATAAAAAAAACAAATAGAACTGAGGCGGTGTCTACAGGGTGTTCAAGAAAATATGTAACACCTCGAATTTCGAAAGAAAGCCGAAACACGCCTAAAAACTTTTGAGGGGGGCAACTTCTCAGGGGGTTTCGTTCCACCTCCCCTCACAACCCGAGTATTTCAAACGACGGACTCCATCTTGTGATACATCAATCAAGAGAGCATGCAATTTCAAGACTTTTAGCGCAAACCGGAGGCCGATATAGTTTTTCGTTTTCGATAAATCGAAGGTCAAAGTTTGATTTCGACCTATTTTTAAAAAATATCATGGCTCGAGTTTAAAAAGTCGTAATTTAAAAAGCTTTGGGTTTAAAATACTCTAAAAGGGGCTCTTGCAAACTTTTGCTGCAGAGAATTGAAGGCTTTCACATTGATTAGACTATTTAATTCATTCGCTCATAGCAAAAGTTTGCAAGAGCCCCATTCATTCATAAGCAGATATGTTATGAATCGCAAAACAATCAAGCTTCCCAGCTGAATCGAATTTTTCGGTTATGGAAAGATAGTATTTTAAAAGTCAGAAACATAGGACTGCATACACACATAGAGTGGAAAACGAATGGAGTCATATGAGTCATACTTCAGCAACAATTAACGTCGAGAGAAAAATTGAAAAAAAAAAATCTTTACACGTGGCAAGAAAAATGTTTATAAGGTGCTTGACCCGCATGCAAGTTGCAAAAGGCGAAAAGAAAAAATTTGAATGGGATCGCAGGGAAAAAAATAGTCAGCAAGTGTAATAGCAAAGGGCAAGTGACCAAGTGTAATAGAGAAGGGGGGGAGAGGATTGATTCGAACATGCACTTCCAACAATTCAATTGTTTCGGTAATGAACAGGAAGAGGCCTATTGAGGGGCAATCAAACAGAGGCGGCCAAACTAAAAATTAATATCGATTTCCGTCCGGCGGAAAGATGCAAGTTCGTCCAATGCATTTCGTCCGACGAACATTTCGTACAAAATATTTTGTCCGCATTAACTTTTGTCCGATACGTCTAGTCCAATCATTTCCCGTCCACGATATAAGAACGCCTAACGTAAACTAATAGGCTAATAAAAGTTTTTGTCAATAAAAGGTATTGTCCTCATGCAAATATTGACAACATATTCTTTTGTCCAATGGAGCTCTTGCAAACTTTTGCCATAGGGGATTTAAGAGTTGATTCTTGCAAAAAATCCTGTAAAAATGACGATGAGTACAGTAAAACATCACGAAATTCACTCTCAAAATCGCGCTTAATGGTGGAGAGAATCAGGTATCACATGGGAGATTCGATTCCTATCTAAATTGAGACAAATCTCTGTGTTTCAGTAGAGAAAGTGACATAATGGAAAGGAATCTCCCATGATACCTGCGTTGAATCGCCATTACGAACGTGCCACAATAGCAGGCGTGTGAGTTTAATACTGAATTTCAGACTTTCTTAGTGTGATTTTCGTGATTTTCGCTGGTTTATGTACATCAGATTAAACTAATCATTTGCTCACAGCAAAAGTTTGCAAGAGCCCCATTCAATGAAAAACAAACCAGTATACGGAAAAAATATTAAAAAGAAGATAGTCGACGGTGAATATTTTTCTTATCAATTATGGACTTTATTTTAATGTTGTTTCCAAGGAGAGGTGAGATCTTTGTCCTTCATATCATTGAATGAAAAATACTAAATTGTGTCCATAGCTTGAGGAAAAAATTAACTTAATTTGGATGTATTCTGTCTTTGGCCAAAAAAATAACTAGCCAATTTTACCATTTGGACAATTTACAATTCGGACATTATTTTTCTGGACAAACTTATAGAAGGTCTATTTTAGTCTATTTTGAAAGGGATCCGCATAGTGTACGTCACGGTGAATTTTTTTCTTATCAATTATGGACTTTATTTTAATGTTGTTTCCAAGGAGAGGTGAGATCTTTGTCCTTCATATCAATGAATGAAAAATACTAAATTGTGTCCATAGCTTGACGAAAAAATTAACTTAATTTGGATGTATTCTGTCTTTGGCCAAAAAAATAACTAGCCAATTTTACCATTTGGACAATTTATAATTCGGACATTATTTTTCTGGACAAACTTATAGAAGGTCTATTTTAGTCTATTTTGAAAGGGATCCGCATAGTGTACGTCACGGTGAATTTTTTTCTTATCAATTATGGACTTTACTTTAATGCCGTTTCCACGGAGAGGTGATATCTTTGTCCTTCATATCAATGAGTGAAAAATACTAAATGAGCTTGTTGCACACTTTTTTTTTAATTCAAAATATGAAAGTACTATGAGAGCTGAGTACTCAGTAATTTTTTCAGAATTTTTTGACGCCGGGAACACAAAGAAAAATTCATTTGAAAAGTCGAAAATTTGATAAGATTTGAAACGGCTCCAAATGGCGGGAAATCGCCGACTACGTCACAGCTAGGTCACAGGTAAGTACGGTCGATTTGTTTACATTTCTGCCCATAAGCTACCATGCCGAAAACGTGAAATTTGGACGCTTATGTCCTCTAAAAAGTCGTCATCTTTGGTCATCTGCCGTACTATATCAATTGTTTTGGACAAATAAAGATCCTGACAAGCCACGAAACGCGTCAGAGTTTATTTTTTTAAGCATCAAATGAAAATACGAGGTCGCAAAATTCGTCGGTGCCGCTAGTGAAACCAAGGTTAGGGGACTCTGACAACAAGTTAAATTCAGTCCATTGCATCTCTTTTCGTCCATTAAAGTGAAGCGAATCCGTTTATTTTGTCTTTCCTTTGCCTCTTTGACCTTTAATGAGTAATTCTTCAATAACTTTGAACGTTTTCGGACAGTAAGAGTCAAGGGAAACATAGTGGCTTTCCCCATAACCTATATTGCCTATAAGCTTATACAAACTATACAAGATCATTTCATTTGGGTGAAAGCATCTTGTAGTCATGTAAAGTCAGAGTATCTCCTTGCTAAGTATGAAACTGAATTGGACAGGTAAATTTTAATGTATGGCACCTGACTCATCCAAGTCAATTGAATATACTTAGCGGTGAAATTTCATCGGTCAACTGTAATGTTTGTAGCACTTTAACCTATATTCTTTTCATTGGCATTTCAAGAGGAATTTGCCCTTCCTATACTTAAACTTAAGTGTGGTAAGCAATTAACTTATAGTAAATAATAAGTTGGCATTTTCTCATTAAGCGTTTCATGTGAAGCTTGCATCGATTTAAACGCTAGCCAACGGATAACGCTGATCCACTCACAAATTGACAATCTTCCTAAAATAAGGCAGCATATTCTCATTATATTTCATCAGTATTCATCAAGTGTTTACTAACTTTGATTTGCAATGACTTGATGCAGTCAAAGCTCAATACCCAGTTAATCCATTTTGACAAAGAAGAGAAATATTGAACATTGGAACCGCTCCGTCACATGTTAATGGGCTCTTTATAGGTATCAATTTCCCAGAAATTGTCAAGACATGTTTAGTGCCACATAAAGTACAGCTAAATCTGATGCATACTGCAGTGGGATGTAAATATTTCAATATTTACCAATCTCCTTGCAAGAGAATGACACAATAACCACTAAACAATCATTCACTTACCCGCAGAATCATTTTAAAAACTCCAAATTTACACTAGTCAAATTTATGGATTTTTGACACATCCATCCTGAAACATTTTTTCAATCATATCCACTTGAAAGTCATGCTCACTAAGCAAAACTTGGCTTTGAATATAAGCACAGATTACAAATATAATTTTCTAAATCAGGTTTTGTGAATCAATTTAAGTTTTAAAATGATTCTGCGGGTAAGTGAATGACTGTTTAGTGGTTATTGTGTCATTCTCTTGCAAGGAGATTGGTAAATATTGAAAAATTTACATCCCACTGCAGTATGCATTAGATTTAGCTGTACTTTATGTGGCACTAAACATGTCTTGACAATTTCTGGGAAATTGATACCTATAAAGAGCCCATTAACATGTGATGGAGCGGTTCCAATGTTCAATATTTCTCTTCTTTGTCAAAATGGATTAACTGAGTATTGAGCTTTGACTGCATCAAGTCATTGCAAATCAAAGTTAGTAAACACTTGATGAATACTGATGAAATATAATGAGAATATGCTGCCTTATTTTAGGAAGATTGTCAATTTGTGAGTGGATCAGCGTTATCCGTTGGCTAGCGTTTAAGTCGATGCAAGCTTCACATGAAACGCTTAATGAGAAAATGCCAACTTATTATTTACTATAAGTTAATTGCTTACTACACTTAAGTTTAAGTATAGGAAGGGCAGATTCCTCTTGAAATGCCAATGAAAAGAATATAGGTTAAAGTGCTACAAACATTACAGTTGACCGATGAAATTCCACCGCTAAGTATATTCAATTGACTTGGATGAGTCAGGTGCCATACATTAAAATTTACCTGTCCAATTCAGTTTCATACTTAGCAAGGAGATACTCTGACTTTACATGACTACAAGATGCTTTCACCCAAATGAAATGATCTTGTATAGTTTGTATAAGCTTACAGGCAATATAGGTTATGGGGAAAGCCACTATGTTTCCCTTGACTCTTACTGTCCGAAAACGTTCAAAGTTATTGAAGAATTACTCATTAAAGGTCAAAGAGGCAAAGGAAAGACAAAATAAACGGATTCGCTTCACTTTAATGGACGAAAAGAGATGCAATGGACTGAATTTAACTTGTTGTCAGAGTCCCCTAACCTTGGTTTCACTAGCGGCACCGACGAATTTTGCGACCTCGTATTTTCATTTGATGCTTAAAAAAATAAACTCTGACGCGTTTCGTGGCTTGTCAGGATCTTTATTTGTCCAAAACAATTGATATAGTACGGCAGATGACCAAAGATGACGACTTTTTAGAAGACATAAGCGTCCAAATTTCACGTTTTCGGCATGGTAGCTTATGGGCAGAAATGTAAACAAATCGACCGTACTTAGCTGTGACGTAGTCGGCGGCCGACCAATGAAAATCGTTTCTCGGACCCCTCAACTTTGAGCTTTAATTTCGGTACTTTCTGTTCGTTTTTGAGCGGAAAAAATGGTACCATCGTTCTTCTCGTGAAATTTTCAGTCGATTACATATAATTTAATAAAAAAAAAAATTCTTGCAACAAGCTCATTGTGTGCATAGCTTGACGAAAAAATTAACTTAGTTTGGATGTATTCTGTCTTTAGCCAAAAAAATAATTAGCCCATTTTACGAATTGGACAATTTCTGGACAAACTTATAAGACGTCTATTTGGGTCTATTTTGACAGGAATCCATAGTGTACGTCACGGATGGCTTTCTTGTTCCCGTGATTATCTACGACGGTCATCTTGAAATTGCCGCACAAATAATATTCATAGAGGAGATGCGATACAGATCTAAAGACGGTTTCCAAGCAGCGAGCGGTATACGGTGGTATCAAAAAGTGACTTTTTGCCGGTTGTATTTCAATTAGGGAGTGAGTTTGGTGCTTCTGAGAGGGCGCATCACAATTTGTGCGTCGTTTTACATCAGAACCATAAAACTCAAAAATTAGGGGTGGCAAAGAATTCACAACTTCTTCATTTGCGAGTATCAATAGTTCAAAACTGAAAAAAATCGCTTCTAAATCGTGTACCTGAAATGGACACAGGGCACGTTGTTTACTTTACGCATCGCAAATGAAGACTTCGAAACGGGGCGGGAGCCCGGGGAAGATCTAAAACGACGAAGAGGGGAGGATGAAAAAACAAAACCGCTGATCTCAAGGCAAATCGTAACAATTAGTGGAAAAGACGCACACAGTTAAAAGTTATGCATTAACAGACAGAGTACGCGGGGAAGTTGGCTTAAACTTAATCAATTAATTATTTTCTGTTTCTCTAATTCTCTGTTCTTACGCTTCCCCCCCCTCCCCTCTCTCTCTCTCTCTCATATCTCTCTCTCTCTCATATCTCTCTCTCTCTCTCTCTCTCTCTCTCTCTCTCTCTCTCTCTCTCTCTCTCTCTCTCTCTCTCTCTCTCTCTCTCTCCTTCTATTGCTATCTCACTCTTTTTGGAGGGAGGTTACTGCTGGGTGAACACTGAACAGCGAGCACAAAGCCGCTCAATAGAAATCATCACGAAGACTTTGAACATCAAAACTCTCAACAGAGGCTGCAGCCAGTGACGGACAAACTCATTTTTTGAATAACTATCGATCCCTAGTATAGCTGATTTGCAGCCGGACGAAAAGAAGTTAATAATTTGATTGACAGCTGAACGAGGTAGCGTACAGGTAATTAGCGTAAAAATACCTAAACATTTTGGATGGACTTTTGATAATCACCGATGCTAGAGGTAGTTTCAGAACGGTAGGTGCACCTAGACCGATAATCTTTGGAATTTTTCAACAATATTTCTGATGTTAAAAAAATGAAAATAAATGAAATGAAATTGAGCATTGGCTCTCTATTATGGAACGCTTTAACATCAAAAGTTCAAAGTCGGAGGCAAGTTTTGTTTTGATTTGAAGGAATGAAAATTGAAAATTTGCCAAAGATTATGATGTGGGTGCGCCTTACTTTTCTGAAACGAGCTCTATCGCATAGGTTGAAAAAAATATTACAGATCAGACTATTTTCGTGCGTTACGCAGTCATACTGATGAACTAGACAGTGCATAATCATTTAGTCACTCGGTGGAATCTTCGATGAATTAGCTCTTTCCACTCTCGAGACGTTTCTTTTTCTTTTAGTTGCTTTGATATTTTTTTTTTTTTTTAAATAAAATTATTTTATTTTATTTTAATTTTTTGATTTGATTTTAATTTTTTTATCTTATTGTAATTTTTTGTTTTATTTTAACTGCTACCCAATTTTTTAATTTTATTTTAACTGCTACCCAATTTTTTTATTTTATTTTAACTTTTTAATTTAATTTTTTATTTAATTTTTTTATTTATTTATCTATTTATTTATTTATATATTTTCATTTTTTATTTTATTTAATTTTTTTTTATTTTTTATTTATTTATCTATTAATTTATTATATATTTTTCATTTTTATTTTTTATTTTATTTTACTTTTATTTCCTTTGTTTTAAATTAATCTCTTTCACTTTATTTTAAATTATTTAATTTTTTTAAGTTGTTTTCATTTGTTTTATTTTATTTTAATTTGTTTTATGTTATTTTAATTTTTTTTTTTTTTCAATTTGTTTTCCTTTCCTGAGCAGACTTTTGTTGGATGGATTTGAAATTAGAGTGGAACTCAACTATTTTTTTTTTTTTTTTTTCCCGAAAATATCCGACATCGGAGTGGAAAGGGTTAAAAACTTCTTCGCATGATCCGCAAAATGGCAGCCCCGATTGCATAATCCAAAAATAAAGAGAATACACTGAATGTGCGCCGAAGGGTCAGCGGCGATCGGATATAGAAACAAGAGGCAAGCGAGCATGTAAGACTACATTTCAAGTGCTTCGGCTTGAGAAAACCGATTGAAAAAAAAAGAGAAGGGCTCTTACTCTCTCTGTTTATCTCTCACTCTCCCCCCTCTCTGTTCAGTATGTTCGTTACAGTTGGCGAACCTGTTCCCTCTTTACAGGTCCGGGTTGAGATTGGGTTAAAACATCTGTCCCTGGAGATACTTTTTTTTTTTTTTTTAATTTTATCATTATTCTCTGGATCCGCACGCTAGCGCACGGGGTAAAAATTGAATTAATGGATCAACATAGAAACGGACACGCTGAACAACGCAACATTTTCACGCTGAACTAATCGTTAATCGTGGCGTCATCATCATAGTCGGTAGCCAAGTCAGCACTGTTGAGTGCGTTGACGAGTGATGAGCGGTTGCGGGGATGAATGATGCCTGACGAAGAGCTTTCACTCTTGAGTTTTGACCCTTCATCCGACCCCTCTCCAGTCCCCATTTCTTTCCGATCAAGTCCAGTTTTCCATCTGCTACCAGATTTTTAGGGTATCAAGTTTTGAACTTACAGCGCTCGCTCAGTATTCAGAGTTTAAGGGTGTTTTGGGTCTGTCCGGTCGCAAGGGTACGTCAGCGGGCATTTTCAATATTCGAATAGGGCTATTGCAAACTTTTGCTACAGGGGATTAAAACGTTGATTCTTTGGAAAAAATCTGTAAAAATGATGAGAATTACACTGAAAAATCACGAAATTCACCCTCAGAATCGGACTTGATGGCGAAGAGACGAAGGTATCACGGGAGATTCCTATCTAATTTAACAAAGTAAGTAAGTAAAATGTTAATAAGTTGTAAAGAACGATAAGAAACGCAAAGAGAAACGTAATTCAAAGAAAAAAAAGAGGAACGAAAAGTCAACTTGATGATGGAATTTAGGGAAGAAAGGATTAAACTACGGTTGAGATGGTGGTGCACAGGAAAAAAATGTTTTGGATTTAACAAACATATTTTTGAATTAAGCGACAATAAGACGTACTTTTAAACTAAACTCAATAGTTAATAAAATAAAAATAACTGTATTTAAATTGAAAATAATTGTTTTTTAATGGAAATTTCGGTATTTTGATCTTATGAAAAGTTTATTTTAATTTAACAAAACTTAATAGTTTCAATTTTAAAATACGTATGTTTGTCATATAATTCAAAAATATTTCTTTAAAAATTTAAGTTGAATCGGTATTTTGATCTGATGAAAAGTTTATTTTAATTTAACAAAACTTAGTTTCAATTTTAAAATACGTATTTTTGTCATATGATTCAAAAATGTTTCTTTATAAATTTAAATTGAATCGGTAGTTTGATCTAATGAAAAGTTTATATTAATTTAAGAAAACTTAGTTTCAATTTTAAAATATAACGTATTTTTGTCATACAATTCAAAAACATTTCGTTGTAGATTTAAATTGAATCGGTATTTTGATCTGATGAAAAGTTTATTTTAATTTAACAAAACTTAGTTTCAATTTAAAAGTACGTATTTTCGTCAAATAATTCAAAAACATTTCTTTATAAATTTAAATTAAATCGGTATTTTGATCTAATGAAAAGTTTATTTTAATTTAACAAAACTTAGTTTCAATTTTAAAATACGTATTTTTGTCATATAATTCAAAAATATTTCTTTTTCGATCTAAAACATTTCATTTTCTGTATGGGCTCCGATAAAAGCTCTATTAAGTGCAGTGTGTGTGTTTGATCTGACAACCACAAGCCCGAGTTTATTTCTAGATCCAGAGGAATCAAATACGACGAATCAAAGTGAAAGAGACCCCCGAGTGGCGTTGCCAATCTCACGCCAGAAAGCTGCACGCTTCCCATTTGAATTAATGTAAAACACACGGTTTTGATACATGAAAGTTGGCAATGCTGCGCACTAGTGGCGGGAAGCGCGATGAAAGGGCAGCGAAAAAAAAATAAAATAAAAAAATAACGGAGATAGGCGAGAGCGCGGGGAGCCAGCCAGACAGACAGACAGCCGGACAGACGAGACCCTACGACCCGCGGACAAACAAACAGACGGACAAAAAGGATTGATGAAAGTGAGGAGGGACCGCGGGGATATGGGGACACGGGACCCGCCGAGCTGACCTTTCTGTCGCGGCGGCCGCCGACTTGCTGCTCCAAATATTCCTCGTACGCAGACAGCAAGTGCATCGAACAGAGTGCATTTAAAGCGGCCGCATTGCACCGCGACGGATCGCACCGCCGAATGCATCAAAAATAGAAAATATACATATACATCTTATCTCTCTCACTCTCACTCTGAACCCCCCTCCCCTTTCTCTCCCACCCTCAATCCCTCCCGCTCTGAAACCCTCCTCTCTCTTCTCTCTCTCTCTCTCTCTCTCTCTCTCTCTCTCTCTCTCTCTCTCTCTCTCTCTCTCTCTCTCTCTCTCTCTCTCTCCTCTCTCCTATGCCTATAGCTTGTAATGTTCTTGGTTTTTTTTTTGTTTTTTTTTTTAAAATTTTACTCTTTTTATCATGTTTTTCTATAATATAAATAGCGTATCATCATCTCCCCCACTATCTTTCTCTATCTCTCTCTCTCTCTCTCTCTCTCTTCTGCCTCTCTCTCTCTCTCTCTCTCTCTCTCTCTCTCTCTCTCTCTCTCTCTCTCTCTTCTTTTCTATCCATTAAGTTAGATTTTGTTGATAAAAACTTTGCACTTTTTATTAATCGTCTAGTTTTATGTACTATGCTTTTATTTTTTATCTTAATATTATACTATGTAAAGATTTTCGTTAGTACGCATATTACTATGTTCAAACTTAGAACTAGTTTCTCGATCATCTGAGGAGAGCCGTAGAGGCTCAAGTGTAAGAAAGGTCTATAAAGTCCTAACTTGACCTCTCCGGCATTAGTCCTTATTCTGTTATTTCTGTTTATTATCTTGATCTCTTTTGTTATTCATTCTGTGTTTTTCTTTCATTATATTTGTCTCGTTATAGGATTAATGCGAATAAAAATATTTCATTCATTCATTCATTCATTCTCTCTCTGCACCCCCCTCGCTCTCGCTCTCTTTCTCTCTCTATTGCTCTCTCTTCGTCATTCTGGACGGAGTTGACGAGTTATGTATACATACAGCTACCTCATCGTGATGAGCTCAGAAAAAGTTCCATTGACTAAAACCAGTCGATTTCCCAAAAACCGCCTTCAAATGACGAGACGCAGCTCGCACATCGTGGCACGAAAGAAATAATGCATCGTGTATGACGACGGACGGTGCTGAATTCAGCAGAGATCGCCTTCAATTTAATACGAGACGCGGCCCGCACATCATGACGGGAGGGTGCGCCGCATGCGTGCTCCCACAGAGGCCATTAGATGATATAGAGGGCTGTCAGAAAAGGCGTTTAAGGTAGAGCGAAAAACGGGATGGCTATACATCTTTGTATAGTTTAGTGAAGTCAAGTTTTGGTAAGGTGCACGAAAGTTTTGGTATGCGGTATGCTCAACTATGCGAATATGTTGATGGATTATTTCTCTAAAAAGGGGTTGGAAGTCGCAACATGAGTTTTTTTTCTCTTTTTTTAATGCAGACAAGTAGTGAAATTATCATGGTCAAAACACCAAAAGCATTCTGTTCTACCATAGGCGGATCCAGCAATCTATATGTTTTTCAACGGAGAACCACCATCTGATCGACATCCTTGCGCTTCACGTCAAAGTTCACTTTGAATCAACAGCAAAAGCAAAGCTCCTGAGACGTTTATTAAAAGTTATCGAGAGAGGAAAAAAATAACGTGGGAAATTTTATTCGTATTCAATTTTGAGGCACCCCGAAAAACTGATCGCACGAAAGTAGAAACCCAAACCTTTCCACCGCATACCTTCACCCCCCCCCCCCCCCCCCCCCCGTGCGTCCTCGCCATATTCGACTCGCCTCCGCTAAACCTTGAAGCACCCCCCAAACTCGACACCCACCCCCTTACAGAGGCTCGGTCTCCTATGCCTCGTCAAACTCAGTCTCTTCCCACCTTGAAATGTTTGTTTATGACGGCGGTTTTGTGACTGACATTACACCCACGTATACGCTGAACAGTGAGCACTTTACCGGCATCGACCTGCTGGCGCAATTTCATTTTTCTCCCCCCCCCCCTCGCAATCCTCTTATGCTTTAACATTCAACACATTTTCAAAACAAGCTCCTGTTCAGCTTGCAAAACAAATAGAGGGGGGAGGGAAACCAGCACCATTGCCGCGACACAGTTTAAAAATAAAATAAAACCCTCAACTCGTGTGCGAAAGAGGAACAATTATTTTCATTCAGTTTTCTCTCTCGCCCTCTCGACGGACTCATCCAAACGCGATGCATCAGGGAATGAAATAATCACTTTAATCGTCATTAAAGTTTCATTCAAACGTCAGAACAGTGCTACAAAATCGTAAAATATGCTCGGATTTTCCCCCTTTTTAACTTGATGTTAAAGTTTCTGTATTGCAAGCAAAACTCGGCAACAAAGCGTCAGAAATCAAACGGGTCGTAACGTTTTTCTACACTCTTGCTCATTTTGACGCTGTTGTTGTTGGGTGGGTTCTTTTTTCTTTTTCACGCTTTTTTTTCTCATGCATGTGTACTCCTATTTTTATTCTTTCCCTTCTCTCGTTTTTCCTCTTGTATTATTATCACTTCGTGTGTTACAAGTGTTAAGAGTCATTGTGTTAATGTAACTTGATTATGTCGTTTTTATGCTGTTTTCACGTTTGACGATTCCTTTCCGGGAAGCGTGTTAAAGTTGACTTTTCTTTTTTTCATTTATTGACAAACTTATTGTCGTAACGGTTACTTTGACATCATCAACAATAGGAATTGAACGATGGCTACACAACAAATAATCAGAGTGTGAATTATCTCTACATGAAAGCGGCACAGTATGACGTTTTTAAAAGCGCATCATCCATGAATCGAAGCTCTCGTCACGAGATTTCGCAAGATTGACATTGATAAGATCTAGAATTCATGGAGAGAAAACAGTAAAAGACTTTGCAGGCTTCATCTGACAAGTGATGGCTCCAACTGCGACTCGAAAACAAACCGCTTTTCTTTCGTTGGATCCGGCGGAAATGTAACGATTATTTAGTGATGTAACCCTTTCAGTACCACGTCCAAATAAACTAGTTTCCGTTTCGGAGTCTTGCTCCCACAGTTAAAAGTTCTTATCAGCTTTAAAAGAGAACTATAATCTGCAATTGCACAGGAGGCTCAGTTGTGCGCCTTCAATTCATGATATAGGCAAAATGAACACTGACATGTAGTAAGTAATAACTACCTACTCAAATTGAAACAGTGAACGATGGTTTTACGAGATAACCTGGTTCTCGATAGGTTATCTGATCCCTCTAGAATCGATACTTTCCGATTAGATTTACAGAGATGGTAAAAAGGGCCATCGAAAGTCACAACGATATTTTGCCGGGTGCAATCACTTTAGAGTCTAGTTATAGGCGTACAGAACCTTTGATTGGTGAACCAAATATTAAGTTTGATCTATTTAAAGTATTTAGCTTAAAGTTTTTCGCTGGGTTTTGCTGGGTATTTTGCTAGTCGACCAGTATTTCAGTATGGGTACTACCAAAGCGTTTTTTCCTGTTTATTTTCTGCTCGACATAGAAATCGGTGGGTAGCTTTAAAGATAGATAATAAGAGCAAAACACCAAGAATCGGGCTGAAAAGAATCTAGGCTAAAAGTAATCATTTGACAATTCAAAAAAAAAAAAAAAAAAAAAAAAAATCTACGACCATTTCCTTCTTTTTCGCTAATTTTCTGGTCGGACGTAAGTACCTAATGTTCCATTCTCTATATTCGGGCCCTGAAAAAGATTTATACGGAATAAAACTAAATCTTTGGCACACCTTACCAAAACTTCAATATGCTCAACTTAAGAAACTTTGCTGGCTCAATTTTTTCCAGAGCTCTTGAAGTTATGAACCAAAAATGGAGGTTTGAGGCAGCTCGCAGTGGTGGTTCAATATAAAGTGCAGACTCATAACAAATCGTAGAATCGCTCGACTCGCGATGATTATTTTGAACTAGTTTACGGATTCCGTGGAACGGATCAGAGTTGAAAAATGAGGGGAAACGCCCAAACACAGAGCGTGAAATACTGAAAGGACATGCAGCAGTTATTTCAGTTATTCATCTCGAGGAAGACTGAGCAAAAAAAAAATAGAACTGAAAATAAAGAATAATGGAGGTAGTTTAGGAAGGAGGGCTTTCGAAACTTGAAGTGTGCTCTTCGGAGGAAACAAGCCTTAGGAGGTCACATTAAAATTTACTCGGAATAGCACACCTGGTATTTTATTATGACCATTCTTCCGAAAACCGCCTCAATTATTAATCCCTCGATACTGATGATATACGTGGAAAGGCCTGCAGATTGATTCTGATATCCTTTTAGCCCTTATGATGAAAATACTTCTTCGTTGCAGAAACGGAGTTCAGACTATCATAGCCGATCTGGGCGTGGTTTTTTCAATCAAAATAATATAAGAAAATAAACACAAAAATTGACGATGATAAAATGATAAAAACATTTCAGAGTTATGGGCAAACTCTAAATCAGGGAGCATTTACATATATACTTGCAAATAATTTTTTTTTTTTAACGTGTTTTAGGCTTCCTTGTACCCCTTCTTTGGAGTATAGCCTAAGTGTTTTGATTATTCAAAATAATAGGCACATTTGTACTTGGATTTTTATCTGAATAGGATTCTACGTTGTTCAGCGAAAAACGTTTAATCAAACGCTAAAATTTTGGCAGTCAAGAATGGAAGATGAGCGACGAATCATCGTGTAATCCACTGGGGCAACCAGGGTATCTTCCATCTCTCTCATTTCCCATTTGAATGCCGGGGCAACCAGGGTGTATCTTCCATCTCTCTCATTTCCCATTTGAATGCCTTATCTGCCTCGTGTGGTCTCGTGCGATGTAGACGTAGGCCAACTTTAAACGCGAGGACGAAATCGAAAATTTTAACGGGAGTCAACTCGACCCTCGAAAAAACCAGCAGAAACCAAGTCGGTACACAACGTTGCCAAATTTCCCTATAAATGACCTACTTACACATTGAGTCAAATGGAAGAGATCGGATAACTACCCAAAAAATTGCAACACTGTTGGTACTATCCGCATTTCGTGCGGGTGGATTATTGGACATCAGAGGGCCGATCATTTACTTCATCGTTAAACCGATCGATAAGACTGTCTATGAGTGATGCTATTGGTCGAAAATTGTAAAACTGGCTGTTGCTAGGTAACCATCGTTATAGTGTCCGTTTTTAAAGGTACTCATAAGTAGCCTTTATAAAACGAGACTCTTAACGATGGTTACCATAGCAACAGCCAAGTTTTACAATTTTCGACCAATAGCATCACTCATAGACAGTCTTATCGATCGGTTTAACGATGAAGTAAATGATCGGCCCTCAGGTTCGTCGTTCAATTAGCCGGCATCGGTCCTGTTCCCGTAAATCCTCTAGTGAGCAGTGGCGGCTCATGCAATGCGATGTATCGATGTTTACTCCATTTAAAATCATAGAAAAGTATCGATCGTCAGGGGGTGCAACTGAACCCCCGAGAAATCGATACTTCTCTATAGTTTTAAATGGAGTGGACATCGATACATCGCATTTCACGAGCCGCCGTTGCTAGTGAGTCATTTTATTTGAACCTCTTTGATTCTGACTCACAGCAGCGCCACACGGGTTCTTCAACGCAACAGACAGGATAATTTAACCGTTGGCCTTTTATAATTCTCACCGGCCAGACCAACCGTTCATCGTTCATCAATGGTCAGAAAGTCCATCAATAGCTTGTCTCTTTCACTTAAAATTTGACCAACCGCACACCAGTGGTCAATTACGAAAGGTCATGAAGGAATTGAGGCAGTCCGTGAAGAAAGGGCCTTTGAAATGCGGGGCGTGCTACTTCCTGGAAATTAGCATTACGGTTTAAATGAGGATTTCTGCGAAAGAGCGAATGTCATGTTTTATAGACTATTGTTTCAAAGATAGCTTGTATTGCTGCCAGTAGGAGCCAATGAAAGCTCTCAACGACGCACTTTGGTCTGAGATCGTCAAGAAGTGGCCAAAAATCAGATAGTAAATTTATCATCAATACAGTAGCGCAACGAGAATTTCTTCATCTCTCTCTTAGCTCCATTAAGAAACGTATGTTAGACAAGGATGGACAAGGGGATAAAACCCTCTCTTTCCGTCCTTTTCTTACTTAAACATTCAAATGGGAAATGAGAGAGATGGAAGAGATCCTGGTTGCGCTAGTGCATCAATTTATCATGTTTAACCTTTCAATACCAATTTTAATCACAGACAATACTTTTAATAAGTAATTGAAACCTAGAAATGGGGCTCCTGCAAACTTTTGCTAAAAGCAAATAAATAGTCCAATCTCATGTAAAGACCAGCAGAAATCACGAAAATCACAATGAGAAAAAATTCAGTGATAAATTCGCATAACTGCTATGACGGCAAGATCGTAATGGCGGCTCAACGCAGGTACCAAGGGAGATTCCTGTCTATTGTGTCACTATCTCCACGGAAACACAGAGATTTGTCTCAATTTAGATAGGAATCTCACATGATACCTGCGTCTCTCCGCCATTAAGCCCGATTCTGAGAATAAATTTCATGATTTTTTAGTGTACTCATCGTCTTTTTTACAGGTTTTTATGCAAGAATCAACTCTTCAATCCCGTGTAGCAAAAGTTTGCAAGAGCCCCATTGTCAATGAAAAGTTTTAAATTAAGCTTGAAAGGTCGAAGATTGTGGTTTTTGATTACTTTTTTTTTTTTTTTTTTTTTTTTTTTTTTAACAGATTTTTTGCCATTTTTTTCGATCTCAAACCATAGTGCGACGCGACGACTCGATCCGATTACGATCGTTCACACTGGAGCAACCAGGATATCTTCCATCTCTCTCATTTCCCATTTGAATGTATAAGTCAGAAAAGGACAGAAAGAGGGGGTTTTATCCCGTTGTCCATCCTTGTCTAACATACGTTTTTTAATGAAGGAAAGAGAGAGATGAAGAAACTCTCGGTGCGCTACTGATCGTTCACAATCTGTATTCACTCGACCGATTTTGCTTGGAGTTGAACTTCAAACTGTCCACAAACAATTTCGCCGGCCTCCGTGGTCCAGTGGTCAGTGCAACTGACTTATAGCTCGGGGGTGCTGGCTTCGCATCTCGGCCGAGGTGACAATATTTCATGGCCTCGATCTCGTCAACATTGTTTTTTTTCCCACTCCCCCCCCCTTATCTTTTTCATTTATTATTCCTCTCATCTTTAACAGCTGACCAGAGCCCCAGATGGCAAAAGATGATCCAAACAAGTGTTAACCTTCAAATTTTTGAGCTCTTTCACAATCAGGATTCCTACACAGAACAAACAGGAAAAACGCTTTGGTAGCGCTGACAAAACCTTTGGTTAGGTTGAGTTAGTTATTAGACTTTATCAGAGCTAACCGAAAGTATCAAAAGCCTTATTAAAGAGATTTTACTGGGTGAACTGAAGATTTGGTTGGCTCAGCTGAAGTCATTTGCTTGGTCATTTTTCTACCCAAAGTTCTGTCAGCGCTACCAAATTGTTTCTTTCCGTTGTCTCTGTGTAACCGAGGCGCAGGGCCCCCTAGAGGTCTGGACCCCATTTTCAAATTGCTATATTCACAATATTTTCTTTTCTTCCGAAACTCACGAGGTCGGATCGCTTACATTAATTCCTAAATAATTTGGCTTAAAAAATGAAAAACAAAAAAAAAAAAAAAACAAAACAAAATAAATAAATCAAATAAAGTGAAAAAAAAAAAAATGAAAAAAAAAATAATAATAATAAAAAAAAAAAAAAAAAAAATTAGAGCTTCACGGAGAAAAATTTCTGATTGAAATTACGGAACGTAGGAAGAAATTGGGGTAAAAAGAAATTCCCTTCAAAATGATAGGATCTTATTAATCCAACGATTCTTTCTTGTGATTCTTCTGAATTATCAGAACGTTCATTTGGACCAATGATAATTCTGCACAGAAAAAACAGAAAAAAACACTTTGGTAGCGCTGACAAAACCTTTGGTAGAAAAATGGCCCAGCAAAAGACTTTAGTTGAGCCAACCAAAGGTTCTTTACGCTTAACTAAAGGATTTTGCCGGGTGAATAAAAAATTTGGTTGGCCGGACTAAAGTCTTTTGCTGGGTCATTTTTCTACCAAAGGTTTGGCAGCGCTACCAAAGTGTTTTTCCCGTTTTTTCTGTGTGGTTGAATCAATAAGAATTCTTACTATTTTAAAGGGAATTTCTTTTCACCCCAATTTCTTCCTACGTTCCGTAATTTCGATCAGAAATTTTTCTCGGTGTTGTTAAGAAATGAGAAAGACGAGACGAGACGATGCTTTGTTGAGATGTATCTTAAATTTGACCAAGAGTAAATTTTTCTGATTACAAAGTGTCTCACTCACCGTACAATTTTTCTTCAAACACAAAAGAAAATTATGCAAGAAAGAAAAATCAAAAGATCAAATAATAAAAGGTAAAGGAACTGGCGGGAAAAATATAAGTTAAAAAGTAATTTCGCTTACGAATAGAGTTTGGAGACCTCAGCGAAAATGTAAATCTCTGAGATATTATTTTGCTTACTAACCTGGAACAGAAAACAATAAACAGAAAGAATAAGAGCTAGGGTAAATAATACATACAAAGTATATGTCATAATGGAAGTGATTAACCCTTTCACGACCTGCAGGTGACTGATTGACAAAACAACGCTCAATTGTTTAAATCAAGCACAGGGTAGTTAAATATTCCTGCTCCGCGGTGTTCATTTTGCCTATTCATTCAATTGAAGGCGAACCCTTCCACGACCAGGTGACTGATAGACAAAACAACGCTCAATGGGGCTATTGCACACTTTTGCTATAAGCGATTTAATAGTCGATTGAGGCGTAAAAACCTCAAAAAATAACGATGGCGGCACTAAAAACTTCCAAAATCCACTCCTAAACTCAATAAACGCAGTTATTTGCGCGAGCGTAATGGTGGCCGAAGGCACTAACAATGGGAGATTCCTATCTTAATTTCGTCACTCTTTCTATGTTGACAAGGATGATTCACAGAGTAATTAGTCATCAGAGTGATGATCCACATCCGATGAATGGTGCCGCAACACCAAGTGACACCGGTGTCTAATGAAAGTAGTCTCTTATTGGTAACTTCTTGATGGAGTTTCAGAATTGTTAGATGGGAATCTCCCATTGTTAGTGCCTTCGGTCACCATTACGCTTGCGCAAATAACTGCGTTTATTGAGTTTAGGAGTGGATTTTGGAAGTTTTTAGTGCCGCCATCGTTATTTTTTGAGGTTTTTACGCCATAATCGACTATTAAATCGCTTATAGCAAAAGTGTGCAATAGCCCCATTGTTTAAATCAAGCACAGGGTAGTTAAATATTCCTGCTCCGCGGTGTTCATTTTGCCTATTCATTCAATTGAAGGCGAACCCTTCCACGACCAGGTGACTGATACACAAAACAACACACAATTGTTTAGATCAAGCACAGGGTAGTTAAATATTCCTGCTCCGCGGTGTTCATTTTGCCTATTCATTCAATTGAAGGCGAACCCTTCCACGACCAGGTGACAGATAGACAAAACAACACACAATGGGTCTGTTGCAAACTTTTGCTACAACGATTGAGAGTGATTAATCTAATGTAAAATCGTCTGAAAAGTCCAATGGTGGCATCAGAAAGCCAAGAAATGTGATAATAAACTCACAAGAAGCGTTTAATGAAATCCAAGATGGCGGCAAAATATCGGGCAATCTGTATGCATGCACCACGAACATTCAAGGATAGCCAACCTCACAACATCGATCACAACCAATCACAACGTAAACAAACACATAATCTCTACCTCCAATGAGGTTGTAAACGTTGGCAATCCTTGGATGATCACGGTGCATACATTCAGATTCCTCGATATTTTGCCGCCATCTTGGATTTCAATAAACGCCTCTTGTGAGTTTATTATTGTATTTCATGACTTAATGATGCCACCAACGGACTTTTCAGGCGATTTTACATCGGACTAATAACTTTTTATCGTTGGAGCAAAAGTTTGCAACAGACCCATTGTTTAGATCAAGCACAGGGTAGTTAAATATTCCTGCTCCGCGGTGTTCATTTTGCCTATTCATTCAATTGAAGGCGAACCCTTCCACGACCAGGTGACTGATAGACAAAACAACGCACAATTGTTTAGATCAAGCACAGGGTAGTTAAATATTCCTGCTCCGCGGTGTTCATTTTGCCTATTCATTCAATTGAAGGCGAACCCTTTCACGACCAGGTGACTGATAGACAAAACAACGCACAATTGTTTCGATCAAGCACAGGGTAGTTAAATATTCCTGCTCCGCGGTGTTCATTTTGCCTATTCATCCAATCGAAGGCGCTCGAGGAACACATTTACCAAAATGCCCGATGCCTGATTTTGAACCCTGGCTCAAGAATGGGAAACGCTACCAGACATCTAGCTAACCTTGCCAGATGTCTGATAGAGTTAGCCAGAGGACTGGTAGCGGTTACCATACTTGAAGCAGGGTTTAAAATCAGTCATGCAGAGTGATAAACTTCACCAGCCCTTTTTTCCGTGGATTGTTTTGGAGTAGCTTTTATAGACAGTTAAAATAAAAATATAAATTTGGAATGACAGATTTAGTCAGGATGAAAACGAATACATTCGGGTGTAGCCTCAAGAGGATATTTAAGGAATTTTGGAGCGCTACTAAGGACAGGACAAGATAAAAATTGAAGAGGAACATTATTTTTGTAGTTTTCCAGATACAGGCACTTTAAAAAAAAAACAAAACAAAACAAAACAAAAAAACAAAAAACAAAAAAGAACACTGAATCAACGCAAACGCCATTTTTGTCAAAAACTGGCGAACTCCGGAGTTTCGGAAAATGTAACTGTGTCTCCAGTTATCGTAACGAGAATGGGGCTATTGCACACTTTTTCTATAAGCGATTTAATAGTCGATTATGGCGTAAAAACCTCAAAAAATAACGATGGCGGTATTAAAAACTTCCAAAATCCACTCCTAAACTCAATAAACGCAGTTATTTGCGCGAGCGTAATGGTGGCCGAAGGCACTAACAATGGGAAATTCCCATCTAACAATTCTGAAACTCCATCAAGAAGTGACCAATAAGAGACTACTTTCATTTGACACCGGTGTCACTTGGTGTTGCGGTACCATTCATCGGATGTGGATCATCACTCTGATGACTAATTACTCTGTGAATCATCCTTGTCAGCATAGAAAGAGTGACGAAATTAAGATAGGAATCTCCCATTGTTAGTGCCTTCGGCCACCATTACGCTCGCGCAAATAACTGCGTTTATTGAGTTTAGGAGTGGATTTTGGAAGTTTTTAGTACCGCCATCGTTATTTTTTGAGGTTTTTACGCCATAATCGACTATTAAATCGCTTATAGCAAAAGTGTGCAATAGCCCCATTCTGTCAATACTTGGCAGAACGAAATTTCGTTCAAGTTAACAAGCCAATTTTTCTCAGAGCATGCGGCCACGTCATTTCTATTTGCAGTCTTGATCAACGACACTCGAGTTCTAAAAAAGCGAAAAAGATGCGTAATGACTCAAAGTATATTGCTGCTTTATTTCTGAAGTTTAATGTAAATAAAGGCTTATGCCAACAAGTTATAATTATAAAGAGGTGACGCCAAATTATAAGTCCTATCCCAAAGTGAGACGGGCATGGGCGGTTTGTTGGCCTCTTATTTTTTTGAGTTTAAATCAAAGATTGTAGAAATAGTTCAATTGAAACTGCGGTTAAAAGTTCTGGAATGTTTCAGAGTGGCTATCTGGACACAAAATTTCAATAAAACTATATTCAGGTGGAAAATTTTTTCTCGCTTCTATCATGCGTTAGTTTTTTTTTTTTTAATCGTTTTCATCCTTCCTGAAGAAATACGAATAACAATTTCTGAGTCCAGATAGCCATTCTCAAACACTTTCACCTTCACTTACAACCGCATTTTCAAATAAATTTGTCGCGACTTTTACTTACAACGTTAGAAAATTAGACGCGAACAAACCGCGAGCCCGTTTGAAATGTCCATAGAAGATTTTTCGATCCACCACTGGACCGATCCACTGCATTTGAAGGAAACACGAACGGCAGGACACGAACTTACAGCGAATGGGGCTCTTGCAAACTTTTGCTGTGAGCAAATCAATAGTCCAATCTGATGTAAAAACCACCAAAAAACACGAAAATTACACTATTAAAGTCTAAAATTCAGTAATAAACTCACATAACTGCTACAACGGCAAGTTCGTCATGACGATTCGACGCAGCTATTCCTGTCTAATATGTCACTTTCTCTACGGAAACACAGAGATATGTCTCAATTTAGATAGGAATCTCCCATGATACCTGCGTCTCTCCGCCACTAACAATAAGCCAATTTCTGAGAGTGAATTACGTGATTTTTTAGTGCACTCTCATCGTCATTTTTGAAGGTTTTTATGCAAGAATCAACTCTTCAATCCCCTACAGCAAAAGTTTGCAAGACCCCCATTGGGAGGCGCGCTGGCGGTTGAATATGACCCGGATACGTGAGGGGGGGGAGAGGGGGAATTCGCTGATTTCCTTGACAACGCTGCGCGGAGTGACTAGGATTTCACGCGCGAAATCGGAAAGATCGGTGCGTCATCGTGCATAAGTATTAAACCATAAAATACCGCGAAGATGAGCGACGCGACAGTTACAACCTTAGTTGCCAAGTCTCGAACGGACTGGATCAAGCTAGAGTCCCTATATATGAAAGAGTCTCGCCATACGAGGTTCCATCTCTGATTGGCTGCTGAAAAGTGAAGAAGAAGGGGTCTATGAAGCCTGGAGGCGCGCCTCTTTGTTTACATCTTCATGGAACCATCTTCACAGCTGCCCAGCTTTGAGGAAACTTTCGGCATTTTTAGCTTGTACTCAAGAAATTTGCAGTAGAAATTGATGAAAATGTGTTCAGAACAGAATAAAATTCACGCATTACTTTTAACACAGGTAGTGAAGCCAACGGGTATTGGAGGTTGGTTGACCTAACAAAGATTACTTACACACGAATACATGTATGAGTAACCTTTGGCGGGAAGATCGTTGGATAAAAATGTAAACAAGAGGCGCACCTCCAGGAGTCCAGGCTCCTCAGACACCTTCTTCTTCTTCACTTCTGTTCACGTGTCTTGACTCTTTCATATATAGGGACTCTAGATCAAGCTATATCAAAATAGAGAGGTCGCTCAAAATGATAATCAGCTCACAATCAGTACGGCGTTTAGCGTGCTCCACTGTTAAAAATCGGCCAAAAATTCCGGAGAGATGAAAATCGGAGCGAACATGAAAATGAGGGTATATTTTACTCTCATGCGTAGTAAAAATAGGGTGTGCGAGATTAAAGAATGAAAAATACTATCTAGGAGAGTGTGTGCGCCTCCTTGGAGGAGAATCATCATTTTTGAACTCCATAATAGTGCAATATGACCATCTCTTTTCTCTTTTTCGCACCGTTTTTCACTCCACAAATATCCAGCTCCGAAAACTATACCGGGAGAAATCGCATGGCTTTTATGTAACCGGAGTCGGAGTGAACATTTTTAACAGTGTATAAGTGTTCAGTGGCGAGGCGTGAAATTTGGCAACAGTGTATTTTCTCCATTTAAATTCACCAAAAAAGTCGAACGCTTCAGTCATCGGCGATGACCAGGTATTTCGACCTTCCTAATGTATTCAAATGGGAGAAAGGAACGTTGCCAAATCGCACGCCTTGCCACTGTAAGTGTTATCCGAAAAGTCGAATTTGAGGGTGTTCACAGTGCACCCGACGATTCTTTATTTTTCACGGGTTTCAACGGATAATTTGTAACGTTGCCAGATTGCCCGCTACGCCACTAAATATGTCTTATATGCCTTCTTTGTTACACAGTATTACTGGCACAACCAGGATCTCTTCCATCTCTTTCATTTCCCATTTGAATGTATACTTAGAAAAAGGACAGAAAGAGGGGGTTTTATCCCCTTGTCCATCCTTGTCTAACATACGTTTCTTAATGGAGAAAAGAGAGAGATGTAGAAACTCTCATTGCGCTACTTTATAGTATTATGGACACTGGACAGGGGTGGCTTGTGCAATTTGGCAACCATGTTTTTTGGCCATCTTAATTAATGCAAGAGTATCATAAGTTCTCGGGGATTCAATAAATCCCTCATGATCGATTATTTTGGGTAAGTTTTAGTGGAGAAAATCTGTTTGTTACCACATTGCACGAGCCGCCACTGATTAAAGATTATCGAAACATGCATCCCCATTGATGTTGAATCAAAAACACCGACCGATTCAAAAGTGGAATCTTCAAAATCCACTCATTAAGACCAAAGTCGTAATCACCCTTTGTGTTCGTCAATTCAAACAGCTCGCATGCAAAGTTTTGTAGTAAACAATTATTGTAGGCGCTGATTTAATCTACAAATTACAGATCATCGATCGCAAACGTTTCCTCTTAAAGCGACACATCGAGAGTAAACGTTTTCAATAGATGCATTCTAAATTGAAGATCGATTGGATCAAGTAATCCGCGCTTACAGTTGCTGGAATGAAGCTCTTGCAAACTTTTGCTATAGGAAATTCAAAAGTTGATTCCTGCATACAAACCTGTAAAAATGACGGTGAGTACACTGAAAAATCACGAAATTCACTCTCGGAATCGGGCTTAATGGCGGAGAGACGCAGGTATCATGGGAGATTCCTATCTAAATTGAGACATATCTCTGTGTTTCCGTAGAGAAAGTGACATTATAGACAGGAATCTCCCATGATACCTGCGTCGAGCCGCCATTCCCATCTTGCCGTTATAGCAGTTATGTGAGTTTATTACTGAAATTTCGACTTTCTTAGTGTGATTTTCGTGATTTTTGCTGGTCTTTACTTAATATTGGACCCAGTGGCGTACCGGAGACTCCCGCTGCCCCTGCGGCGCGGGGGGGCCCCCGACCCGAGGGGCCCCTAATTAGGGCCCCATGATTACATCTGACTCGTGTATTTGACAAAATATAACATTTGAAAGAATGAAGATAAAAATGGAGAAGGAAATAAATAAGTGTAATATTAAAGTAAAAAGAGCTGATTTGTTCCTCCGTTAAAATAAATGTGGTAAATTGGCCATGCATTTTTCGTGGTATTAAATGGATATTAAGGCTGTCAGGAACAGAAATTCAGCTCTTTTCTTTTTTGGGAGAGAAACGGAATTTTACAGCTAAAACTGCGTGAAAAAACATCTCGAGAGCACTCGATTTTCAAAAAATTTCAAGGGAGGATCCCCGAGCCCCCTCTAGATGGGGGGGGGGGGGGTCTTTGTAAACCCTCCATTCACTGTGTAAAAATGTAGAGGGCCCTCGACTGAAGGTTCGCGGGGGGCCCCCAAAGTTTCCGGTACGCCACTGACTGGACCATTTATTTCCTTATAGCAAAAGTTTCCAAGAGCCCCATTACTAGATTTGGTGATGATTACAGCAGTTGCTTGGTTATTGTTACACCATGGAAAGCGCAAGCGCGCTGAGGTTGGAATCACCAAAATGTTATTGTTGTTATTATGGAATGAGCGGGAATCTAGCAAGAATTCGGAACATTCCAACCTCCAATGCATCCTTTAATATGTAATATCTGATTGATTTCGGAATTTTTAACCGAGGAACCAGGCATAATTATGCATTTTTGAGGACGTAGAATTCATAATCGCAAAAAGGACACTTTAATTAATTGATTTAGTAGCCTAGATTTCCGTTCAAAAATGCGCTTGTATAGGAAAATTACATTGAATTAAAGCAATGGCGGCTCGTGCAATGTGGCAACAACGTAATTTTTTCATTCAAACCTACGTAAAACAATCGATCTTCATGAGGTGCAATGCACCCCCAACATATCGATACATTTGCATAGTTTTGAATGACAAATATGCATGGTTGCCAAATTGCACGAGCCGCCACTGGATGAAAGATAGTTTAAAACTAGAGGTCCTCGGACGGCAATCGATAGTCCAGTGGCGTCGCGTGTCATCTGGCAACAATGCAACTGCTCCATTTAAACTCATTAAATACATCGAATTTTCCTTGTGCACTGTGCACCCCCTGAATTCGATATTTTACACGAGCTTAAATGGATACAATACATTGTTGCCAAAATGCACGCGACGCAATGGATCGATACGATTTATCGCTCTACTGCTCTACTATAAATCAGTCTATTGATGCAGGGATAAAGTGCGAATGCGAATCCTCTTGGGTTCGCGGTGCACAATATGTACACGCATGCACGTGGCCACACAATAATCTGCCAATTAAGGTCTAAAAAAAGGAAGAAAAAAGAAAGAGTAGCGAAAAGGGGGGGTGAGAGGGGGGTGAGAGGGGGGAGAGGAAACCAACAACTCTCCGCCAGACTACCAGACAGACAAGCAGCTCAGAGATCGTCTGATTCCGACTCATCATTTTGAACTTCGCAGACTCCCGGCGGACGACCGAGACGGTAACAGAAAACAGGGGGGGGGGGGGCAAGAGAATCTGTCTGCAACTGATGATTGTTTGAGAATATTATTTAAAAATAAATGAGCGTGAAGAGGCGGAAGGGCGCATGCGCGAATGTGATGTTGACGCCTCCGTTCGCAAATTGCGTACTATTCACACGACTCTATTACTCACACTAAAACACACACAAACACACTCACACGCAAGCGCCTCGGCTCATCTCTCTGCGTTCCCGTGTTTGGTCGTGATAGGGTCGGACCGGCTTCCAGTAGCGAAGCGTGACGATTTGGCAACGGTGTGTGTTATGTCCATTGACACAACATAACATGGACATGGTGTTACATGGAATTAACTTGACTCTCTTCCTTCATTCCTTCTTCTCTCTCCAATTTTGTGCGTCGGACTCAAGTTGGCGAAAGAGGACTCTTAACCCCCCCCCCTCCTTTAAAACAAAACAAAAAACAAAAAACAAAATTTATATCGCTTCAAACCAATGGGCTGGCGCTTTTGGCAGTATGAAGCTACTGTCTTCAAGAATTCTGTAACACTGTCAAGCCCGATATTTCCAGGAATAACCTTCACTTTACATGTACTACAACAGCGGCGAATCGTACGATTTGGCAACTTTGTGTTTTTTCCATTAAAACCCATGTTAAGGAGGGGAGGGGATGAGATGGAAGAGGAAAGAGGAATAGCGACCATTGGAATTTTTTTTTTAGCATTTTCCATAAGAAACAAAGAAAAAATAAAAGGAATGGGTGTGGAACTGTTGATACGGCAGCAAGTCTTAGAAAATCAGAGGAAAATAAAGAAGAAAACTGAAAAAAAAACGAAAATGTAAAAGAAGGGAGGGGGTGAGATGGAAGGGGAAAGAGAAATAAGGGAAATGGAAGAAAATAGAGGAAGTAAAAAATGGAAAAGGAGAAAAAGGAAAGAAAAAACAAAACGAAAAAGAAGCTAACGATGTAACACTGATGACAAAGAGGAAAATGATAACAGAAAGTATGTAGGAACCTTGAAAGGCGACTATCATGACCTCTCCTCTCCTCTCCCTCTCCCCCCCTCAAAAACCTTACCCCTCGCTCTTAACACAGGCCAACAGCCGCAGCCGCGATGTGACTCGTTGAAAACATCAGTGCGCGTGCTCATTCGCCGATAATTTAATGCCCGAACTCGAAGAGCTCCAGGCGGATGTTTGATACACTAACACATTGACAGAGACAATAAACGAGGTGGTCTGCCTCCGAAAAGAAGGGTCCATAGAACAAGAGGTTAGCTATTCCCAAGAAGGATCGGCTTCAATATTGAACCAAGAATTCTTTGAAAGATCACACCTGACGTTTAATAGGCTCATCTGCCGGTAGACCGCGCCACACTCGAATACAGTCACGCGATGAATTTCCCAATTCCATGCGCGTTGTTTACTCCACATGCTTTTTTTTTACGACTTCCTCTTTTTCGACTTGAATTTTTTATTGTTTTATGAAAATTACTTCATTTTGCGTTGATTGGACAAAGGCGTTTTAATTTACATTCTACGAAGAAAAACGTACACACACAAACATAAAAAAAACCTTGCACGCATACGGGGAATAAAATGTGAGACCATTAATGTTGTTCAGTTATGTAAAAATAAAGCTCTGAATCTAATTGTGAGGGTCCCCGGTCATCCCCCCCCCCTGTTCCTCGGGGACTCGACATGGGCGGAGCCGGCAATTTGGCAACTGTGGATTCTATCCATTTGAATGTATGAGAAACAATCGATTCGTGAGGGGGCCATGGGCCATGGCCCAATTTCTAATCGATTGTTTCTCATACATTCAAATGGGAAGAATCCACAGTTGCCAAATTGCTAGCTCCGCCCATGGGACTCGACAACACGTAATCTGACAACGTTTCGCTGTATCAATTTGAACTCGTGCAAAAGGGTCGAAATCGGAGGTGTTCATTACGCAATCAAGACTTCGATATTCCTTATAGGTTTGAATGGAAAAAAAAATGCAACGTTTCCAGATTGCACACTTCGCCACTGGATGTTTCATTTTTTCCTCGCATGATTGATGGTGGCAATGGTTTGAGGTTGTGACGTTGTGAACAAAGAACTGCGTCATCGGCGATGAGCTACAAATTTATATAGTGTAGCAGCAGTGACGCTGTGACTCGTTCAATTTGGCAACAACGGATTCTCTCCATTTAAATCTATGTAAAATAATCGATCTTCAGAAAGTTCATCGCATCTCCGAGAATCGATACTTTAGCGCAGGTGCTTGGTTGCCATGCACGAGCCACCACTGTGGGGCAATCAAGTGTGAGTACAACCTGCGTGACCGATGCGGATGAATAAAACCTAAAAGGTTATGGTTCAGGAGCAATTTGTCTTTTATTTCCTTAAGATGCGCATATTTTTGTGACACTTTACGACGAGACGACAAGTGATGACTACGGTAACATTCGTCGTCCACAATGGAAATGTTTTTAAAAACGATTACTTTTAACCCTAACCTAACAGTCATCCACATTAGCTACGAAGGCTAATGGAGCTGTTGCAAACTTTTGCTACAGGCTAACTAATAGTTGATTATGGTGTAATACCCAGTAAAAATAACGATTAGCGCACTAAAAAATCACGAAATCCACTCCTACACTTACAAAATGCTTTTAAACGCGAGACCGTAATGGCGGCCGGGGCCGCGGTTTTCATCGGGGCTCCCTATCTTCAATCAGCGCCATCTACACGAGGTGTTCTCGCAACACCACACAAGAAGAAGAAGCATACAATTGCCATAAGAAAACCGCGGCCTCGGCCGACATTACGGTCTCGCATTTAAAAGCATTTTGTGAGTTTAGGAGTGGATTTCGTGATTTTTTTAGTGTGCTAATCGTTATTTTTACAGGGTATTATCCCATATTCAACTATTAATAAGCCTGTAGCAAAAGTTTGCAACAGCTCCATTATCATAGACTATGGACCAATAAATGCACTGTACGGACGGTTCCTTGTTCTCGACCCCAAGTAGCGAATCCTCGCTTCTGACTGGTAAGGGCTGCACCTAACGTTAAAGAACAAGCACCGTCCGGACCGTACATTTATTGGTCCCATGCCGACAACAGTGGAGTAGCGTGCAATTTGGCAACGCTGCAGTTCATCCATTTAAACCCATGAAAAAGATCGAACTATTGCGGTTGTTCGGTGAACACCTTCGCATTCGATTTTACGAGGGACTTGATACAATATTGCAAAATTGCACGCTAAGCCACTGGCCGACATTTTATCCATTTTTGACTCCACACTAAGTGTCATTGGCGGATACAGGGGCGGGGGGCGAAGGGGGCGATCGCCCCCCCCCCCGTTCGGCCTAAAAAAGTGGGAAAAGAGGGGGAGGAAGGGGAAAAGCAAGAGCGAAAACAAGAAAAGGGGGTCATTTGGGGCAAACATCCAAAATTCGCCCCCCCCCCCGTTCGCGAGGGCTGGATCCGCCACTGCTAAATGTCGAATTTGAGGGTGTTCATTCAAAACTTCGATAGTTCTTATGGATGAGTTTGAATGGTCAGAGAGACTTTGCATGAATGCACGCAACGCCACTGCGTTTTGGAGATAAGGGTCGCCACAGCTTTGTTTCCTTGAACTTTTCTTTAAGATCGATTTATTACTCTAAATCAATGCTGCAGATGCGTCGTAATGCGAGGAGGAGAAGGGTCTAGGGCCACGGAGTTGATACAGGGTACAGGGCAAAGGGTTGCGATTGAAAATTAGATCCGAGCGGAAATACAGTGAAGCCATTCTCGAAGGAAGACACGAGTTACTGAATTCAGCCCGCTGCACTGGGCACACTGCAACTGCTGAAAAGCCAAGCCGAGGTCTTAAAGACTTCGCTGCATCCCTGGAAAGTCTTCGAAGCTTCAATTTCAAAGTTCGCAAACTTTAATCTCACCCCTTACAGTATCATATAGTACGTGTTTAATTAGACTCGGCTTAAATATTTCGGCTACTTCCCCGGCTTACCCATTTCAGTATCAACTTAACTATTAAAATCTTTGCTCGTCTATTTAACCCAATAAGTGATTAGATAAATATAATATAGGATAAAAATTCTTTCACCGCGGTACTTATTTTGCCTTCGTGATTGATTGAAGGCGCTTAGTTGAGAATTGAGATAATCTAATGCAAAAGTACAGAATTGAAGGTTGTTGATTCGTTCACTTATATTAGTGAAATTGACATTTTATGGACAATAAGTAAAAGTATACACTACGAATGGAGTACCGAAAGGCTTTATAAAAACTCTTGTACAGTCGACTCATTCGATTTTGTTTCAGGAAGGCAACCAGCAATACATAGCACAATGAAATTTAGCATTGCAGGTGACCTACCTCACTGTTAAAAATGTTCACTACGTCTCCGGATACTTAAAAGCCCTGATTTCTCCCAGTACATAGTTTTCGGAGTAAGACATTTGCGGAGTAAGTAGAAAGTAGAGCAAAAAAGAGGAAAGAGATAGTCATAAATTGCACTACTAAGGAATTAGAATTAGAATACTCCACAAAAGAGGCACACACACTCTCATTGATAGTATTTCCCACTCTTTACTACCGCGGTACTCCCTATTTTTACTACGCATGATAGTAAAGTTAACCCTCATTTTTAGGTCCGATTTGCACTCTGGATTTTTCGGCCGATTTGTAACAGTGCTGAGACAAAATCTACGGTGTCGACTGATATTTAATCCGCCCACTGTATCTATGCAGAAAAACCTCGATGACATGAAATTAGAGGGAATCGAAAAAAGTTCGAATGAATGTGTTCCGAAAAAAAAAAGACATTTTAAATTATACTTATTGGGGACGCACGTGTACCCGCAATCCTAAGTCACCCGGCACCGCACACTATCGCAGAGGCGGGTATTTCTTAGACCCCAGCTGGGGAAACGCTCTCGGCCCCTCGTGCCTATGATGGTTTATGGTGCGCGAACACCAGGCACCACCCCGCTCCAGAGAATGCACCTCATCGCTTTTGGACGGAATTCCCGAGGTTTTTTTTAGTGGATATGTCTTTCATAATTAGCTGCGTGATCTGTTACTCTGAGAAGGGGGACATTGGCACAGAACGTGGCCGCTTGTGGATGCACCGGACCCAGTAAGCCCACAAGATGTCAGTAAATTGATTTTCCCACTCGTGAAAGACCAAAGAAAATACAAAAAACTCTAATAGGGAGAGGGGGGGGGGGGTAAAATCAGGAAGAGAGAGAGAGAGATGGGCGGGGGGGTGTCAGAAATTTGGATTCCAAGGTTCTGAACTAGAGTCGAGGATTCGAAACTTACGGGCGACTTGTAAGAGAGTCTGAGGACAAATATTTTTTTGGGCCCAGCCAATAGCCATACGATCGGGACGTCCACGTCCGGCCCTTAAAGTATTAAACTTCTGCTCATTTTGTCAGGAGCCTCCTCAACTTCACTGAAATAGCTTTCAAGGAACGACTGTGAATACAGCTGTAACCATTCAACTACCATGTTACCAAAAGAAGTCAACGCAAACCTCAAATTTAGAGGGTAGTTAAATGTTCCTACTCCGCAGTTCTAAGTTTGCCTATTCTCCTAATTGAAGGCGCTACACGTCAAATTATTATTTTAAGAATTATAACAATTTTGAAAAGCTTTTAGAATGAATAAGAAATTGGAGTAGTGTGCGGCAGTGGCGTAGCCAAGGGGTCTGAACTCCTCCCCCCCCCCCCCGGACACCAAAATTTGACCAAAAAAAGTTAATTTTTTGCGTTTACAGAGAAGTTTTACCAAATTATTATCTTAGAATACCCCCCACCGCCCCACCCCTCGAAAAATTTCTGGCTACGCTATTGGTGTGAGAATGCTCGAGTCACGATTACGAATATACTCGGGCGTGGTCTGAAAGCAGTGTTGCCAGATTGGGATGAAAAAGCTGTACGTTTTACATTGATTTAAATGGGGACGATACGGCTTTTTACCCCCAATCTGGCTACACTGATTGAAAGGGTTAAAGAAAGCAGGGATTTCTACTCATTGGTTGAATCAGCACATGCGAATCAGCTAAGGATCGCCGCCCATTTGAACGCGTGTGTTAGAAAAGGATAAAAAAAGGGGGCGAAATTCACACGGCTATCCAGTGGTGTTGTATGCACACATGTATGTATGTACATTGTACTTACAAGTGGAGACGAAGATACCTGGTCAGGGTATGCAATAAGCAATACACCGCATCCCATTCAACGCGTGTATTACGTGTGTTGCGTGTTGCATATTCTGGCCAGGTATCTTTGTCCCCGCTAGTACATATACCTCCATATCCATATCCTCCTCCATATCCTCCCTCTCCATATCGTGAACTGATTTATTCAAATCTACGAATGATTAGCAGCCAACAAATTGGTTTCCTACATATAAACAGCCTATAAGTGCTGAATATTCTATGAAATCTTCGTCGTCCCAATCAAATTTGGCCCCTAACTTTCTCTTCTGCTGTTACAGTGGGGCTATTGCAAACTTTTGCTGTGAGCAAATGAATAGTACAATCTGATGTAAAAACCAGCGAAAATCACGAAAACCACACTAGGAAAGTCTAAAATTCAGTAATAAACTCACATTACTGCTACAACGGCAAGTTCGTAATGACGATTCAACGCAGGTATCATGGGACTTTCATATCTATCATGTCACTTTCTCTACAGAAACACAGAGATTATGTCTCAATGGGGCAGTTGCAAGGGTCTGAAATGTTGTGTTTGCTATAAAGAAAATGATAGTACTTGATGAGCTGAGAACAGTGGTGCCTTTGGTTTTTTCCTAAGTGTCCCGGTTTTGGAGTTACACAAGTGTAAAGTTGTAAGAAATCGTGGGCGTAGTGACGTCACTACGCGGAATTCCCATTTAAAACAATGTATTTTGGGCCAAACTCCCATCTCCGGAACAACGGGGCTGAATTAGAAACCAAAGGCATCTTTCTTCTCAGCTCATCAAGTACTTTAGTTTTCTTTAAAAAAACACAACAATTCAGACCCTTGCAACTGCCCCATTTGGATAGGAGTCCCCAATGATACCTGCGTCTCTCCGCCATTGAGCCCGATTCTGAGAGGGAATTTCGTGAGTTTTTAGCGTATTGATCGTCATTTATATACATAGGTTTTTTATGCAAGAACCAACTCTTCAATCCCCTGTCGCAAAAATTTGCAAGAGCCCAATTGCAAACGAAACAAAAACAAAAGCGTTGACAAAATTGACTCAAAATTTTACACTAAGTCAGTCCACACCTAAGTGGCTGGATGTAATAACCAATAAATCTAATTACAAACCCCGGCGAAATCAAATAAAACACAAAACCAAAAACATCTACACTTTTATGTTATTAATGTTGTCTATCTTCCGATTTTTTTTTTTTTTAATCGATCTTCGAAAATCTGCCACATACGAATGTTTCAAATCTTCAGTCTCTTTCCTACCCATGCCTCACATCCATAGAAATCACTATTCCATAAATCAACGTTTTTTTTTTTTTACCAATATGTTGTGGAAAATCGATGACAGAGGTTACATCATAAAACAGAAAAACAAACATCGCGAGTGTTTAAACGAGTGCTTGAAAAGGTATAATCTTTCTAGTGGTCAGTTGACGATTATTATTGATGTTCGAACGATAAACATCATTAAAGATCGATTGACACCACACCGCATAGACACCGCGTCGCACGCTGGATCGAATCATAACGTTTTCAGGACATCATGTAATGAATTAAAATCAAGATCATCAACGCAAGAACGGCAAATGGGGCTGTTGCACACATTTTTGCTATAAGCGATTTAATAGTCGTTTCTGGTGTAAAAACCGCGACAAAAACCGATGGCAGCACTAAAAACTTCCGAAATCCACTCCTACACTCAATAAACGCTTTTATTTGCGCGAGTGTAATGGTGGCTTGAGGCAGTAATAACTAGAGATTCCTATCTTAATTTCGTCACTCTCTCAATGCTGACAAGGATGATTCACAGAGCAATTATTAGTCATCAGAGTAGTGATCCACATCCGACGAATCGTACAGTGACATCTAGTGACACTGGTCACTTCTTGATGGAGTTACAGTATTGTTAGATGGGAATCTCCCATTATTACTGCTCTAGGCCACCATTACGCTCGCGCAAATAAAAGCGTTTATTGAGTTCAGAAGTGGATTTCGGAGGTTGCTAGTGCTATGTCGTCGTTATTTTTGGAGGTTTTTCCACCAGAATCGACTTTAAAATCGCTTACAGCAAAAGTGTGCAACAGCCCCATTGAGTCAGATTAAAGAGGGATTTTGCATAAAATACCCCCCCCCCCCTCAACCCAAGAGGTTGCAAAGCATAGACCAGAACTTTTCCCTAAAAACACTGTGCTCCGGTAGTAAACCTAAAAGCTGGCGACCGGTTCAACTCGTTCTACGATATGTTACAGGCGTTTACCGCCAAAATCACGCAAAAGGCAATGGTATACAACTCAAGAGTTGGGGAAAGGGTTGTAATCGATTACACGATTACCGAGCAATCGTAATCGTTGGTTTTTTTGGAGGGTGATTTTACGGTGGTCAAGGCTGATTATTTGCAAGTCAGCCATCATACTAAAGTTGCAGAACAATTGGAAACATGTTCACTAAACAGACCTACTAGTATTCCGACGTCATTTAATCTTTACTTTTCAATCCCCTTAAAAATAATCGGATGAATAAAATTTCTCAACAGTTTCTGGACCAAGACTTAAAGTAGAGAAGGGAAGTTCTTAGAAGTTACAAGAAATGGGTCTGTTGCGTACTTTTGCTACATCAATATAACTCTTTGTTTCTAACGTAAAATTCGGCGAAAATAACGATGCGCACATTAACAACTTTCAAAATCCACTCATTAACTCAGAAAATACCTTCCATTTCAAACAACCCGTGCTACACTAGACACTATATCACCGACTTATAACCACATAGATGGAACCATCTCGTTTATGTAAATATGAACAGAACTTACAAACATTGGAATGTTTCGTTTAGATGCGTATACATTTCTTATATTATTTTGTAATCTTTGATAAACCAAAAAGACCAGACAACAAATGCAGCCAATAGTTCATGCATTTAGAAGGGAATTCCATCATTTTGTAGTTACGATGTTGTTTACTTATGCACAGTGGTTCCGTCTATGTAGTAGTATACCGGTGCAAATAGTGTCTAGTGTAGCGCGGGCTGCTTGAAATTGAAGTGATTTCCTGAGTTAATGAGTGGATTTTGAACGTTTTTAATGTGCGCATATCGTTATTTTCGCCGAATTTTACATAAGAATCAAGGTTCTGTATTGTTGTAGCAAAAGTATGCAACAGACCCATTCTTTGCACTACGTCCAATTTTATAATAATATTAAAGTCAAGAGAAGGCAACGTTCACTGGTAAAAAAAAAGATGACCAGAAACATGACAATACGTAAACCTATGTAAGGAGTAGGACAATTACCAGAATACTAGTGTTTGTGCCATAGTTCTTGGAAATGTTTGGGAAATTCTAGTTCTATGACCAATTCTGGTATCTACACCAGAAATTTCTGGTAAAAGTACTAGACTTTCTGTCGTTCACATGTCGTTGTACCTCTGGTTATATGACTAGAGTCTGGTATTATGTCTATCGCTGCTTTATTTTCTCAGTGTCTGAAGTCGAGTAGGTCCCTTTTCTATAAATGAGTCCAATTAGGTCTGATCAAAATCACCCTAAATTTTATTTTAGATCTGTGAAAAAGATATTTAATTCCCATCCAAACATTTGACGATTCTACTGCTCAGTAATCGTGTAATCGGTTACACTCCTATTTGCCCAACTCTGGTACTACACGGAGAAAAATTTCTGGTTGAAATTGCAGAACGTATTATTAATAATGGAGTAAAAAGAAATTCCTTTTAAAATGATAAGAACTCTTATTGATCCAACGATTCTTTCATGTGATTCTTCTGAATCATCTGAACGTTCAATTGGACCAGTGATAATTCTCGTTGAATCAATAAGAATTCGTATTATTTTAAAAGGAATTTCTTTTTACCCCTATGTCTTAATACGTTCCGTAATTTAAATCAGAAATTTTTATCCGTGTACTTGAGCATTAAAATCTTAAACCTAGCTTGTACCGGAGGAAAATCCGCTAATGGCAGAACTTTGCTTCGCATGCGACCTATTACAACCTACAACAGCTTCTCGAAGGAAATATCCGGTGAGCTGAGCTTTTTATTCTTTTCTTTCCGTGCTCTTGACCGGGGAAATCCCTACTTCCATTCATTGAGCGTCGATCCGAGTTCAGAATAACGACGTAGCATGAAACTTCACTAGAAATTACCGTTGACCTACGGCACTGCAGGGTTGAGTCAACTTAACTTTTCCCCGAGGTTTATTAATGAAGTAGCAACGCATATCTCGGCAATCTTCTGCGCAGTGCCAGTAACTATCGAGCACGACAGATGTTCCATATATTGTGACGGGTATCTAAATCAGGTGGTATTTACTTACAGTCGGCGAATAAAATAATGTCAGCCACCTCCTTAGATCAGTGGCGTAGCGTGGAATTTGGCAACGTTGCAGTTCGTCTATTTAAACCCATAGACCCATCAAATAGACCTATTGAAGAAGACGCTTCTAAGTTTCCTGAGAGCGTTTTTCGAGTTGAAAATACTTGTTTCTCCTCTTTTCTCTGATTTTCTTAGAAAAACAATGGGGCTCTCTTGCAAATTTTTACTGATGGCAAATGAATAGACAATCTGATGTAAAAACCAGAGAAAATCACGAAAATCGCACTAAGAAAGTCTAAAATTTAGTAATAAACTCACTTAACTGCTAAAACGTCATGTTTGTAATGACGGTTCAACGCAGGTCATGAGAGATTCCTGTCTAATTTGTCACTTTCTCTAGGGAAACACGGAGATACGTCTCAATTTAGATAGGAATCTCCCATGATATCTGCGTTTTTCCGCCGCTAACCCATTAAGGACCAGGTTAGTTTGAGAGAAAATCACTCCTCCGTTTCTAGAGGTAAGGTAGTTAACTGTTCGTACTCGGTGGAGTTGGAATTGCCTATCCGACGAATTGAAGGCACCCGACGAGACCTTATCTATTGTAGTGTTTTCATCTATATTTGCGTTTATTCGGAATGAAGACTAAAACGACGTGAAATAGACTCGATGAGAAAAACGAGTACACTCGGGCTTGGCCCATAAGGGGTTATGCCCGATTCAGAGAGTGAATTTCGTGATTTCTTAGCGTCCTTATCGTCATTTTTACAGATTTTTATGCAAGGATCATCTCTTCAATCCCCGGATGCAAAAGTTTGCAAGAGCCCCCATTACATCCAAGATTTTGGGTATTTCAGCTCAGGCCACAGACGCTTGGCAGCAAAGCACTGGGATGCAGTTCTCAGCGTAGGGGTACGCCGGGAGGAAAGATGCATGGAGTGGCATACAAAAAGGCGGGGAGGAACGATGGCGGGGGGGGGGGGGGAGAGTCAGTAGCGGGGCGACGACAGTGGCGCGGTACGCGGCATGTCGCATCGTTCGTTAATAAATATATTAGCAATTTATTAATGATGAGCGTTGACAGATGACTAGCAACTAAAGCAGCGCGAACAATTGAAAAAAATTGGCGGTCGACTATGACTGTATTTATATCATGGTATACATATGCATGTATATCTATATATACATCGTCGCCCGATATAGAGGTTGGGTTAATTAGTCTTTTTTTTTCGAAGGCGCAAAAGGGGTCGACCTCGGGTCGAGTCGATCAATCCGCCCAGCGACATTGATGCGACAAAACGTGACAAGTTACGACGGTGGCGCCATAGACAATTTTAGTGAATCGATCAATCGATCAATCGCCAGCTTTAGTTCCAAACAAACCGCAGTTCAGAGTGTTTTTCTGAAAAGAGTATCTTTGGATGGAAAGAACAGGGCAACAAAGCGGAAAAACTATGATTCTATGCGATCATAGATTTCAAACGTTTTTCTGAAGGCCTTTTCTAGACTATTTTTGTTTTCAAAATCAGACAAAATTGATGGTAAATATTGCGAATAGCTTTTTTTCTGAGTAAATATAGCGTAAATTGGCACTAAAGCAGTCTATTTGAAGTGAAGTTAGATTTTCAATAAAAAATAAAAAAAAATAAAATAAAAAAAAAAAAATCCGGTATTTAAAGCCATTTCCTGCCATACGGTGGAAGGAGAAAGAAACTACAAAGCAAAAAAAAAAAAGAAGAAAAAAAATCCTATTTTGCCAAAGATTCACGGGAAAAAGTATTGATAACCAATAAAATTCACAAAGCTCGAAGTTAATTACTGTCCCGACGAAACGGTACGATAAACTCTACTAAAGCAACTAGCGATCATTTACTTTATCATTAAACCGATCGTTAAAACTGTCTACGATTGATGCTATTGGTCGAAAATTGTAAAACTTGGCTGTTGCTAAGGTAACCATCGTTAAGAGTCTCGTTTTATAAAGGCTACTCATGAGTAGCCTTTAAAAACCGGACACTATAACGATGGTTACCATAGCAACGGCTAAGTTTTACAATATTCGACCAATAGAATCACTCATACACAAGTCTTTAACGATCGTTTTAACGATGAAGTAAATGATCGGCCCGCGGATCAACGTCATCAA
Organism: Trialeurodes vaporariorum; assembly: GCA_011764245.1. NCBI lineage: Eukaryota > Metazoa > Arthropoda > Insecta > Hemiptera > Aleyrodidae > Trialeurodes > Trialeurodes vaporariorum. The sequence goes on along the minus strand of VMOF01000024.1, from coordinate 12,932,043 downwards.
AAATGATCGAGCTAATTCGACCTAAGTAGGGGGAAAATGTATGTTTGAGCACACACCGTGATTTTAGCATGTCGGTTTACGGACAGACGTGAATAAAGCATGGGATTTGAGAACAGCGTTGAATTGTCGTATGTATAATGGGTGTATGATTTGTCTATATGTTTGGATGGGTAAGATTCTACGTTTATTCTATCGATCGATTAATCGATAGGTGGATTGTTTGCGATAAGGGGCGGGGAGGGGGTGCTCGTGAGAGAGTCAACAGAACCCGTGCGATGTATCGAAGTAAGGTTTTGGTCGTATTGTCGAGGAAAGAAGGA